>JACTAT010000027.1:1369684-1433311 GCA_014526335.1 Chrysaora quinquecirrha
AAAATATTTTTCATTGAGAGAGAATACATCCAAATCCAAGCGATAAATATTTTAATTCATCTTGATAAAAAGAATCCCTTCGTTCATATATTAATCTTTGCTTAATATATGACTTAAGAAATTGATAAGAAAATGTTGCTTTTTAGGTAATACGTTGGTAAGACGTATTCGTGCTAGCAGGACATAAGAAACCCCGGTAAAACACGGATTCAAGAGTTACAAAGACAACAAGAGAAGGCTTACAATCATGATGATCAAGGCAATACCTTTTCTTTTGCTTTTTATCAGTGCCGCTGCAATGGCAAGTGAAGAGGGTTTGTATTTTGTATATATTGTACTTCGACATATGAATCATAAAACAAATCAATATTGGTCACAAAAGTTCTGTAGTTTTCTTGCTTCTACCATAACAGACATACCATACCATACCATACCATACCATACCATACCATACCATACCATACTTTGCAATACCATTCCATACAATACGATACCATAGCATATTATACCACACCATATCATACCATACCATACCATGCCATACCATACGATATCATACCATACCATACCATACCATACCATACCATACCATACCATACCATACCATACCATACCATACCATACCATACCATACCATACCATACCATACCATACCATACTATACCACACCAAATCATACCATACCATACCATACCATACCATACCATACCATACCATACCATACCATACCATACCATACCATACCATACCATACCATACCATACCATTCCATACCATACCATACCATACCATACCATACCATACCATACCATACCATACCATACCATACCATACCATACCATACCATACCATACCATACAATACCATACCATACCATACCATACCATACCATACCATACCATACCATACCATATCATATCATATCATATACATACCATACCATACCATACCATACCATACCATACCATACCATACCATACCATACCATACCATACCATACCATACCATACCATACCATACCATACCATACCATACCATACCATACCATACCATACCATACCATATTATACCACACCATATCATACCATACCATGCCATGCCATACCATACCATATCATACCATACCATACCATGCCAAAGCATACCATACCATACCACAGCATACCATACCATACCATACCATACCATACCATACAATACCATACCATACCATACCATACCATACCATTCCATACCATACCATACCATACCATACCATACCATACCATACCATACCATATCATATCATACCTTGCAATACCATATCGTTTATCACACGAAACTACACAAGAGAAGACAAGTTACAACATCACACAACATTACTTCACACAACACGCGGTGAATCAAAGCAACAGGACAAAACACCACATTACATGACACTGCACGGCACGAAATGATATTGCATGATACAATACAATAGTATTACGATATGTTAATTTTACAATACCAACACCATACTATACCATGTGTCACGATAGCATCTTTTTCATTCATTCTCTACCGTATTTTTCTTCTGGAAGTAAATTTAATTCCTTGCTTTTCCCCTTCTTAGCCTATACTTCCTCATAACGTAATAGCCTCTCTTTCGTATCATTCAGTATTTACTTGGTTGATGACTAGTTGTTTTGTAACGTAGGTCGTCTTTTTACGTAAATCTTAAGGAACACCTTTCCTGCTATCCTTGCATACGATTGGTTAGTTTTAATTCTTATTTCCGCGTGTGCTCCAATATATTCTGGAACTTTTAGTTTATTCTTCGGTTATCGTTGTGCGTCGTAATAGATCGCTACTACAGTACACGGTAATTCCGGATCTCACTGGAGAACCGTTAGCCTTGTATATATAGTTTATGTTATTTTTATTATAACTGCTGTATAGCCACACTTGTGTGTTCTGTTCGCTCGTGCCTTTTGGATTGAAATCATCTCTAAACATTGGTGACAGAAAGAACGGATCTCTTCATATAACGTCCGCGATCTTGCAAGAAATAGCGCGCAGTTCTAGACCTTTGGCAAAGGATTTATGGATAAAGAGGATCGACTAACTAGCAAAGAACACCCATAATACCAGCACCGTTATCTTGTTATGCCATCTTTCTTGAGTTCTCATGAAGGTTTATATATTTCATTTCCAGCATGTATTGACAAGATGATTACATGCAAGAGTTTGGCAAGACAAGGTTTCTGTATAGTTGAAAAGCAGGAGGAATTAATGCGAGAAAAGTGTCCGAAGTCTTGTGGCTTTTGCATGCGTGAGTATTTCTTCTCACGATAATTTAGAGCAATGAGAAGGCTTATGCTGGTATTTACGATTACACATTTTCACCTTTCCCTTGCGCTTCCCAAGCTGAATACCTTAATCTTTTCTTGACGTTCTTGTAAGTGTTTAGGGCAACTCTAGTGTAGTATTTGGCTATACATTTGAAGTTAGAATTGTATTAAACTTATGCGATATAGAGATCCTGCAACAAGCAACACACCACACTCTTTCCAGCTTTGTTTTGTTCCAAAAGAAATAAAGTATGGCATTGATGTCGCACAACTTCATTACGCCTCCTTACAACTGCTAGTTAGCTTAGCTAAACCAGTGACTCCACCTCATAACAATTTCTTTGCTGTTTTTAGGTATCTAGCTACTATCTGGTGTAGAAGTTGGTATTAGCTTAAAAACTATTAAACTGTAACAAGAATAACCTTTCTTTTCATTCCTTTATTTATCAACAGTTAATAAATAATGAAAAAAGTTTATAGCTTTTAAGTAGTACAAAACTTCAGAAATGCGACAAACAGCGGAAACATTTTCGGGCAAAGTTTAAAGTAAAACAGTTCTACTAATGCTTCGTTCTGACTGGCCAATCTACTAACTCAAATAGTTTTGGCATGTGAGATAATTTCGAGATCTCAAGATTGTATGATAATTGTGCGAAGTGCGATCGTTGTTCCTCAAGCTGCGACGAGGTTGTGGACATACCTTTTCAACTAAGAGCCTCGTTTTCAAAATTTACGAAAATTTGTTCGTACGAAAATTTTGACCCCAGATTCAGATTCAGCACCTTCATTTTAGTGTTGATGCAGATTTGTGCGCTTCTAGTCCTTACGATGTTGATTTTATAGCGACGAAAAGTTTGAAAATCTATAAAGGATTTGACCGTGAAAAACTGCTCGGGGTGAAATTTTACACCCGCAGTCATTTTTCGCGGTCAAATCCTTTATAACTTTTCAAACTTTTAATCGCTATAAATTGAAAATCGTAAGGACTAGAAGCGCACAAATCTGCATCAACACTAAAATGAAGGTGCTGAATCTGAATCTGGGGTCAAAATTTTTGTACGAACAAATTTTCGTAAATTTTGAAAACGAGGCTCTTAGTTGAAAAGGTGTATCTTTTCTTATTTTCTCTGTAGAGTAGGTGAACATGATATTTCGAAGACAAATGATGCGCACCACAAAGATATAAAAGTCGATGAGATCATATTCCATCCTGATTATGACCCCAACACAAAAGAGTACGACATTGCATTAATGAAACTTGAATCACCAGTCATCTTCAATAAGTTTGTCAAACCAGTTTGCTTTCCAAAGCAGGGTCATCATGTTGCAGTTGGTACCACGTGTTTTGTAACTGGTAATGTAGAATTGCCATACTGTAGTATAAAGTCTTTTTTTATTTATATAAAAAGTAGGAGTACATTTCTTGATGCAAATGTTCTAATCTTCGAAAATTGTAATCGTAATCGTAATTGTAATTGTAATTGTAATCGTAATTGTAATTGTAATTGTAATTGTAATTGTAATTGTATTCGTAATCGTAATTGTAATCGTAATTGTAATTGTAATCGTAATCGTAATCGTAATTGTAATCGTAATTGTAATTGTAATCGTAAATACACGTTTTTTTTTTTATAAGAACACTGAAATTGAAGAAAGCCACGCAATGTTCTTAATTTTTCCGATTTGAAGGCTCAAAATGTTCTTAACATGTTCTTAGTTTTCTTGCTCTTTACAAAGCTGTTGTTTTCAAATTAGGTGATTATTGCTACGAAAAGGGACGTACATGTAAAAATGTCACATACAGTCACAATGATTGATAGTTCACCTGTGTTCTAGAGTTGAGAACAGGACAGCGCCATTTAAGAAAGTAAATTTTAATTTTTTCTAGCTTCACAAAGCCTTGTAATGTTCTTAGCATGTTCTTAACTTTTCAGCCTCTGAAGCCTTATGTTCTTATATACTTTGTTCTTATAAAAAAAAACGTGTAGGGGGCTTGAGCCCCTCAATAATTTTGAAAACAATAGTATGACGTCATAAAATAATTACGTCATCTAGTACTTTTCAGTTGTTCACCCCCCCTCCCCAATCTGAGATTCATTCCGACGGTCTTTATTCATACCTTATATAGCTAGTTTCATCATTTAAGCATATCAATTCATTCCTTGTAAGTACAAAAATATTGTAAATAGTTTATTTGGCATAAGTATAAAAATTGGTAGATTTTGGTTAGTAATTATTCACAAGTTGAGATTTCAGAGTTAGTTGGTTGATTAGATAACACAGCAAAGCAAAGGAAAGTTTCTCTCTCGCTGGTAATCTGCGGCACGCAAGCAAAGTTTTGGGTGATATTGTTTCAATTGTTCTTCGGTGGATATATCTAGTTTAGTTTTTTGCTAATACATACAAAATCCACGTCTTGCCAAACCCCTCCCAGATTGAAAATGTTTTGAAACACCCATATTGTAGGGTTAAATATTCTTTCAAATACGCTGTCTAGTCTGTTTTAGGTAGTCGAGCTGCTTACATTGTTTGCTCTCTTTGTGATGTAAACTTTTGTAAACTTGAAACCATGTGAACTTTTGTATCTCTTAGAGCATCGCCAACATTGTATCTTCAGCAATTTCTGTTCTTGTGTCAGTTGGTGAAATTGTGATTGCAGGCCTTGGGATTGCATACTACAGAAAAGGATTGTGTGCCTCTATATGGTCCAATTACTATTATTCTTATTACGGATCACGTCGGTACACACTATGCAGTGAATATCCTGACTCGGCCCTTGGGTTTGGAATATATGGAACTTTGATATCGCTCATGGTCATACAAATAGTAATTGCAGTTATAGCAGCTGTTTATTCCTTCAAGTTTATGTCTGGTGACATGGGAGAAAGATCCCAGGTTAGAATATCCTTGTATACTGACTTTTCATAGTACTGATAGCGCGGTGTATTAATGTGGGTGAGGCATTTTACAGTTTGTCAAAAGAAGATACTGCATCGTATCGTATCGCATCGCATTGCATTGCATCGTATCGTATTGCTGTCAGTCGTATCGTATCGTATCGTATCGTATAGAATAGTATAGTATCATATTGTGTCGCATCCATATCGTATCGTATCTATGGGGCTTTGGGATTTCACGGGTTGCGGGTTTGGCCGATTTTACCCTCGGGTTTTCGGGTTTTCAAAAATCGCGCGGGTTTTCATACAGTTGACATCCGCTATCTCGACTGCCCGCTATCTCGAACGATTTTCCATTTCCCCTCGTTTTGGTATAAGAGTGTATAGAAAAATCATCCGCTATCTCGAGCCCCGTTTTCTCGAACATTCGCTGTCTCGAACCATTTTCGATTTCCCATGGAGGAAAACCTGCTCTTTATCTCGAACTTTGCCAAATTTTCTGCTGAACTCGATAAAGAGACAGGCTGAAAATATGTATAAGTTCGCCTAGCAGAGCGGGAATGGCAGCAGCTAAGTGATATGCTGCCCATGTATACAATAGATGAAGCTGTTCTCCTTCGAGGTGTGCTGCAGCGCCATTATCTCAATTTTACCAATAGTAGGGATGAAAGCAGATGAGCTTTGACTCCTATGTAAAAAATACCAGACTTGTTTGATGAAATTTGGGATCAGTAACCCTGCATGTTAATAGGGGTTCCTTTTCTGACTTATAATTTTAATTTAACTATTATTTTTTATATTTTTATGAGGCATCCGTTATTTCGAACATTCGCTATCTCGAACAAATTACAGTTTCCCTTGAGAGTTAAAGATAGCGGATGTCAACTGTAGCATGTACCTGAAAATTGACAAAAGACCGAGGAACCTCCAACCTCTTTCTCAATGTGAATAGGACGCTGCATCCTGCATTTATGCATAAAACTTTGTGTTCCTCGCATTATTGTATCGTTTTCAATAGTATTGTGTCGTATAGTATAGTATAGTATAGTATAGTATAGTGGCCTATAGTGTGTAGTATAGTATAGTATAGTATAGTAAAGTATAGTATAGTATAGTATAGTATAGTATAGTATAGTATTGTATTGTATAGTATAGTATAGTATAGTATCGTATCGTATCGTATCGTACTGTATCGTTTCGTATCGTATAGTATCATTTTGTTTCGCATCCTATCATAGCTATCACACTTTTAGGGCTACCACCCGCTCTCCAGATACCCAATTGGTTGCCCATTCTGAATTTTGACCAATGACCATTATAAAGCCTGTATCTGAAAAAAGGCCAAGGAACCACTATATTCGTATGGCAGTTGAGATTCGAGGAAACAAGTTTCGGGCGTGGAGAGAAAAAGTTGTTGCTTGTAATTTCGTCAACAATATCTATACTGATGGTAGCTACATATCTGCTTTAGACTGGCGAGAGCAACTTTGTGCAGTAGTTAGAGTTAAGCACTTGCCGTGCTATTTTGATCGAGTCTCCTTGAGGTCTGCAATTCAAATCCAGGAGCAAGGAAATAAGGGGCGTAAAACTTTGCTCTCTGGGACTCGAATGTACGGATAGTCAGCCACGCAAAATGTTGGGCCTTGACGAGCTTTTAGTGTTCCAAAACTGCTTTGTAAAGATTTACAATTTTAATATTTGATTGAACAGAGAATTGCTGAATGTAGAATTAATTTCTTTCACCCTCAGAATTATCTTTTAAGCAGTAACAGTATTGCTGTAGTGAATTTATATCTATCAATTGAATTGAGTATTACAATGTAAAGTGTATGTAAAGTAACTTTTGGTATAGGAATTCACTCGCATTTTTTAATTTTCTTTTTTGCAAGCCTTGTAACATGACTGAATGACTTCAAGATTTTGACAACATACTGCTCATTTATTCTAGTTTTCGAAAATGTGTTTGAATTCTTTTGATCTTGCTCTTTTTAGTTGAATACCTGAAAAAAACATTTGTTGTTGAAAAGGACTTTTAAAAATGAACCTGAAAAATGTTTCGAAAACTTTAACCCTGATTAACTTTGTGAAAACCGATATTTCAGGAAAACTTTTACTACGACGGAAAATTTAAAACAACTGGGCTTCAAATAACTGCAAAATTTTCCATCTTGGAGTAACGAAACCCTTCTTTTTCCCATAACTTCAGATCAGTAGTCCTAAAAAATTTCCCCTTGGTTTATGAAGGTAAAGCTTCTAAGTTGTTGTGTATTTTTCTATTATACCATCTAAATTATCTTCTCTCTTCGACTTAACATGATGGCGAGTGCAGTGACGAACATTTTCCCACCGAAACTTAAACAAGATAATGGCCGCATGACCTCTGACTTTTAAAATGAAAATAGTTCGGATTAGGCCCTTGGCCGCTGTTGGCGGCCATTTTTAAGCGACCGTTTTCAAACTTTCGAAAACATTGGAAAATGGTGTCATAGTGATCATGAAAATTAGAGCCAATCACTGAGGGGACACTATTGGGACATTACATTATTAGGAAGTCATTCGACCTGAAAACGATGCATGTTCTAAAAATCCTGAAAATTATGCTTACGTCATCATCACACCCTTCCCATCCACCATCAGAATAATAGACCTTGAGTTTTGCAATTGACTTCCCGAATCAAGAAACAAGAAAATTGATTGAAATATAAATTTTTGTGAACTAGAAGTTTATTCTACAATAACAAGAACATGCAAGTTGCTCATAATCCTGTTATTGTGTCAACTGGAGTGCCCGGTGTTGTACAAACAACGCCAGTCGTTGTTGGGCCTCCACGCTCTGTTCCCGTGAAAGAGACGAAAGTCCTTGGCATTTTGCAAATCGTCATCGGGGCTCTTTGCTGTATTTTTGGCATTGTCGATATTGCTGTTCTTGCCAAGACACATTATTGGGTGTCGAATGTTGGTTTTGGAATTTCCTCTCCTCCTATTGATCACTTCGGCATGACGTCAGACAGCATTAAAATTTTTCGATATCACATGATATTGAGTTTTCGATATAAAAATCTTATAAAGCAGCCAATACTTAGTCTGGGTAGGTACAAAGTTTCACTGTCCTAGCACTTGTGTTCGTAATTTTATGAGCATTGAAGGTTCCCTATTTCATAAAGGCTTTGACCACAAAAAATGAACTTGGTGAAATTTTTTACCCCACATGGTCAAAGCTGTAGGTATATAAAATTGTAAACTTTGAACGCTTGTAGAATCGATAATGCACACGCTGAGATGGTAAAACCTTGCACCTAGACTAATTTTTGGGTGCTCTATAGGATTTTCACATCGAAAGATTGATATCTTGCGATTTCGAAAAATTCAAATTCTACCTAAGTGATCTATAGTAGTGCCATTGTAGATTGGGCAAAATGATCAGAATTGGCTGGACAAATGCCTAAGAAAGTTGGGGCATTAGAAGAACGTAGTTTGGGTGAAACTTTTGGAAAGCTAGATTTTAGAGGGTGGTGCCACAGAGTTGACTGGGAGGATGTGCCCACCCCAGTTTTCTCAAAATCCATCTTTTATTCACCTACCTAATTTGATGAGAAAATGGTGGGGGAGGGTAATGAGTCATTTGCTAATTTCCTATCTTAGAGACTTAACCTTTCTATTTTCCTACAAAGAAATTATAATACTAAAATCTGTTCAAAAGGAATACACTTGATTACATTATCTTATTTTTAGATCCTTATTGGAGGAATCTTGGGTGTTTGCTCAGCTGCAAATGCAACAAGCCAAGGCTTAGTAAGTCAAATGACATGTTACACGTTTTTTTCATAAGAAACCGGTTTATAAGAAACCTAGAACTGGACTCCCAAAAGTTAAGAAACTTTTAGAACTAGGAGGAAGAAGTTAAGAAACTGTAGAAATTTTTTCCGCTTTCCAACATACTGATTCACATTTGTGGAGGTAGTAATTAGTTCACAAGCATTTCGCGATTTCTACTTTCAGCGTGGCTGATCCTGTCGATTTCTCATCTGCAAGTAATACTGGTTTCCGTGTATCTCACAGAAGGTTCTTTGTCGTTTTACTGCAATTTATTTCAATTCATTAAGAAACTGTTAAGAAACTTTTAGAACTAAAATTAGACCAAAAATTAAGAAACTTTTAGAACTAGGCCCTGAGCTAGGTTTCTTGTAAAAAAAATGTGTACTATAAATATATCTATTTTGCTAGTACTACTAGGGGCATTTTGGGACCCCTTGTGATATGCAACATTGTAAGGCAACATTGCCCAAAGTAATCTGTGTTGACCAAGCAGGTTGCATTATGTTTTGTTGCTGTTTGCAGTTGTTCACATAATATGATTTTGATCACAAAAGTGTTGAATGTTGGAATTAGAGACTTTATTGGCTGTGCAACAACATGTCCACACAAGGGGTTGTTCACAAATGAAGTCAACCATATTCTCAATGTTTTGACCCTCCGTCAACCTGTGTCAACTTTGCTTCACTCCCTCCCCTGAGTTGACAACATCTTTTATAAAGAGACCCTCCCAAGTGGAGATATTCATGCATATTTGAACTCCAGAGAAATTTGTATCAATAAGTGTCAACTTTAGCATATAGTGTAAATGGGTCTATCTGATATGAAAAAAACGAGATGCTACGATAGCGATCCTGTGTAATGGAAACACTTGCCTTATCCAATGTGGGTTAGTTCAAGATGTAATGTTGCTTTTCAATTTCCAATTTTAGCACGGTTGTACGGTTATGGAAAAATAGGCACGGTTGTACGGTTTTCAGCTAAAAATTGGAAGTTTTTGGTTTTGACCACCTCCCTATGACCCCCAATAATCATGGTAATTAGTATTCTTGTTTTTCAGAATGGAACAAACATGGCCTTTGCAATTGTGTCTTCATGCATATCTTTCCTGGATATAATCTTTTATTCAGTTGCTGTTGCCTTCTACAGAAATTACCGTACCTGCTGGTACAGTGGCTATCCTTATTACATCAGTTGTTCCTCCAAAACCAATTCAACTGGTCTTGGCATAAGTATCATGCTCCTGCTGTGTGTTCTTGCAGAGTTTGTTGTCTCCATTATTGTTGCAGTGTATTGCTGTAAACTTGGATGTGGATGCTGTGAAGATACTTCTTCAAGGGTAATTATATTTAATGATTTTCAGGCCAGGGTTTTTTAACGTGCAGTTCTACACAAAATGTGCAGTTCTAAAAATTTTGTGCAGTTCTAAGAGATAAATTATGCAGTGAATAAATTGGCATAATCAAATATATATCAAAATAATCAGACGTATATTTTTTGCTTCAGTCAGCAATATGGCCTGGTCTCATAGTTAGATTTTGCATTTTCCAATCACGAGCGATTCTAGACCCATAAAATTCGAGTTCCGCGTTTTGTCCCCACGGTATAGGGCGAAAAACCAAAACGCGGAACTCATGGAACTGCTATGAAAATGGTTTTAAATCACTTATTTACCCAACAAAACCGTTCGAATATGACTTTTCTATTTCATTTTACTTTTCTAAGCATTCTCTCACTCAAATTGCTGTTATCAACGACATTACAAGCATGGGCCTAAATCATGACTAGGCCCTAAATCATAACAACGCCCTGGAAGGTGGTTTCTGCTTTCTAAAGTGAAAATTCAGTAATAATTCGTTCGTTTTCAATGGAACACCAGTCTTGGTAATGGAAAATGTTGTACAAAGTGATTTTAAAGCTAATTAAGCAAGTTCATGAAATCGAGTTCCGCGTTTTGTCCCCACGGTATAGGGCGAAAAACCAAAACGCGGAACTCATGAATTTCTCTTTCCGTTGGAAAGTCCATTTAGCTCTCTTTTTACCAACAGAAAGATTAAAGAATCTAGTTTTGAATAAAAACCTAGAAAATCATTCCCCAGGCCCCATGCTCTTTCGAGTTGAGAGATATCTTGCACTCCCGGATCTCTAATTAAGCAATTGCTATTGTCTCAATACTAATGGCGGGTCTTTTAAATTCCTTTTATGTTCCTCTTCTTTTGTGTGCATGTGTACTTCTGTAAAACACCAGGTGTGCTGTTTTGCTGTTGTTGTGTTGAAGAATTGCAGTAGTTCCCATGTGAAGGGTGCATTGTCGAAACATGGGTGTAATTGTCAAACGTTACCTTACTAGTTCAGTTCATTTAGTTAGCAGGTCAGCTGTTTAAAATCCAATCATTTAATTTCGACTGAATTTTATCTTCATTCCCTTGAACTTATAAGAAGTTGGAAGAGTTTATAGAAAGAAATTGGACCTGGCCGTTGTTTAACCCAACCAAAAGTGACATCAAACTTCTTTTGTTAACAATTTATTATTCGATTTATTATTTATTTATTATTTGATTGTTAACATTAGGGGTTCTGCCCCCAAACCTCCAATTATCACACTGGTGACTGTTTCAGTAGCCAAAAACAAGTAATACATTTACGTTCGAAAAATGGCCGCCAACAGTGGCCAAGGGCCTAATTCAAAATATTTTCATTTTAAAATTCAGAGGTCATGCGGCCATTATCTTGCTAAGTTTCCGCGGGAAAATGTTCGTCACTGCACTCGCCATCATTTTAAGTCGAAAGGAGAAGATTATTTCGATGGTATGATAGAAAAATACACGAAAACTGAGAAGCTTTGCCTTCAAAACCAAGAGAAAAATTTTTCACTACTGATCTGAAATTATGGGAAAGAGAGGTTTTCGTTACTCCAAGATGGAAAATTTTGCAGTTATTTGAAGCCCAGTTGTTTTAGCTTTTCCGTCGTAGTAAAAGTTTTCCTGAGATATCCGTTTTCACAAAGTAAATCAGGGTCAAAGTTTTGGAAACACTTTTCAGGGATATAGGAAGTAAGGGAGTTGGACGAAACGGAGGTTTGGCAAATCTATCTACCTGATACCCATACAAGAAATGAAAACAAAGTCCCGGCTACATGTGTGGTTGTTTGCTTAAAATGGCGACCGACATGAAGAAGCAGCGTCGCAGAACATTGATTTGGTAGACCTTTTCGAGACATTTTTTGTCTAATGGCCAATAATATCACCACAGGAGTCTGGTGTTTCTGCACTGGCAACGCACTGGGTATTAATACCAAATTTCCCCAGACGAGGCCTTGGTTCATTGTCGCAGCAATTTTGTTGCAGCATGAAGCCATTTCAGGATTCTTTAGAACTGGACATTTTCAGGAGTGTTGCGTTGCCAGAACAGGTGAAAATCGCACGTGAGGCACGTTAAACTTAACTCCCGTGAAAGATTTTAGAACACCGCATTCGCGAAAGTTTATCCACGGGAAAGTTAAATCACATAAACCAGGGGCTGTTTCAAGTTTTTTTTCGGATATTCATGAATGAAGTTGAAGTTGAAATGTTTTTTCAGAAGCGCCAGTCGCTAGGACCTCAGGAGTAGATTACCTTACGAGACCTCGACATTGACAGTGATCCAAAAGTGGTTGGGTTTGAACCCTGATCTCAGTGAGCTCCTCCACCCCAAGCTGGCTGGGTTGGACGACGCCACAGCACCTAGAAGAGTCTATGTCCTGTCTACACTCTTCGAACGAGTCTGCAAACAGGCCTCATGATCCGTAAAGACCCGAGTTATGCTAGTTTGATTGTGATTTCTTTATGATGGATGCAGTTGATTTTACCATGACTTTACCACCACCCCCAGTCCACAGCTTTAATCCCAAGCTCACTGAGCTCCTGACATCACGAGCTAGCTGGCTGATTCCTGGAACAAGAAGTATCGTTTATTCTCTATTTATTTTGAACAACGCCTACATACCGGCGTACTACGGCCTAAGTGTAATGCTAGCAACAAAAATCAATCTTGTAGCCCATCATTTGATTCTAATCGGTTTCTTTCGCAGGTTTTATGACAGGCCCTCATAACAATGGCTAAATAAAACATCTGTTGCAATTTTTAGCTAGTTTGGCTGCGGAAGTTACTGTTGCTGCGTCAAGAACAACGCAAAATTGCAGAATTTGAGAACGTGAAAACAGCCAAGGATGCAATAGTCGAAATTTCTACTTATCCGATTGTTTTTGTCCTGTGCACTTCTGCTGAAGAAATCAACTGGAGATTTATTTTTCCCGCTTCCCGTTCCCATTTGCCGTGCCCTTTCCCGTTCCTGTTCCCGTTCCACTGAAAAACAGATAAGTGGAAATCCACATAATCACGCGACAATCGTACGATTGCACGATCTCGCGATAACCCTGCGATCATTACGATTCTATGGAAATCGTGCTTGAAAGCTATACATTGATACCAGTAAGTGATTTTTTCAGATGGCCTATACTACATCTCCTGGTTACATGCAAGCAGCTCCAACAACAGTTTACACAACAGTGAAAACTGACCAGCCACCGCAAGGCGACCATCCACCACCGTATGCACCTCAGTAAAGGAAGATATGAGTGGCATTCGAAGCACCTTCTTTCACGGTAATTTTCGCTGTAAGAACTTTTAAATTTATTATTAGTAGCTTACTTGTGATTTTAGAAGTAAGAAACATGTAACCTACTTAATCGTATTTTTAATTGCCCAGTGGAGGGGGGGGGGGACATTTCCATTGTTTAATATACTAGACGTGCCGCCCACTTTTTCAGTGATAATTTACCTACGTATGTCTTTGTTTTTGGTAGTTCTTACGTATGAATACGTCTCTATACATTGGTAGTTTAGATACACGCATTCACGCGCAAAAATTTCTCGTTTCACGAAATCACGCATGAAAAATGGTCCAATAACGCATCACGCAGAACGGCTTGGAGGCTCTCGTACAACATCCGACAACATCCAATCCAACCATGCTATGCTCATCCATGAATTATAGGACTCAGAAAGACCTCATTGCCCAGGGTAGCAGCAGCTTACTACGGTCTTTGATGAAGCTACAACGTTATGCTGTTCTTGATTTTAGATTTTGATTGCTGGAATTTTTTGCTTCTTCTCGGCCACAAGACCAAAAAGTAATTGTACGGTAAGTGATGCAATTATTTACGGGATATTTTGATACAGATTGTGTTTTTACATGAAGACTTTTCTTGCCCCTTTCCAGAGCCGTCAGAAGGGGGTTGCAGGGGGGGGGCTTTGAGCCCCCCAATTATTTTGAAACAATAGAATTACGTCATAAAATCATTGCGTTATCAAGTACTTTTCAGTTGTTCAGCCCCCCCCCCCAAATCTGAGATTCCTTCCGACGGTCTTTCTTTCATTCTTGAGCCTCGTGCTGTTCCATTAATTTTTGCGCACCAATTTTTAACAGTTGAAGGCCCTGGGCGCACTTTGTCACATCTTGCAAAGGAACCTGCCATCCAAGCATAAAAAACACTGCATCGATTTTAGTTAAAGCATTCAAAATCTGTGAGCCAATAAACTTGAGGCTCAGTCCTGGTGGTTTTTATTTTGACTTTGCCTAACATCGTGCATCTGCTCGATCCAGTGTCCAGCATACAATCAGAAGCACCTTTCTGATGAGTCAAGGTTGAGTTTTTACTTATTGCCATCCAGATTATGTCTGTGCTTCGATATATCCCACCGTCTCCATGGCAACCAATTTTTCATCAGACACTAGAAACCCGCAAGCCTTAATTACCAAAAATCTGAGTTTATGCTCTATAGATTATCATACATTATCATATTTAGTTTACTCATTCTTTATCCACTAGCCATTTTTGGTAACATCCTGTTGCAACACTAGCTTAGACATCCCCGCATTGCATCATTGCATGCTACCTATGAAGGTAATTCCCGCATGCTTTTAGATATTACCTTATTTGTCACATCTAGCATAGCCTTCGTTATTCATACCTTATATAGCTAGTTTCATCATTTAAGCATATCAATTCATTCCTTGTAAGTACAAAAATATTGTAAATAGTTTATTTGGCATAAGTATAAAAATTGGTAGATTTTGGTTAGTAATTATTCACAAGTTGAGATTTCAGAGTTAGTTGGTTGATTAGATAACACAGCAAAGCAAAGGAAAGTTTCTCTCTCGCTGGTAATCTGCGGCACGCAAGCAAAGTTTTGGGTGATATTGTTTCAATTGTTCTTCGGTGGATATATCTAGTTTAGTTTTTTTGGTAATACGTACAAAATCCACGTCTTGCCAAACCCCCTCCCAGATTGAAAATGTTTTGAAACACCCATATTGTAGGGTTAAATATTCTTTCAAATACGCTGTCTAGTCTGTTTTAGGTAGTCGAGCTGCTTACATTGTTTGCTCTCTTTGTGATGTAAACTTTTGTAAACTTGAAACCATGTGAACTTTTGTATCTCTTAGAGCATCGCCAACATTGTATCTTCAGCAATTTCTGTTCTTGTGTCAGTTGGTGAAATTGTGATTGCAGGCCTTGGGATTGCATACTACAGAAAAGGATTGTGTGCCTCTATATGGTCCAATTACTATTATTCTTATTACGGATCACGTCGGTACACACTATGCAGTGAATATCCTGACTCGGCCCTTGGGTTTGGAATATATGGAACTTTGATATCGCTCATGGTCATACAAATAGTAATTGCAGTTATAGCAGCTGTTTATTCCTTCAAGTTTATGTCTGGTGACATGGGAGAAAGATCCCAGGTTAGAATATCCTTGTATACTGACTTTTCATAGTACTGATAGCGCGGTGTATTAATGTGGGTGAGGCATTTTACAGTTTGTCAAAAGAAGATACTGCATCGTATCGTATCGCATCGCATTGCATTGCATCGTATCGTATTGCTGTCAGTCGTATCGTATCGTATCGTATCGTATAGAATAGTATAGTATCATATTGTGTCGCATCCATATCGTATCGTATCTATTGTATTGTATCGTATCGTATCGTACCGCATCACATATCCTATCGTATTGTTTCATGATGGTATCGTATCGCAAAGCCCCGGGGGGGGGGGCAACTTCAATAGATCAGTGACGGGGGTGTCCATTTTTGTAATAAAAAATTGATCTCAAAATTTATGAAAATTCTAAAAAGTATACCCCAAGGTTCACAAAGAAATATGAATATAGTACATAGAAATACTCAAAAGTCTGTTTTTAGGGTTATACAGCTGAAATTTATTTGGCAGTTATTGTGACTTTATCAAAATTGATCATCGTAGCAAAAAATGATACCCCAAATTTGTAATTTTAGCAAATATGATACCCCAAAATTAATTTTCCACCCCTGAAAAGGTACCTTAAAAAATGGCACATCCCGTACCCATATATATGGGAGTTACCCCCCGGGCGCAAAACGTAAAGTGTAACATAGCATAAGAGTACACTGTATAATGATATAGGGTTAGTATGTAAAATCTTACCTTTAAGAGTTTTCCGATCTAAAAATCAACTTTTCGCATCCATTAGCTAGGGAACGCCCCCCTCCCCAGTGGCCTAGCTAGAGATTTTTGATGGAAGGACAAAGCGGAGAACTTTGCTACCAAAGTGCGTGTCCATTTTGACATGTCCCTAACCGAGATTTATTCATTCAGGGGTGAATTATAAAGACATACATTGAGACATGTTATTTTTCCTTAGAGTCAGATGCCTTTAGTGTATTACCCTGATAACATGCAGCCAATGGTCGCACCATCTTATTACATGCCGGCACAACCAGGATCAATGGCACCATATCAAATTCAGGCAAACCAACGTCAATTTTTCACTCAAGTGCCTTATTCAACATCAGCAAATGCAACAGGATTGGCTTACACAACAACGAACGGATGCCAGGTATGAGGCAGCTTGATTTGCTTTATTTCTTGTCTGTTCCTAGGACCGTACTACCATAGGACTGGGTGGGTTGTGGTGCAAGAGATGGTGCCAGGTGAGGGGGGCTTTGGGATTTCACGGGTTGCGGGTTTGGCCGATTTCGCCCTCGGGTTCTCGGGTTTTTTCGAAAAATCGTGCGGGATTTCGGGTCAAGTATATTTAACGGGCAACGGGTTTTGCCATTTTTCTAGTTCAGGTAACGGGTATTGTCGTAAAAATGTGCGGGTTTTCGGGTTTTAAACCTCAAGGATATCAATGTGTAAAATTCTTAACACAGTTGTTGAAACTAAGGTCATCCGGGTTTTCGGGTTTGTCTAAATTTTCTTCCGGGTTTTCGGGTTTTTATACCCCCCAAAGCCCCCCTCCTAGGTACATAGACGTAGGAGACAGAGAAGCTCCCCTTAATTTGAAAAAATATGTTAAAAACAGTCACATTCCGGCTCGAAATCGCCTTCAAGTTGGGCAAAGTTTTCATAAAAGGACTGTGTCTTTCCAATAGATGCATTTTTTGGGTGTTGAGTTTTTTTGTGGTGGAGGTGTTGATTTTATGGTCGGCAGATGGTGCAGTAGTAATCGCCTTGCAGAACACAATGCACATAGTAGCACAAAACTTCAAAATTGCGATAGTGCATGTAGTATGCCCAAAAATGTTTCTGTTTCGATTATCAGATTAAATTTTAGGACGAAGATGTAGATTTCAAGACCTTTTATACTATAATGATATAATATCCTTGCATGCAAGTCGCACTTGCAAATAAAATTGCAAGCAAATTGCAAGTACAGTTGACATCCGCTATCTCGACTGCCCGCTATCTCGAACATTCGCTATCTCGAACGATTTTCCATTTCCCCTCGTTTTGGTAAAAGGTTTTGTATAGAAAAATCATCCGCTATCTCGAACCCCGTTATCTCGAACATTCGCCGTCTTGAACCATTTTCGATTTCCCATGGAGGAAAACCTGCTCTTTGTCTCGAACTTTGCCAAATTTCTGCTGAACTGGATAAAGAGACAGGCTGAAAATATGTATAAGTTCGCCTAGCAGAGCGGGAATGGCAGCAGCTAAGTGATATGCTGCCCATGTATACAATAGATGAAGCTGTCTCTTTCGAGATGTGCTGCATCGCCATTATCTCAATTTCACCAATAGTAGGGATGAAAGCAGATGAGCTTTGACTCCTATGTAAAAAATACCAGACTTGTTTAATGAAATTTGGGATCAGTAACCCTGCATGTTAATAGGGGTTCCTTTTCTGACTTAAAAACTATAATTTTTTATATGAGGCATCCGTTATTTCGAACATTCGCTATCTCGAACTAATTCCAGTTTCCCTCGAGAGTTCGAGATAGCGGATGTCAACTGTAAATCGAACTATAGTTTAAAACGCCTTTTAGCAAATCTGGAAATGACAACGTTCAAATACCAGTTTTATTCGTCTCTCGCAATTTTTGTCGCAGTTATTTTCATAATTATTTCCTCGTTGCAGATTGCATCTCAGAATATGGCAAACAATTCACAAATGGCAGATGTGACAAAAACAGATCTCGCCGCGAGTGATGCTGCGCAGTAGCCAAGCCAGATCAGTCAAAAAAAGTTCCTCGCTGGAATTTCGATTTAGCTGCGAAACTGCGAATGATGAAGAATTCACTTCATGCTGGAGACAGACTTATTTAGAAGTTAGATCAAGGAACCGTTTAAATGTAGTTGTAGTGGTATTTTGAGGCTGTTTTGCTTGAACGCCTAGTTCCAGGTGCTTATTCTTACAAGCCTCTGCTCTGACGACGAGCTTACACTTTAGGAAGGCTACCAGGCTACCAACCGCTTTTAATAGCCCATGGTTGTCCATTGTGAGTTTTGACCAACTAAAATTACTAAGCATGTACCTGAAAATTGACAAAAGACCGAGGAACCTCCAACCTCTTTCTCAATGTGAATAGGACGCTGCATCCTGCATTTATGCATAAAACTTTGCTGTTCCTCGCATTATTGTATCGTTTTCAATAGTATTGTGTCGTATAGTATAGTATAGTATAGTATAGTATAGTGGCCTATAGTGTAGTATAGTATAGTATAGTATAGTAAAGTATAGTATAGTATAGTATAGTATAGTATAGTATAGTATTGTATTGTATAGTATAGTATAGTATAGTATCGTATCGTATCGTATCGTACTGTATCGTTTCGTATCGTATAGTATCATTTTGTTTCGCATCCTATCATAGCTATCACACTTTTAGGGCTACCACCCGCTCTCCAGATACCCAATTGGTTGCCCATTCTGAATTTTGACCAATGACCATTATAAAGCCTGTATCTGAAAAAAGGCCAAGGAACCACTATATTCGTATGGCAGTTGAGATTCGAGGAAACAAGTTTCGGGCGTGGAGAGAAAAGAAAGTTGTTGCTTGTAATTTCGTCAACAATATCTATACTGATGGTAGCTACATATCTGCTTTAGACTGGCGAGAGAGCAACTTTGTGCAGTAGTTAGAGTTAAGCACTTGCCGTGCTATTTTGATCGAGTCTCCTTGAGGTCTGCAATTCAAATCCAGGGAGCAAGGAAATAAGGGGCGTAAAACTTTGCTCTCTGGGACTCGAATGTACGGATAGTCAGCCACGCAAAATGTTGGGCCTTGACGAGCTTTTTAGTGTTCCAAAACTGCTTTGTAAAGATTTACAATTTTAATATTTGATTGAACAGAGAATTGCTGAATGTAGAATTAATTTCTTTCACCCTCAGAATTATCTTTTAAGCAGTAACAGTATTGCTGTAGTGAATTTATATCTATCAATTGAATTGAGTATTACAATGTAAAGTGTATGTAAAGTAACTTTTGGTATAGGAATTCACTCGCATTTTTTAATTTTCTTTTTTTGCAAGCTTATGGAACTGCATACAGAGACATGATAATGCGCGCTTACATACTTTTTTTATAAGATTAAGAATACCATAATTTTGCCGAGCCTCAATTATTCCTAAGATTTTTCGATTTTGAGCCTAAAATTAGTCTTAAATTATTTTAAATTTACAATGTTACCAAGCGGCCTGAAGATCAAGAGAAATAAGTCAAGTCTTTGTCATTCACCAGTTTGTGTTAAAAAAACCTAATCTGCAGTTAGAAGTAGGCACTATTTCAACCCCGCCAATCTTATTAAACAAATTTTATTCCAATGTGTATTGTCAAACATATACAGGGTGACAATCACATTTTGTGGCTTTCGAAAATGCAGAAAAATGAGAAATTGTATTCATGAATCTTAAGCCTGGCATACATACACTACCGTTCGAAAAGTTTGGAAACGGTCGCTTAAAAATGGCCGCCAACAGCGGCCAAGGGCCTAATCCAAGAAATTTTCATTTTAAAAGTCAGAGGTCTTGCGGGCATTATCTTGCTAAGTTTCGGCGGGAAAATGTTCGTCACTGCACTCGCCATCATTTTAAATCGAAGGTGGGTGAACTTATAACATGACAGAAGAGTGTGGTTTTTCAAATATCGTTCTGCTCCCTTGTAAAATGACTGATGACTCTAAAATTTTGATAAAGTACTGCTCATTTATTCTAGATTTCGAAAATGTGTTTGAATTGTTTTGATCTTGCTCTTTTTTTAGTTGAAAATCTGAAAAACATTTGTTGTTGAAAAGACTCTTAAAATGGCTCACCTGAAAAATGTTTTGAAAACTTTAACCCTGATTAACTTTGTGAAAACCGATATTTCAGGAAAACTTTTACTACGACGGAAAAGCTAAAACAACTGGGCTTCAAATAACTGCAAAATTTTCCATCTTGGAGTAACGAAACCCTTCTCTTTCCCATAACTTCAGATCAGTAGTCCTAAAAAATTTTCCCTTGGTTTATGAAGGCAAAGCTTCTCAGTTTTTGTGTATTTTTCTATGATACCATCGAAATAATCTTCTCCTTTCGATTTAAAATGATGGCGAGTGCAGTGACGAACATTTTCCCGCCGAAACTTAGCAAGATAATGCCCGCAAGACCTCTGACTTTTAAAATGAAAATTTCTTGGATTAGGCCCTTGGCCGCTGTTGGCGGCCATTTTTAAGCGACCGTTTCCAAACTTTTCGAACGGTAGTGTATTTCATTATTTTTGCCCCTCATTGCTTTTCCTGCTGAGTGGTAATTGTTGCTGACCCGTCTAAAAATAGACAGATCTTTCACCATTGGCAACACAAATGATCTTTCAAACAAATTGAATCGATTATTGTGACGGTGATCAAAAATAACATAACTCACGTTGTTACTCGTGGCACATTGCTATCAATTTGAATTCGAATTTCAGTTCGAATTTTTTTCCAACAAAGAAAAGCATTGCATATTAGGGACATTGGAAAATGGTGTCATAGTGATCATGAAAATTAGAGCCAATCACTGAGGGGACACTATTGGGACATTACATTATTAGGAAGTCATTCGACCTGAAAACGATGCATGTTCTAAAAATCCTGAAAATTATGCTTACGTCATCATCACACCCTTCCCATCCACCATCAGAATAATAGACCTTGAGTTTTGCAATTGACTTCCCGAATCAAGAAACAAGAAAATTGATTGAAATATAAATTTTTGTGAACTAGAAGTTTATTCTACAATAACAAGAACATGCAAGTTGCTCATAATCCTGTTATTGTGTCAACTGGAGTGCCCGGTGTTGTACAAACAACGCCAGTCGTTGTTGGGCCTCCACGCTCTGTTCCCGTGAAAGAGACGAAAGTCCTTGGCATTTTGCAAATCGTCATCGGGGCTCTTTGCTGTATTTTTGGCATTGTCGATATTGCTGTTCTTGCCAAGACACATTATTGGGTGTCGAATGTTGGTTTTGGAATTTGGGGTGGATTATGGGTGAGTTTATTATATCGAAAACTGGTTTGACAAGACGGGCATTTTTGGAAAATGCCATCATCACACATCTCAGTCCAAATCCTCTCCTCCTCAGGGCTAGATCATTTCGGTATGACGTCAGACAGCATTAAAATTTTTCGATATCACATGATATCAAGTTTTTGATATGAAAAAATCTTATAAAGCAGGCAAAACTTAGTCTAGGTACAAAGTTTTACTGTCCTAATAGTTGTGTTCTTAATTTTCCAGTTTTATGAGCATTCAAAGTTCCCGATTTCATAAAGGCTTTGACCCCAAAAAATGAACTTGGTGAAACTTTTTACCCCACACGGTCAAAGCCCTTATAAAATCGTAAACCCTGGGTTGTCGTAGAATTGATAATACGCACATTGGGATAATTAAACTTTACACCTAGACTAATTTTTGGGTGCTGTATACGATCTTTGATATCTTGCGATTTCAATAAATTTAAATTCTACTGAAATGATCTTTATTAGTGCCATTGTAGATTGGGCAAAATGATCAGAATTGGCTGGACAAATGCCTAAGAAAGTTGGGGCATTAGAAGAACGTAGTTTGGGTGAAACTTTTGGAAAGCTAGATTTTTAGAGGGTGGTGCCACAGAGTTGACTGGGGAGGATGTGCCCACCCCAGTTTTCTCAAAATCCATCTTTTATTCACCTACCTAATTTGATGAGAAAATGGTGGGGGAGGGTAATGAGTCATTTGCTAATTTCCTATCTTAGAGACTTAACCTTTCTATTTTCCTACAAAGAAATTATAATACTAAAAATCTGTTCAAAAGGAATACACTTGATTACATTATCTTATTTTTAGATCCTTATTGGAGGAATCTTGGGTGTTTGCTCAGCTGCAAATGCAACAAGCCAAGGCTTAGTAAGTCAAATGACATGTTACACGTTTTTTTTTTCATAAGAAACCGGTTTATAAGAAACCTAGAACTGGACTCCCAAAAAGTTAAGAAACTTTTAGAACTAGGAGGAAGAAGTTAAGAAACTGTAGAAATTTTTTGCGTCCGTTTTCCAACATACTGATTCACATTTGTGGAGGTAGTAATTAGTTCACAAGCATTTCCGTCGATTTCTACTTTCCAGCGTGGCTGATCCTGTGCGATTTCTCGCATCTGCAAGTAATACTGGTTTCCGTGTATCTCACAGAAGGTTCTTTGTCGTTTTTACTGCAATTTATTTCAATTCATTAAGAAACTGTTAAGAAACTTTTAGAACTAAAATTAGACCAAAAATTAAGAAACTTTTAGAACTAGGCCCTGAGCTAGGTTTCTTGTAAAAAAAATGTGTACTATAAATATATCTATTTTGCTAGTACTACTAGGGGCATTTTTGGGACCCCTTGTGATATGCAACATTGTAAGGCAACATTGCCCAAAGTAATCTGTGTTGACCAAGCAGGTTGCATTATGTTTTTGTTGCTGTTTGCAGTTGTTCACCGCAATATGATTTTGATCACAAAAAGTGTTGAATGTTGGAATTAGAGACTTTATTGGCTGTGCAACAACATGTCCACACAAGGGGTTGTTCACAAATGAAGTCAACCATATTCTCAATGTTTTTGACCCTCCGTCAACCTGTGTCAACTTTGCTTCACTCCCTCCCCCTGAGTTGACAACATCTTTTATAAAGAGACCCTCCCCAAGTGGAGATATTCATGCATATTTGAACTCCAGAGAAATTTGTATCAATAAGTGTCAACTTTAGCATATAGTGTAAATGGGTCTATCTGATATGAAAAACGAGATGCTACGATAGCGATCCTGTGTAATGGAAACACTTGCCTTATCCAATGTGGGTTAGTTCAAGATGTAATGTTGCTTTTCAATTTCCAATTTTAGCACGGTTGTACGGTTATGGAAAAATAGGCACGGTTGTACGGTTTTCAGCTAAAAATTGGAAGTTTTTGGTTTTTGACCACCTCCCTATGACCCCCAATAATCATGGTAATTAGTATTCTTGTTTTTCAGAATGGAACAAACATGGCCTTTGCAATTGTGTCTTCATGCATATCTTTCCTGGATATAATCTTTTATTCAGTTGCTGTTGCCTTCTACAGAAATTACCGTACCTGCTGGTACAGTGGCTATCCTTATTACATCAGTTGTTCCTCCAAAACCAATTCAACTGGTCTTGGCATAAGTATCATGCTCCTGCTGTGTGTTCTTGCAGAGTTTGTTGTCTCCATTATTGTTGCAGTGTATTGCTGTAAACTTGGATGTGGATGCTGTGAAGATACTTCTTCAAGGGTAATTATATTTAATGATTTTCAGGCCAGGGTTTTTTTTAACGTGCAGTTCTACACAAAATGTGCAGTTCTAAAAATTTTTGTGCATTTCTAAAAGATAAATTGTGCAGTGGAGAAATTGGCATAATCAAATATATATCAAAGTAATCAACCATATATTTTTCTTCAGTCAGCAATATGGCCTGGTCTCATAGTTAGATTTTGCATATTCCAATCACAAGCGATTCTAGACCCATAAAATTTAAAATTTTCTTGGAGAGCATGCCTATACCCCTAAATGAGTGCATTGGGTTATATTTACGTCAATCTTTGTAAATTCTACTTTTTCAACTATTAGACTGTAAGGATAGTGTGCAGTTCTAAATTTAAAAAACCTGTTTCAGGCCCTGACCATGTTGGTTGAACATTTGGAATTTGCTTCTTTGAACGCGTTTGGCAACATCAGAAAAACATTGCTTGACAAACATAGTCTTGATAGATAGTTCTATAGAGAGTCTGGATAGTTATTTAAGCAAAATTCATTGTGCCATGTCTTTGTTTAAAAGTTTAAAAAATTTTTTTTCTTGACACAGGCAAAAATGTTTGACAAACATTGTATTTAATAATTTTCAGGCCCTGGGCAAGCAATCAATCATTGTTTGCCTAACATTTGGAATTTGCTTGTCAAACAATGTTTCAACCTTTGGTGACGTCAGAAAAACACTGTCTCACCCAACCTCCAATTCGCCCAACTTCTTTTTGCCCAACCTGCCCAACCTTCTTAGATGTTTCGCTCAACCCATTGTGGTTGTTTAACGGCCAGGTCCAAAACGCGGAACCCGCGGAATCCGCGGAACTCGCGGAATTTATTTTCCGCGTGATAGAGTTCCGCGTTTTGTCCCCAGGGTATAGGGCGAAAAACCAAAACGCGGAACTCGCGGAACTGCTATCAAAATGGTTTTAAATCACTTATTTACCCAACAAAACCGTCCGAATATGACTTTTACTATTTCATTTTACTTTTATAAGCATTCTCTCACTCAAATTGCTATTATCAACGACATTACAAGCATGGGCCTAAATCATGACTAGGCCCTAAATCATAACAACGCCCTGGAAGGTGGCTTCTGCTTTCTAAAGTGAAAATTCAGTGATAATTCGTTCGCTTTTCAATGAAACGCCAATCTTGGTAATCGAAAATGTTGTACAAAGTGATTTTCAAGCTAATTAAGCGAGTTCCGCGAAATCGAGTTCCGCGTTTTGTCCCCACGGTATAGGGCGAAAAACCAAAACGCGGAACTCGCGGAATTTCTCTTTCCGTTGGAAAGTCCATTTAGTTCTCTTTTTTACCAACAGAAAGTTTAAAGAATCTAGTTTTTGAATAAAAAACCTAGAAAATCATTCCCCAGGCCCCATGCTCTTTCGAGTTGAGAGATATCTTGCACTCCCGGATCTCTAATTAAGCAATTGCTATTGTCTCAATACTAATGGCGGGTCTTTTAAATTCCCTTTTATGTTCCTCTTCTTTTGTGTGCATGTGTGTACTTCTGTAAAACACCAGGTGTGCTATTTTTGCTGTTGTTTTGTTGAAGAATTGCAGTAGTTCCCATGTGAAGGGTGCATTATCGAAACATGGGTGTAATTGTCGAAACGTTACCTTACTAGTTCAGTTCATTTAGTTAGCAGGTCAGCTGTTTAAAATCCAATCATTTAATTTCGACTGAATTTTATCTTCATTCCACTTGAACTTATAAGAAGTTGGAAGAGTTTATATAAAGAAATGTAACGTTTTGTCACTTGTTATTTATCAAGTCAGAGCTTAATATAGCAATTTTACTGTTTTTCGTTGGGATCAATTGTGATACACCGTTTTCTGTTCTGAAATTGTTCTTAATTGATTTTCTTCTTGAAGTTCCGCGAGTTCCGCGTTTTGGTTTTTCGCCCTATACCGTGGGGACAAAACGCGGAACTCGACTTCGCGGAACTCGTCTAATTTGCCTGAGAATCACTTTGTACAACATTTTCCATTACCAAGACTGGTGTTCCATTGAAAACGAACGAATTATTACTGAATTTTCACTTTAGAAAGCAGAAACCACCTTCCAGGGCGTTGTTATGATTTAGGGCCTAGTCATGATTTAGGCCCATGCTTGTGATGTCGTTCATAACAGCAATCTGAGTGAGAGAATGCTTAGAAAAGTAAAATGAAATAGAAAAAGTCATATTCGGACGGTTTTGTTGGGTAAATAAGTGATTTAAAACCATTTTCATAGCAGTTCCGCGAGTTCCGCGTTTTGGTTTTTCGCCCTATATCGTGGGGACAAAACGCGGAACTCTATCACGCGGAAAATAATTTCCGCGAGTTCCGCGGATTCCGCGGGTTCCGTGTTTTGGACCTGGCCGTTGTTTAACCCAACCAAAAGTGACATCAAACTTCTTTTGTTAACAATTTATTATTCGATTTATTATTTATTTATTATTTGATTGTTAACATTAGGGGTTCTGCCCCCAAACCTCCAATTATCACACTGGTGACTGTTTCAGTAGCCAAAAACAAGTAATACATTTACGTTCGAAAAATGGCCGCCAACAGTGGCCAAGGGCCTAATTCAAAATATTTTCATTTTAAAATTCAGAGGTCATGCGGCCATTATCTTGCTAAGTTTCCGCGGGAAAATGTTCGTCACTGCACTCGCCATCATTTTAAGTCGAAAGGAGAAGATTATTTCGATGGTATGATAGAAAAATACACGAAAACTGAGAAGCTTTGCCTTCAAAAACCAAGAGAAAAATTTTTTCACTACTGATCTGAAATTGTGGGAAAGAGAAGGGTTTCGTTACTCCAAGATGGAAAATTTTGCAGTTATTTGAAGCCCAGTTGTTTTAGCTTTTCCGTCGTAGTAAAAGTTTTCCTGAAATATCCGTTTTCACAAAGTAAATCAGGGTCAAAGTTTTGGAAACACTTTTCAGGGATATAGGAAGTAAGGGAGTTGGACGAAACGGAGGTTTGGCAAATCTATCTACCTGATACCCATACAAGAAATGAAAACAAAGTCCCGGCTACATGTGTGGTTGTTTGCTTAAAATGGCGACCGACATGAAGAAGCAGCGTCGCAGAACATTGATTTGGTAGACCTTTTCGAGACATTTTTTGTCTAATGGCCAATAATATCACCACAGGAGTCTGGTGTTTCTGCACTGGCAACGCACTGGGTATTAATACCAAATTTCCCCAGACGAGGCATTTTCTTGGTTCATTGTCGCAGCAATTTTGTTGCAGCATGAAGCCATTTCAGGATTCTTTAGAACTGGACATTTTCAGGAGTGTTGCGTTGCCAGAACAGGTGAAAATCGCACGTGAGGCACGTTAAACTTAACTCCCGTGAAAGATTTTAGAACACCGCATTCGCGAAAGTTTATCCACGGGAAAGTTAAATCACATAAACCAGGGGCTGTTTCAAGTTTTTTTTCGGATATTCATGAATGAAGTTGAAGTTGAAATGTTTTTTCAGAAGCGCCAGTCGCTAGGACCTCAGGAGTAGATTACCTTACGAGACCTCGACATTGACAGTGATCCAAAAGTGGTTGGGTTTGAACCCTGATCTCAGTGAGCTCCTCCACCCCAAGCTGGCTGGGTTGGACGACGCCACAGCACCTAGAAGAGTCTATGTCCTGTCTACACTCTTCGAACGAGTCTGCAAACAGGCCTCATGATCCGTAAAGACCCGAGTTATGCTAGTTTGATTGTGATTTCTTTATGATGGATGCAGTTGATTTTACCATGACTTTACCACCACCCCCAGTCCACAGCTTTAATCCCAAGCTCACTGAGCTCCTGACATCACGAGCTAGCTGGCTGATTCCTGGAACAAGAAGTATCGTTTATTCTCTATTTATTTTGTTTTTTCTTTCAGGTAATTGTCCAGCAGCAGCCTGTTGTGCTTCAGGCACCAGGAGTGACATATGCTCAACCTGGAATGACCTACACTCAACAATCTGTTGTGTCTTACCCTGGTGCCCCTATGATTTCACAGCAATATGGGCAACCCCAAATGCAGGTAGGAGGATTTTTCCTGTACTTTTTACTGAGATCCTTTAGAGAGCAGCGTAATATAGTGGTAAGCTCTTTGCGCAATTTGGTCTCAAGGTCTTTGTTTCAAGCTAAAGCTAGATTTCCACTTTAGACTGTTTTAGCAACCGGACGCGACCGTCAATAAAAACGCCGTAACGTTCTGTAGCGTTTTGATTAAAATTTTTAATTTAGAATGGAAGGATGGCAACGCCTACAAACGGGCATACTAGGGCCTAAGTGTAAGGCTAGCTACAGAAATAAGTCTTTTAGCCAACCACTTGATTCTGAATTAGTTTCTTTTGCAGTTTTACGATAGGTCCTCATTACAAATGCGAAATTATCGCTGTAATGTAACTAGCCGGTTTGGTTGCTGAAATAACTGTTGTAGCTTTAAGGACAACGCAAAATTTTGACGTATTCATGAGAACGTGAAAACAGCCAAGATGACGTTGTCGGAAAATCAAGACGCGGGAAAATAACTAGTGCCCAGATTCTTTGTCTGCTCGCGACGTCTTCGCTTGTGGTGTCCTGTTGCTTAAACAGCCTTTTGTCCTTTTAGCCACAGGAACGGGAACGGGAACGGGAAATAATCACGTGAGCATGCGCACTTTGCTCATCGCATTTTGCACGGGAGCATTTTCCTGCCCGAAGAACCAATCAAAATGCGATTTTTTCAAACGCATCAAGCGCGGCAAATTTAAATTTCAGTTGACGTGACGATGCAATTGTCAAGATTTTAGTTATCCCATTGTTTTTGACCAGATAGCTTTTCCTGAAGAAGTCAACTGGAAATCAACTTTTCCCGGTTCCTGTTCCCATTTCCCGTGCCTTCCCGTGCCCGGTTCCTTCCCACCCAAAACTGATAAGTGGAAATCCAGCTTAAGTAGCACAAATAACATAGTATAAAACCTTATCACAGAAAAAAAGAAAATATCACTTAGCTAACTGCTTGCTTTCAGCTTAAGAAATTCTAGCGGCGAAGAGTTCAATTTTGTAACGCAGGCAGAAACACCGACAGACAACAAAAAACAACCATGTTTTTTTTAAGATACTCGGTGATAATCGAGCGATAGTTGTGCGAAGGCAGAATCTCACGATCTCACCCGACCCTGCGGTATTCGTGCGATAATCACGCGACAATCGTACGATTGCACGATCTCGCGATAACCCTGCGATCATTACGATTCTATGGAAATCGTGCTTGAAAGCTATACATTGATACCAGTAAGTGATTTTTTCAGATGGCCTATACTACATCTCCTGGTTACATGCAAGCAGCTCCAACAACAGTTTACACAACAGTGAAAACTGACCAGCCACCGCAAGGCGACCATCCACCACCGTATGCACCTCAGTAAAGGAAGATATGAGTGGCATTCGAAGCACCTTCTTTCACGGTAATTTTCGCTGTAAGAACTTTTAAATTTATTATTAGTAGCTTACTTGTGATTTTAGAAGTAAGAAACATGTAACCTACTTAATCGTATTTTTAATTGCCCAGTGGAGGGGGGGGGGGACATTTCCATTGTTTAATATACTAGACGTGCCGCCCACTTTTTCAGTGATAATTTACCTACGTATGTCTTTGTTTTTTGGTAGTTCTTACGTATGAATACGTCTCTATACATTGGTAGTATACAGTAATTAATCATCACTTTTGGATATGGGTTTCTTTTGAAAACAAGACTATAGTCTTATACGTATAGGCATTTGAATGGAGCGCAAATTCGCATTGTTTGTGTTACCTCGGATTTTAAACGGCCCTGAATTTTAACTTTTAGGTTTTCCTATCATAGTCAATAGGATAAACACTGTTTATTCAAAGTGAAGGTGAAGGTGAGATAGTGTTTCAATGCCAGTCGCTAGGATCTCAGTATTATGTTAACAATAGCTAGTATGTTAAAAGTAGTATGTTAACTAATCGAGACCTCGACCCTGGCTGTGACGCTACCGTGGCTGGGCTCGAACCCTGTGACTGAGCTCTTGATACCACGAGTCAGCTGGATTACACGCATTTTTATAAGGAACCACTTTATAAGGAACCTACATGTAGAAGGCCTGAAAATTTAATGAACTTATACTACTAAAGAGAAAATCACTAAGGATCTTTTCATTGTTTAATATTTTTATCACTGCAAACAATCAAGAATTAGAAAGCCTGTTCCATTCATTTGCAGTCGAAAATAACATAAATTGTACTCTGCGCATGTATCAAATGTTTCCTTGAGTAGTTTCGAGCTTTGCTTACATGCAAATGTCTCTGTACGCAGTAGTCATTAAACTGTATATGCAGTTAAAATTAAGGAACTATTGAAGATTATGGGTCAAAACTGTTTGAGGCTGTTGGATTAGGCCCTCGTAATTTTTGGCAACCATATACTACTCACTACTGCATGCTTCTTACTGCATTTGCATAGGTACTTGTACTTGTGTATAGTTAATTCTTTGTCATGCATAGGCAGGCATAATGGAATTGGAAATCTGTATATGTTTTCCGTAAATTATTTTGTTTTTTCCTAAATTTTCGAACAGTAAGAGAATCAGCCTACTAGGTAATTGTTTCTTGTGGCAAAGGGCAAAGTTACTTCCGTTGTGCAGGTCAAAGGCTACTATCTTTAAAGCAGTGACCTAGCCAGACATCCAAGGTTCGATGGGCAAAAGGGAATGGTCAAACAAAATTAGGGCATGGCTTTTAGATAAAAACAACTAAGTTGTACCCTACCACATTTTTACATCATCTTTGGCCTGTATAGGTAAAAACCCATCTTGGTGATGAATTGGGGTGCAAGCCGTGCAACCACCCCCCAGCCCCCTTTGGCTATGTCTTTGCCCTAAAGCCCCTGCCCAGAAACATCTGGGATACAGTGGTATGTAGGATGCACCACACCACAATCATTGTTATGGCCTTTTTGAGGAAGCCAAAAAATGTTATTTCATCGAATCTCCAACCCAAAAAATGACACCTGCATCCATGGAGGAAGTCCCCATTGCATGCTGCAGATTCAAACTGTTTGAATGTCAATTCAAAGATTCGAATTTGAAGAAATTATGCCAATTTGATTGAAAAATTTATTCCCAGTTATACAATATAAAGTACTACAACAATTTACAATGAAAATAAGGGAGTTGATATTTGTCAATGACTTAGTTTAATTTACAAATGACTACACTTAAATCTCATTACTGTATTACCCAAATTACAGTCTGTCTGTTTAAAAAAATTCTACATTATTATCAATAAGTTATGTATTGAAAAGTTTATTGAATTTTCTTAACAATAGATTACTTGGGGGTGCTTGAAATATTACTACCCAAAAAATAGCAGGAGAACTTTTCAGGCCTTTTCAGAAAAGTGGCTTAAAAATTTGCCAACCCAGACAAAAATAGGAGTTTGCTGAATTTCAAACCAGTCAATTCTGATAAGATTTACTTGCAAAAATTGGCATTTGTATGTGGTTATGGCATGACAACTTTCCATATAAGGCAATATCATTTGACCTATTGTTATTATTATGGGCATTTTCAGAAGCTTACATCCATCATACAACAGAACATTACGAAGCGACATTATATTACAGCTTGAGGGGGATGGAAAACACCCCTGGTAGGAGTAGGGTTTTAATAGATCTACAGTTAAACTCGCGTTTAAGTTGGACTCGCATTAGTTAATTTTTTTTTAAGTTGAGATCCGAATTGTGCAAATTGATGTAGCTTACAATTACAATTTTGAATACTTCAGAAACCACCTCCACAGCCTCCATCTCCACAGCCCCCACCTCCACCAAACCTCCACCCCACAGCCTCCATCTCCACAGCCCCACCTCCGCCAAACCTTAGGATCACATGAGAGCAAAATGATCCACTATTGTGTTCACATTTAGGCCATATTTGTGTCAACGTAGCCTTATCCAAAGCCTACGAACTTCTTGTGAATTAACTGAACACTGCTGCCATGCTGCCATAAAACAGATACTGCCATTGTCAACAAATGCGTGTATTCAGAAAAGGCGGGTTCCCATACAACATTCTTGAATGAATAATCTTCTAGCTGTTCCTAACGTGATAAAAAACTGTTGGGGAGGAGTTGTCTCAAATTGAATTCTCTTTCCAGGTATATAGTCAATACCCATCTACACGATTAGCTGTTGTTCCTTTTAACCTTGATGAAGACTTGCAAGATCATAGCACAGTTCATAGCAGAGAGATCGATTTTGTATCTGCACCTCAAACAATCGACTCAAACCATCTTGATGCTGATATATTGCCTAAAACTGGGGGTGACACTTCCAAATCTATGCTGCTCAGCAAATTAAGGTAATGTAAAATTCTTGCTTGTTTTTACTTGCATTTTAATAGAATTTGATAAGTCTTTTAGCTTCAAAGCGAAACGCGAGCGAATGAGCTTAGCTCAATAAGAGCGAATGGGCCGGTTGTTGAATTTGTTTATACTGTAAAGCCATACATATTTGTGTGATAGGAGCTTAGCACCGGATCTTTACTAGGGAAATTTCGGAGAAATTTCTAGGAGAATTCGCGCGAAGGGAAAGATTCGGGCTAGGAAGGCTTCAGCCCCCTAAGAAGATAAATTAGTAAGACCTGCCTAAAGTTATTCAAAATTTCCACAAATAGTACATTTACCAACGCCCCCCCCCCCCTAGAATCTAGAATTCGACCACGATGCAACAGCAGCTTCAAGTGCACTTGTCAAGTGAAAAACTCGTATTTCCTCCCATTTCTCCGTCCTTCGAGGAGAATGTGTAAGAAATTTACTAGAATCACGAGAAGCTCTGTCATTTCGTTGATCAAAAAGACGACTAGATTCTCTATCAAGCTATTTATTCGAGCGGCAAACACAAGGGCCTAAGCTCGTACGAACATTTAAGCATTTGTAACTCTCCGTTGACTTTCTGAAAAGTTGTTTCTGCATGAATATGAAGCACAGCCCAAATGTCAGTCCCCTGACGAAACTATTTACATTGATCTGATTCTGTAATATTTGTTTTTCAGGGGTCAAATGGATGAACTTGATAGTTTAACGAACTCCTTGAGGAGCAAATTTTTAACAGACAAAAAAGATGTGCCAACAACTCGCAATGAAGATACCTCAACGTTGCCATCACATTATCATAGAGACCAAGTCATAGACCTTTATCCTAGAGAATGTACTCAAGAACAGCTTACAGGAAATCAAGCTGAAACCAGGCTGGAACACCGTAGTTTTGCTGAATATGACGAGGACACCTTACCTGGAAATCCTCCTGTTTTGTCACCAGAAAGTATTGGAAGAACAGCTGATTTAGACCTAGGGTTCGGTAAGCAATTATTACAGCCCAAAGACAGTTCTCATAACTTAGATTCGGAGTTTTTGCATGAAGGCCATCCTCTTACCGATAGCCCCGAGAACAGTATAATTTCCTCCCAAGCTGAACGAGAATTTGATAGCTTTGACGATGTGTTAGGCGAGTGGAATAAATACAAGGAAACCGCTAAGATAGCAGACTTTAAACGCAACAAGAACGTAGAAATTAGCGATGATGATTCCGATGTTTCTCTGAGAGCTCTGAAAAATGATTTAGGCATTGAAGAAAGCTTTGGCAACGTTGAGCGTGACAAAATTGAAGCAGATTTTGAATTTGAAAATTTTGGTGATAGTGGAGATAGTGATAGGCCTGCGATACAGGTTGAAGACTCTGAGCGTACAGAACAGACTGGAGATATGGGAATGTACAGGGAAGAGTTTGATGATATCGAGAAGCATGCAAAACGCAGAACAGACTATGAATCGGACTACAATGATATTCTGCGTGGCTTGTCCCCGGAACCTAGTAGCTCTGAAGTACCTAATATTAGTCCGGGTATTACTGATGAAGAACCTGATGGACTTGTTTATCCTGTTATTGCTGCATCGACGCTTGAAGATGAGATAAGAGAAGTAACTCAAGAAAAATGTAATGAAAGTCTCCAATGTGAAGAAGATAATGGCGAAGTAGTAGAGATCAATATAGGCCCAAGCAAAGATACAAATAATATGTAAGTGTTTTATGATTCTTATTAGCCATGAAACTAAGATGGGCTGTTGTTTCGGTTGTCACTAATTACAGTTGGTTAAACTAAAAACACCCGGGGGGTACTCTCTAATGTAGGCTGACAGGTATAATGCACCTCTCATGATGGGTGGGTTGTTCTTCCAAAATTCCCAGCTGGGGCTAATTTATGCCAGCAATACCTAAATAGTGCGTATAGAATTAAATCTCCTTCACATTTGGTACACGAATGCATATAACTACATTCTAAAGCAGGGTGGTTGAATGTTTAAAACAATACCTAAAGGTGGGTTGGTTTGTGAAACTTGAGGGCATATCTCTATACATTTCAGGATAAAGTCCCCCCCCCCCGGTAAATACTAGGCCTACAGAGTGGAAACTCACCAAGCTAATGTTTTCGTCAGTCCCTTAGCAGTATATTTGAATTCCTATTTGCCAATCAGAATGTTATGTTTTATCATTCTGCATCAAATGAATGGCCTATATATCTTTGTTTTTATGAACTGAATGGCTTATGCTTTCCTAAGGCCTAAATAGAAACCCCTTGCCTAAGCTGAGTAGACTATCTAGAAGGTATCCCTAAACCCTAAGCATCCCCGCACAATAGTATGCAGCACATGAATAGTGTTGTTTTCTTGGGTTTCAATACCCAAATAATTTAAATCACTTTAGATCCGGTTAGAACTAATTGTGGCTCATGAAACCGAGGCTAACACCAAAATGAGATCGCTCAAACTGTACTTTGAGCGTCCAATAGCGATACCTATAACTCGGGTAATAAGTTCAAGTTCCGGTGGCATTTTCAGAATCGCTAAACGTTTTAGATAAATGCGAAGATAAATGTCTACTAAATCATCTCTATTGTACTTCTCAGCGATATGCATGAAAGCAAAAAGAAATTCCTCAAGCCGAGACCACAGAACTGGATAAAATCCCGAACTTTTTCATGCCGGCTGAGAAATTGGTTGAATCGATGAGGAAGCTACGGTTGGCAGCCTCGATACCTCGATTTACGGAGCAGCATGATGACGATACCACAACCGCAACGCAGGAGCATCAAAGAAATTCGACAAGTAATGTAAGTAACGAACTTGAAAAACAGTTCAATCGCAGGAAAAACTTTTATACTTCGAAAGAACCGAGACCTAACGTAGACAAACCACCACCGCTACAAACATCTGAAATTTCTCGCATCGCCAGTATATTTTCAAGTAAGTTTAGCAAATAGAGGTTATTTGTTGCTAATTCTAATTCCTTTTTTGGAATGTGTGTTTACCGAAGCCATTCTTCTGAAAACGGAGCTCCAAAACCTTCTGCCATCAAAAGCAGAAGATTTCCGATACATTTTAAGAGATTTTTGGTTTGAAGTTCGAACGAGATTGAAATTTACCAGTTGCCAGGAGACATTCCACGAATGTGTCTGGGGACGAGGCAAGCAAGAATTTTGGCGCGAAAGTTGACTGACGTTTGGAACAAACTTTGGAAAGTCTCGGATTTTCAGAATTCCTTTTTTTGACAATCTTGGATTCTGTTTTTGGAAGCTTTCTATTTCCGAAATTCGGAAGTTTTTGGAGGTTCAGAAGAACGCGCTCTTAATTTGAAGGATTTTTTCGTAAATTTTGAAAACAAGGTTCTAAGTTGAAGAGGTTTCTTGTTTCAGAAATCTCAAAAAGCGCCCTAATGTAAAGTAAAAGCCCAAATAATGACCTAGATTTAGTGGTTAAACACCCAGCTTTGGTTTCAATGAGAGGCTCCATTCGTTTTACATTTTTTCTTATGGAACGTTTCCTTTCCTTCAGATGCCAAAAAGTTTCTTGCCTTAATATATGGTCTGTTGATTAGGGCCTGTTTACATGGAGGCGGGCTAGCCCGGTTAGCCGAGCTAGCTCGGTTAGGCGAGATCCTTTTTCAGAGCGTTTACATGGATAAATTTTCCAGCCCGGTTAGCCGAGCTAGCCTTGCTTATTAACACTTTTCCATTCTTTTCTGTCTGAATTTCACCTCGCCTGACTGGGCTGGCCCGCTCTCCATATAAACGCAAAGTGAACAAACAAAAGATTCTTTTGTTCCTGCAGATCTCGGCCAGGTGAGATCCACGTCCTTTGATCACGGATCTGGCCTCGCCGGGCTGGGTGAATGTTCATGTAAACGCAACATTCACAAACAAATGAATTTATTGTTCTTTCAGATCTCGCTTGACCGAGCCAGCTCGGCTAACCGGGCTGGCCCGCCTCCATGTAAACATGCCCTAAATGATTTGACTACTTTATGCAAAGGTTTAGTCTTTTATTGTTCCCTAGAACTGAATTATAAATAAGAAATAAATAATGTAAATAGAGGAAGATATATTTAAATGTACAAAGACAAGAATTTTACTGTATAGAAGAAAGTGAATTCAAATTCAAAACATTTCCTAAACCAATATGTAGCTAATCTTTGCGCTATTTTACTCTGAAGAGCTTTTTTTACAAGACATGGCTATTTTTTGCGAAACCGAGCCTGGATCGAGGTTTTCCGATTTTGCAATATTTAAAAAGGAAACTGTGGTTCTGACCGCTTGTAAGATGTCCTAAATCTCTTAGCTGCCTAACTGGACTGTGAAAACCATGATTCTTGAAGGTTTTTCACAATTTTGTGCCACCTAGTCATCTACCGGTAAAGTTACCATTATCAAAACATATTTAGCAGTTTAACTGCCATAATATCCCGTAAAATCTGCTTCTATTTAATTCTATCTCTAAGTCAAGATTTTTATTGTTCATCGAGCTTAAGCCAGACTTATGTCGGCCTACGATACGATAGAACTAACGTCAACTAGTTGTAACTGATGCGTGTCAACAAGTCAACAAATAGTCAGAATTTCTGGGATAAAATTGATCGCGGTCGCATGAACGCTCGTGTCGACTGCGACTGACGGGAATCAGTTTTCAACTAATCACAGAAGTATAGAACATGTGTCCAACTCTCTGGAACTTTGCGCCGACAAGTTTCCGTCAAAAGAGGGAAAACTTGCCTTCTAGACAGGTTATGTCGACAGGTCAGTTGCGGTAAATTAGTTCAAAACTATCGCCAATAGACTTTTACTCAACATGTCTACCATTTTCCAGGAAAATGTTGCCCCGACCCAGACCTCCTTAAAAAGTCTATTTGCAGTCGGCAAGTATGACTAAGCACAATATCGACATAAACCTGGCTTAAGGTGTTGATCTAACTGCCGTTAAAAAAGCAAGACTTTTTAAGATTAATATGTAATTTCTATGTAATTTATTTTTCTTCTCTAAAAGATCAACTAAACAAAACTATTCTATCGTTCAAAGTATCTGCAACAACAACAAAACCGAACGGATGAACAGCGACTCCCATTGGTCTGTCCAAACAGCCTTGTCTCGACCCAAGCCTCCCAAATGTTGCGCATATTTCTTTGTGTATGTTCAAGACTTGTATTCTATGATTTCCTGAGTCGGCAATTAATATATTCCTGTCCGAATCTAATGCGATGCATTTCGGTTGCATAAATTCACCCGGACATACTCCTTGACCGCCCAGCAAACTTGGTTTCATACAGACTTCATTTGACGTGTCAATCATTCTCACACTGCTGTCTCCAATATTACTGACAACAATATGCGTCCGACCTACAACTGCTATTCTTTCCGGTCGGTAAAATGAATCGTCCAGCCTTATGAACTTTATAAACGAGCCATTCTTGCAGAAGCATTGGATCTCTCTGTTCGAACCGTCACAGACGTATATCTCCTCGTCGCTATTCACTGCGACTCCGACCAGCTCCGGTATCTTTTCGTGTCTTTCAATATTCGGTAAGAACTGGAAATCAAGCCGTCCGTCTTCATGGAGACATTTTATAAGCGTTTTACTAATCAGTATGATGCGTCCGGCTGGGCTGATAGTCATATCAACCGGAACGAACACGCCTAATTCAATCGGATCTTTAATTAAGCAACCGACAACATCGGTGAATAGAATTCTGCTGTTTCCTTTGTCTAGTATGACGAGATTGCCTGAAGAATCAATGTTTACGGCTGTAGGAGAGTTCAGCTGAAGTGGCGAGAGTCGTGACCCTGTTTCGCCGAATGAGAAAGACTCCAGGTCATCTATGAACTGGTACCTCGGAATCTAAGCGAATAAAGAAAGAAAAACATTAGAGAAGTTGATAGATGGAAAGATATTGTTGCCTTTATAGGAAGGTATGGAACTATGATCGAATGGCGCAATGCTCCAAAGTTTCTGATTTTCCCGAGAGTTGTGCAAAAGAATGGGTTTTTCATCTCTCTGAAGCTTCCACAAAAAAGAAGAGGCAGAAAAAGGTCCCAAGGTAGCTACTGAAGAAGGTTAGATAGACGAAACGGGAGGAGAGCTTTGGAGCGTTTGACATGGAGAGTTAATCGAAGATTTCATTGAGCTCTTTAGCTTTCTGGAATTGTCGTGGGCTTTCTTATCATGCATGTTCCACTCTTAACAATTTAGATACAAGACTTGCCCAAATCGTTCTATGAAAGAAAGAAAGAGACTCCTTCCTTACAATACGACTTGGGCAAATCCAACCACTCCTGCAAAATCAATTTGCTTATTTCATATAGTTTTTTATATAATTTTTTATATGCAAAAGTATTTTCTTAAGTACCTGAAATTTGCCAGCTTTCATCCTGTTAATAAGACTCAAATAAGCTGCATATTTATGCTCAGAATCATTCTTAACACCATGTTGTAGCGACCTTTGCTTCTCAATCTGATTCTCTTCCATTGATCCTTGTAATTCTAGCATCTCCAACTCAATCATGCTAATTTTTCTCATCTTTGCATTAAAATTCTCTTTAGATTTCATCAATCTTTGCTCTAAATTAATAATCTCTCTTGTTTTCTGCATTATTTCATGAGTTATACCTCTCAATGCGTCTTTCTGTCGTTCTTGCCTATTCGCAATACGTTCTAATTTATGTTCTAATTTTTCTCGCTCCTTCGCAGTATTCAAGACCTCCTTTCTTAACCGTTCAATGGCCTGGGTTAGCTTATCGATCCCCGGCCTATCTATGATCAGCTCAAATATGCTTTTCCGTTTTCCCATTCCATTCCCGCAGTTCCTTTCAAATGCTCGATTTTGGCCTCTTTAGTCGTAATTTCTTCGATTAACTTCGATCTGTCCATATCATTTCTAGAAATTTCCCTCACCACTGCATCATAAGAATTCTGAAGATTTTCCAAGTCGCTGTTCTTGCTAGTCCGACGAGCCTCGATTTCAACCAGCGCGTTCTCCTCGAATTTGATTTTGTTGACTAGAGCATCTTTTGCCATTCCTTGCTGAGTTAGTTCTTCCTCTTCGCATTGAAAAACATCCTTTTTATGCTCGATCGCAACATATTGTCTTTCTATTACTTTATCCAGGGCATCAATTCGTTTCTGAATTTTAGGATCCAGTGTTTCTAGGAAAACAAACTTTATTCTTAGCATGGGTTTTCTTTCTTGAATTTTGCGTCTACTTTTCGCGCTCTCGCTAAAATCTAATTTCGCATTCCTCCGAGGTTCAAGCATTTAGATTAGTTTTGTCTACATACGCTAAAAGTAAATCTTTCAACAGTAAATAAGGCCCTGGCCAAACGACCAAACATAGTTTGTAAAAAAGTTTGAAGCTTGCTTCTCAAGCAGAATGTTTGACCGTAATCTTTCAACGAGCTAAACCGTGCCTTTAGGCCCTGGCAAAACGATCAAACATTGTTTGTAAAGAATTTCAAACTTGTTTCTCAAACAGAATGTCTCACCGTTTGGTCACGTCAATAACATTGCTGGCGAAACAACTTGTTACTTTGGAGCTCTAGAGAAGCAGGAAATGCTTTTGAGACTTTTCAAAACCGTTGCTTAGCAAATTACATTTCTCGAACAATGTTTGACGACGTGGACAAACGGTCAAATACTGCTTGAAATCAAATCTCAATTGTTTTCAATTGTTTGATCAACAACATTTGATCGCTTGGTTAGGGCCTTTGAAAGTGGGGAAATTACTGCGTTTGAGCAAGAAAGAATCACAAAACAACGAACAATTGCAACAACAACAGCAGCAACTGAAGTACTTCGTTTTTAAACCAGAATTCAGATGCTTTTTTAGACTTGTTCTCTAGACTCACGACACGAGTCTCTAGTTTACGCTTCCCTTATTTTGATTTGTCGCTCCAACAGAGACACACTGAGCGATGGTAGAAAACAACAACAACAACATTGAGCGAAGTAGTGGAACTTTTGTAGTGAGTCTATTTGTTCCCATTCCCAAACTTTCGCTCACATTGAATTGAATTGATGTTGTTGTTGTTCACTTTGCGTCGTAGTTTGAGCGTCCAGCCATTGAACTCAATAGCGATAACTACGACTCAGGTAATTAGTCTAATTCTTCTTCTGCCTCACTTTGAATTAAACGACATAATACACTTTTGAAGAAGTAAATGTCTAAATCTGGAACGTTGTTTCATTAAAAAGAAAGGCTAAACTTGAAAACATTATCAAGGCATAGGTTTTTTTGTATCAGGACGCATGTAGACGCTGCATAGAAACGTTGAATACTTAACATCGCCCTTCGCCAAGGCTTTTCCCATCTACCGCTTACTGTTCGCCTTCACTGAAAAGCATAAATGCGCGAAAAAAGATTACAGTGATTAAACTATGAAGATACCGAATTTGATTCATTATGTCTTGCGGGAAAACCGGCCCTTGGTTGAAAAGAGATTGGTTTTGCCGAATTCATTTCATCGGCCTTGTTAGTCGCTTCGCTTTCCCTGATCCTAGGGGTGATTTGCGGCATCGAACAAGGCTAAAAAAGGCTGAGCAATCTACTTTGCCTGTTGCCATACACAATAGAGGAAAATTAAGTCTGTCATATGACAGCGTTCGTTGTGACAGCAAAGAGTACAAGTCTTATCGCATCTGCCAGGAAGTGGGGCACGCTACATTCTAAATCAGTTTTGAATTGATGACGATGATGACGACGGAGATGTTGATGTTGATGATCATCAGGATGAATATAAGGATCGTGATGATGACGGGGATGATGTTGATGATACTCATGATCATGATTACAACCATGATGATGATGATGATGATGATGAAGATGATGACGAATGATGATGACGATGATGATGATCATGTTGATGATCATTGATGAGAATAATGATAATGAAGATGGTGATACTGCTGCTGTTAACGATGATTATAATGATCGCATATACCTTATTTTCCATGGGATCGTAATGAATGGCTGAGTAATATGTATATTTATGAGTGACTAAGTTAATTTACCTACCCTTGTCAAAAATGCCTTCAGAAACTGTTTTAGCATTCTGTTTTTCTTTTGTCGCAACATATTCATCCAGCACAGCAACAATCCCAATCAGACCAGCATCGTGTAGAATTTTCCGTAAAAATGCTAATTTCCTCTCCCCAACCAGCCCATAGGCCCTGAGCAATTCAACTAAATCTCTCCCATTGCGTATCTTCTGTAGGCATTCTTTTTCACGTGTCCTCTCAACTCTCTTTTGCCCTGTGCACATCTTGGCCAGTCAACATTTTCGAGAAAGTTCCAAGTAAAATATCTAGACTTTGAAGGTTTGCAGTAGCCATTTTCTAGCCCTTCCTCAAAATTTTTATTCGAGATTTGCGGGTATGTTGTTTATATCGTCCTGTCCATAGTAACTAAGTTGATTAATTTCGTTGGTGTGAAAAACGATTTATTTTTTAATGGATATATTTATTTGATAGAGATAAGAGCCCTTTGGGAATTGTCTTAAGTCAGCCAACCCAGAAAATGCATTATTAAGAAGAAACCGCAGCCTGTTTTTGAATTCAATGGAAAATGACGCACAACTAGTGCGGGAAAACTGCGATTCACTCGCGGCTATTCGCGAGTTCAGTGATGCCACAAGATCTTCCAACAATATCACAAATATCGCACGACTCTTTAAGACGATTATTACGAATCGCAACTGAGTCGTACTCGAAGAAATCGTGGAAGTTGAATATTTTCTTAATTTCACGGTTATGGGACTATGCCTCTGGGTGATCTTGCGATTTTGTCGACGATTGCTAAGACCAAATGGTTTCGATTTGTATTGAAGGTGAATGTGAAACGGTGTTTTTAGCGCCAGTCGCTAGGATCATAGTAGTTAAGCAGTGGCTAAACTAGGAGACATGTCTTGCGAGACATTTTATTTGGCTTGTTTCCAAGGGTGGCTAAGCATGCGGGTGACAAGCGAGCAACATGTCCCCTGAGTCGCGGAGACAAGAAATGTTTTTGTTGTCTCCAAGAAACATTTGCATGTCTCTCGCTACAAATCTTGTCGTGCGGTACAAGTTTCCGAGGTGGCTAAACTAGGAGACATCGAGGTGACATGTCACGCGCAACAATGTCACGCGCGACATGTCTCCTAGTTTAGCCAGGCCTTTAGTCTACTAGACTAATTAATCGAGACCTCGAACCTGGCTGTGACGTTACCGTAGCTGGGGCTGGACACTGACCGACCTGGATAAGCTTCTGTCATCTTGAGCTAGCTGGATGGATACCATTCAGTCTTAACTTCAGAAGTAGTCCCCACTGTAATCGTATTGTATGTGTCGCACGATCTTTCTAGACTTTCCTAATTTCAATACTGTATCATCGCACACAATCAGCCATTATAAGACCCCGTTTACACGAAAGAAACTGGATCGGCTCTGGTCAGATCCAGGAGGTTTGGCTCAAAAAGGTTTGGCAATCTGTCCAGTTAGCTGAAGGTCTTTTCTATCCATCTCGCGGCTGGTTGGCGATTTCAGGAATTTATTTATATCTTTGAATTCCTAATGCACAGGGACATATCAGGCAGGGGGCAGACTTCTGTGACTATGCAACTGCAACTGGTTGAGAAATGAAATACGCCTTTGAAAGCAAATACAAAGACTTGTTGTGGTGGCGCAGTGGTTAGCGTGCAGGACTCCCAAAGAAAATGTTGTGGGTGGTTCGAGCCATGGTCTTTCCATATCTTATTGCAGGGATAACTACCTTGGGCAAGTCAAATTGTTAACGCAAGTGTGCCTCTTTCCACCCAGGTGTATAAATGGGTACCGTACCTGGTCTGGTCGGTAGTTATGAGTGCCGTGTGTGGCTGCACCCTGCTATATGCTAATGCATCTAGACCAGGGGCAAAGAGTAAAGTCGGCTGAGTAGCCCTAGGCTGGAAATAAGACTATAATATTACAACGTTAATTTCTATTCTGATACTTTAGCCCTGAAAAGGAAGAAGGACTCAGATCACATCATTTACAATTTTACACGTTAAATTTCACAACATGCTTTTTGTGTACAGGTGAACACATGGAACGGCTCCTTATTGCGAACGGGATCGTATCTTTTCAAGTACTCTTTCTCTCGTGCAAACGGTGTCTTAAGCGCTTAAGTTGCGATTACGCACTACTGTGGTGGTATTTTTGCGTATCGTAGTGGTATTCGTTTGCGTACTGTGGTGGATACTCACCAAAACGCATCATATCACATGAAAATGTTTGTATATGTATGTATATAACGTAATAACATAAGGCTTAGTAAGCTGTATGATTTCATGTGTGTGTTCATATGATCAAAGTCTATGATATGATATAAACTTTGCGTGTGCATGCGTGCGTGGGAGTACGTGTTAATCGTTTAATTCTTAATCAATAAAAACAATATAGGATAATTAAAACACAAGCTTTGCAGGGAGTTATTATTTATGCTTATCCTTTACATCCCGACTGATTATAATTAAAAAGATCAATTGTTTTTCTCCACTCCAGATGAGAAGCGGAATTATATTTCTTGTCATAGCAGGTCCTCTTCTCAACAGACTAACTTCTTCACGAAGGACTAATATTGACAAACCGTAGTCACAGCAACCTGGACATATACAATGGCGGCAAAAGTACGCTTTGTAATTTGTGGCCTGAGTGCTCATGTCTGATCTTCTAAAGCAGTAATCTAACTAATTTTCATGGATCAAATTCCAGGATTCGTTGTGATATTTTTGCGGCCTTTTCGGAGTGGATTTTTTCTTGCAAGTGGATAAGGACCCGCTCGGTTAGAACAATTTGATGAGGACTATAAATTGACTCAAGAATATTTTTAATCATGGGTTGCTCGAATTCACACGCCTTGGACGTTGAAAAGCTCAAGAAAGTCAAGTTTGAAGTTGGTAAGGCATCGATTTTTAAATGTTTAATTTTTGATATTTGATTTTTTCGATTTCACGAGGTTTCTCTATCTAGGCTAAAAGCAAGGGCAAAGTTTTGTTATTATTATTGATCATGTTTTTATTGTATTTTTTACTTTATTTTCATTTTATTCGATTTGATTATCATTATTTTTATTATCATTAATTTATTATCTCTAATATTTTTATTTTTATCACTTATATAATAAACAAAATAACTATTCGAGGTTTATCTCGAAAAACAAACATTTTTTCTTCATATCCTTGGGGTATAATTTTTAATCTTAAACCTTTAATTCATTGACCTTACAGCGCCACAAAAACCTAATTTATTATTCTCAAATTAATCCTATTCCTGAAGCTTAAACATGTATTCAAAGCTGAGATTTTTAGATCTTTTCTTCGTTTGTCAACTTTCAATTACACAGTATTTCGTAATCCTTTAAGATAAGAAGGAACTCAAGTATGCGATTCAAATCCAAGATAAACCAATTGTTTGACAAACTGTATCTGTTTTATTGACAAGGTGGTCTTTCTACCAGCTTGGTAGACACAAATGCAAACGTTGTGCCCCCTATAATCCATTTTTAGTCACACTTAAAGTTAAAACTTGATTTTTTAGCAAAATATCTCTACAAAATTTTACAATTTTGCACTCCTAATGGCTTGGCACCTGGGGGCACTTGCCCTCCCTACCCTCCCTTTGCTACACCACTGGCCCCAAGAGCACCAGAAGCAACACAGGGCAAGCAAAAGTTTAGGGGCAAAACTATAGGAAAATAAAATCATTTCAGTAAATTTTTGAAAAATAGTTCACCAATGTGTGGCAAGTCCAAGAACGTTAGGTTCTTGGTTCAGGTAACAATGTGCATGCAGCAAGCAAACAGCAAGTTGTGATTGTCATTTCATCAGTTATTTGGGGCAGCCCTTTGCTAATGGTACAACATGCCCCTCTCTGCTACTTGAGGAGACAGGTGCTCCCCAATAATCACTAGCATAGGTTTTGTATGCTGACGTTAACCTGACTTTAGAATGTTGTGGGCTACAATCAATAATAAATAATCAATAAGTTTTTGTTGATCAACCTTTTTGATGAAAACATTTGAACTACTGAAAATCTATATTTGCTTATCAAAATACAGTTCAGTAGAGGCTCATGTTGCTCCAATTCTTGGCCCAGCACTTACTACTTCCATGAAAAATATTATTGATTAACTATTAAAGTTAGTAATTAAAAATTAGAATCTTTTAAACAGCTCTGAAAAAGGGTCTGAAACCTTTACCTATAGGGTTCTTTGCTGGATGCTTTTCCATCAAAATCATAACACTTAACCTCATTTTTCTAAACGCTTTCGGGTTTTTGGCCACACCCTTTTGCCCTTCCACTACCCTGTGAGGCTATTTTTCAATTTGATTGAAATTTAGTTGAAAATCTACATTTTATTAAAATAAGCCAGGCTCATGTCGACCTACGATACGACAGAACTTACGCCAACTAGTTGTAACAGCCAACTTATGTCGACATGTCAACAATTAGTCATAACTTATAGGATACAGTTGATTGTGTTCACATTTAGGCCATATTTGTGTCAACGTAGCCTTATCCAAAGCCTACGAACTTCTTGTGAATTAACTGAACACTGCTGCCATGCTGCCATAAAACAGATACTGCCATTGTCAACAAATGCGTGTATTCAGAAAAGGCGGGTTCCCATACAACATTCTTGAATGAATAATCTTCTAGCTGTTCCAAACGTGATGAAAAACTGTTGGGGAGGAGTTGTGCATTGTGCGTGTAGTCGAAATCAAAGGGCGTAGATGGTCATACTAGCTAATAAAGGGCGTTTTCTGACATTCTGAAGGAGCGAGGTCCTAAAATATTCTCCTGGGCCAATGGGCTTTTTCAAAGATATTTGTAGAAACTCAGGCAACAAGATGCAAGTTACTCACAAAACGGAGAATACTTCATTAAATGCCTACTAGAGCAGATAAACTAGCACTTGAATCCTTTCTTTCACTTTAACTCCCATTTAACCTGAATTTGAGGCAAAATTTGCTGCAATAACTCTCCATACACGACCGCAATTTCGATCTTTGCACGTGGGGAGGATTCCCTTGCTCGGGATGTCTACCATTTTCCAGAAAGAATATCGCACTGACCCTGACCTTTTTGAATAGATCTATTCCCGAAAAAGCCAATTTTGCTTGCTTCGCTATCATGTCCACCGCACATTTGCCGGCTAGTGCCTCCCCTGTTTTCAAAACACTGTACACTATACTGTAGACACTATACACTATACACTATGCACTATACCCGTTCACAATTAAATAGACTTCAAATAGACAATAAAATCTTCAGCATGATCTCCAATTACCTTGAATCTCAAATTGAATTCTTTTTCCAGGTATATAGTCAATATCCATCTACACGATTAGCTGTTGTTCCTTTTAACCTTGATGAAGACTTGCAAGATCATAGCACATTTCATAGCAGAGAGATCGATTTTGTATCTGCACCTCAAACAATCGACTCAAACCATCTTGATGGTGATATAGTGCCTAAAACTGGGGGTGACACTTCTAAATCTATGCTGCTCAGCAAATTAAGGTAATATAAAGTTCTTGCTTGTTTTTACTTGCATTTTAATAGAATTTGATAAGTCTTTTAGCTTCAATTAGAGCGAAACGCGAGCGAATGAGCTTAGCTTCAATAAGAGCGAGTGGACCGGTTGTTGAATTTGTTTATACTGTAAAGCCATACATATTTTGTGATAGGAGCTTAAGCACCGGATCTTTACTAGAGAAATTTCGGAGAAATTTCTAGGAGAATTCGCGCGAAGGGAAAGATTCGGGCTAGGAGGGCTTCAGCCCCCTAAGTAAGAAAAATTAGTAAGACCTGCCTGAAGTTATTCAAAATTTCCACAAATTGTACATTCACCAACGCCCCCCTAGAATTCGACCACGACGCAACAGCAGCTTCAAGTGCACTTGTCAAGTGAAAAACTCGTATTTCCTCCGATTTCTCCGTCCTTCGAGGAGAATGTGTAAAAAATTCACTAGAATCACGAGAAGCTCTGTCATTTCGTTGATCAAAAAGACGACTAGATTCTCTATCAAGCTATATATTCGAGCGGCAAACACAAGGGCCTAAGCTCGTACGAACATTTAAGCATTTGTAACTCTCCGTTGCCTTTCTGAAAAGTTGTTTCTGCATGAATATGAAGCACAGCCCAAATGTCAGTCCCCTGACGAAACTATTTACATTGATCTGATTCTGTAATATTTGTTTTTCAGGGGTCAAATGGATGAACTTGGTAGTTTAACGAACTCCTTGAGGAGCAAATTTTTAACAGAAAAAAAAGATGTGCCAACAACACGCAATGAAAATACCTCAACGTTGCCATCACATTATCATAGAGACCAAGTCATGGACCCTTATACTAGAGAATGTACTCAAGAACAGCTTACAGGAAATCAAGCTGAAACCAGGCTGGAACACCGTAGTTTTGCTGAATATGACGAGGACACCTTACCTGGAAATCCTCCTGTTTTGTCACCAGAAAGTATTGGAAGAACAGCTGATTTAGACCTAGGGTTCGGTAAGCAATTATTAAAGCCCAAAGACAGTTCTCATAACTTAGATTCGGAGTTTCTGCGTGAAGGGCGTCATCGAAAGCAAATATTACAGCCTGAGGACAGTTCTCATAACTTAGATTCGGAGTTTTTGCATGAAGGCCATCCTCTTACCGATAGCCCTGAGAACAGTATAATTTCCTCCCAAGCTGAACGAGAATTCGATAGCTTTGACGATGTGTTAGGCGAGTGGAATAAATACAAGGAAAACGCTAGGATAGCGGACTTTAAACGCGACAAGAACGTAGAAATTAGCGATGACGATTCCGATATCTCTCTGAGAGCTCTGAAAAATGATTTAGGCATTGAAATAAACTTTGGTAACGTAGAGCGTGACAAAATTGAAGCAGATTTTGAATTTGAAACTTTTGGTGATAGTGGAGATAGTGATAGGCCTGCGATACCGGTTGAAGACTCTGAGCGTACAGAACAGACTGGAGATATGGGAATGTACAGGGAAGAGTTTGATGATATCGAGAAGCATGCAAAACGCAGAACAGACTATGAATCGGACTACAATAATATTCTGCGTGGCTTGTCCCCGGAACCTAGTAGCTCTGAAGTACCTAATATTAGTCCGGGGATTACTGATGAAGAACCTGATGGACTTGTTTATCCTGCTACTGCTGCATCGACGCTTGAAGATGAGATTAGAGAAGTAACTCCAGATAAATGTAATGAAAGTATTCAGTGTGAAGAAGATCATGGCCAAGTAGAAAGCAATATAGGCCCAAGCAAAGATACAAATAATGTGTAAGTGTTTTATGATTCTTATTAGCCAAGAAACTAAGATGGGCTGTTGTTTCGGTTGTCACTAATTACAGTTGGTTAAACTAAAAACACCGGGGGGTACTCTCTAATGTAGGTTGACTGGTATAATGTACCTCTCGTGATGGGTGGGTTGTTCTTCGAAAATTCCCACTTGGGGCTAATTTATGCCAGCAATACCTAAATAGTGCGTATAGAATTAAATCTCCTTCACATTCGGCACACGAATGCATATAACTACATTCTAAAACAGGGTGGTTGAATGTTTAAAACAATACCTGAAGGTGGGTTGGTTTGTGAAACTTGAGGGTACATCTCTATACATTTCAGGATAAAGTCCACCCCTCCCCCCCCCGGTAAATACTAGGCCTACAGAGTGGAAACTCACCAAACTAATGTTTTCGTCAGTCCCTTAGCAGTATATTTGAATTCCTATTTGCCAATCAGAATGTTGTGTTTTATTATTCTGCATAAAATGAATGGCCTATATATCTTTGTTTTTATGAACTGAATGGCTTATGCTTTCACAAGGCCTAAATAGAAACCCCTTGCCTAAGATGATTATAATATCTTGCAGGTATCCCTAAACCCTAAGCACCCCCCGCGCAATAGTATGCAGCACATAAAGAGTGTTGTATTAAAAATTGCGATAAACAGCGGAAGGATTTTCGGGCATACTTAAAAGCTTTTTTCCTCTGACACTCCTCAGAGTATCGAATTAATTCTATTGAACTTCCCGCTGTATCCGGTTAGCTGATTGGTGTTTGAAACACAATGCCAATTCAGCTTCTCTTTCAGATTGGTGCATTTTGAGCCGCATCTGGGTATAAATTCAGCCTTAGTCTATTGTTTCGGTTTGTTTCTGACGTTCATACTCTGAGGAGTGTCAGACGAAAAAAGCTTTTTAGTATGCCGGAAATGTTTCTGCTGGTTATCGCAATCTTGAAGTTTTGTACTGCTCAAAAACTGGCGTTGTATTCTTGGGTTTCAATACCCAAAGCGTTTAAATAACAAGAGCTCCGGTTAGAACTGCTATCTGAGTCCAGAGTGTCGTTCTAGGAACCGAGGCTAATACCAAAATGAGATCGGTGAAACTGTAGTTTGAGCGTCCAATAGCGATACCTATAACTCTGGTAATAAGTTTTAAGTTGTGGTGGCATTTTCAGAATCGCTAAACGCTTAAGATAAATGCGAAGATAAATGTCTACTGAATCATATCTATTGTACTTCTCAGCGATATGCATGAAAGCAAAAAAGAAATTCCTCAAGCCGAGACCACAGAACTGGATAAAATCCCGAACTTTTTCATGCCGGCTGAGAAATTGGTTGAATCGATGAGGAAGCTACGGTTGGCAACCTCGATACCTCGATTTACGGAGCAGCATCATGACAATACCAAAACCGCAACGCAGGAACATCAAAGAAATTCGACAAGTAATGTAAGTAACGAACTTGAAAAACAGTTCAATCGCAGGAAAAACTTTTATACTTCGAAAGAAACGAGACCTAACGTAGACAAACCACCACCTCTTCAGACATCTGAAATTTCTCGCATCGCCAGTATATTTTCAAGTAAGTTTAGCAAATAGAGGTTAATTCTTTTTTCGAAATGTGTGTTTGTCGAAGCCATTCTTCTGAAAACGGAGCTCCAAAACCTTCTGCCATCAAAAGCAGAAGATTTCCGATACATTTTAAGAGATTTTTGGTTTGAAGTTCGAACGAGATTGAAATTTACCAGTTGCCAGGAGACATTCCACGAATGTGTCTGGGGACGAGGCAAGCAAGAATTTTGGCGCGAAAGTTGACTGACGTTTGGAACAAACTTTGCAAGAGTCTCGGATTTTCAGAATTTCTGCTTTTTGACAATCTTGGATTCTGTTTTTGGAGGCTTTCTATTTCCGAAATTCGGAAGTTTTTGGAGGTTCAGAAGAACGCGCTCTTAATTTGAAGGATTTTTTCGTAAATTTTGAAAACAAGGTTCTGAGTTGAAGAGGTTTCTTGTTTAAGAAATCTCAAAAAGCGCCCTTAATATGAGGGTTTTTGCCAGTAAAAGCCCAAATAATGACCTAGATTTAGTGGTTAAAGCTTGGTCGCTCACCACCACAACCCAAAAATTCTGAACCACCATTAATTTTGGCCATGCCCCTCAGAGCTGTTGAGCCTTATGTCTAACATAACAAGTTAGCATGATGGCCTGTGTTCTGTCATCATAGGAGTAAGTTGGGCGATTGTACACAGGCCCAACTGCAAATAGTCCAAATTTAAGCCCAAAGGTTGAGGTTTGGTAAAGAAAAACCTAATTTCCCGCGGGCCTGTGTACAAGGCATGCCAGAAAGCTATGGCAAGTAACTATCCAGCACAAAAGAATGGGAGGGTGGGTGGTAAATATTGCAATTATGAATGAGAAAGTTCAGCTCTTTATACACATGACAGCCTCGAAACGGCTCATAGACCCTGGCAAGAGGCCCATACAGGGAGACCAGAACACTCACTCCCGCTTTAACACAAATTAGAAATACTTTCTAATTTTCATTTAAACACCCAGCTTTGGTTTCAATGAGAGGCTCCATTCGTTTTACATTTTTTCTTACGGAACGTTTTCTTTCCTTCAAATGCCAAAAAGTTTCTTGCCTTAAAATATGGTCTGTTGATTTGACCTAAATGATTTGACTACTTATTGCAAAGGTTTAGTCCTTTGTTGTTCCCTAGAACGGAATTATGAATAAGAAATAGATAATGTGAATAGAGAAATATATATTTAAATGTACAAAGAATTTTACTGTATAGAAGAAAGTGAATTCAAATTCAAAACATTTCCTAAACAAATATGTAGCTAATCTTTGCCCTATTTTATTCTGAAGAGCGTTTTTTTACAAGACATGGCTATTTTTTGCGAAACCGAGCCTGGATCGAGGTTTTCCGATTTTGCAATATTTAAAAAGGAAACTGTGGTTCTGGCCGCTTGTAATATATCCTTAATCTCTTAGCTGCCTAACTGGACTGTAAAAGCCATGCTTGCTTGAAGGTTTTTGACAGTTTTGTGCCACCTAGTCATCTACCGGTAAAGTTACCATTATCAAAACATATTTAGCAGTTAACTGCCAGAATGTCCCATAAAATCTGCTTCCATTTAGTTCTATCTTCAGTTAGTGTCACTAACTTTCGAAATGTAGCATCAGGTGTTGATCTGTTCAAGTCAGGATTATTGTTCATCGAGCAAAAGCCAGACTTATCTCGACATAACGGAAAGATAGCACTAACGCTAACTAGTTATAACTGCTAACTTATGTCTCCATGTCAATCAGAACTTACAGGATACAGTTGATCGCGGTCGCAAGAGCGCTCGTGTCGACTGCGACTGACGGGAATCAGTTTTCAACTAATCACAGAAGTATAGAACATGTGTCCAACTCTCTGGAACTTTGCGCCGACTAGTTTCCATCAAAAGAGGGAAAACATGCCTACTAGGTGCCAGACTGCTTATGTCGACAGGTCAGTTGCGGTAAATTAGTTCAAAACTATCGCCAATAGACTCTTACTCAACATGTCTACCATTTTCCAGAAAAATGTTGCCCCGACCCAGACCTCCTAAAAAAGTCTATTTGCAGTCGGCAAGTATGACTAAGCACAATATCGACATAAACCTGGCTTAAGGTGTTGATCTAACTGCCGTTAAAAAAGCAAGACTTTTTAAGATAAATATTTAATTTCTATGTAATTTATTTTTCTTCTCAAAAAGATCAACTAAACAAAACTATTCTATCGTTCAAAGTATCTGCAACAACAACAAAACCAAACGGATGAACAGCGACTCCCATTGGTCTGTCCAAACAGCCTTGTCTCGACCCAAGCCTCCCAAATGTTGCGCATATTTCTTTGTGTATGTTCAAGACTTGTATTCTATGATTTCCTGAATCGGCAATTAATATATTCCTGTCCGAATCCAATGCGATGCATTTCGGTTGCATAAATTCACCCGGACATACTCCTTGGCCGCCTAGCAAACTTGGTTTCATACAGACTTCATTTGACGTGTCAATCATTCTCACACTGCTGTCTCCAATATTACTGACAACAATATGCGTCCGACCTACAACTGCTATTCTTTCCGGTCGGTAAAATGAATCGTCCAGCCTTATGAACTTTATAAACGAGCCATTCTTGCAGAAGCATTGGATCTCTCTGTTCGAACCGTCACAGACGTATATCTCCTCGTCGCTATTCACTGCGACTCCGACCAGCTCCGGTATCTTTTCGTGTCTTTCAATATTCGGTAAGAACTGGAAATCAAGCCGTCCGTCTTCATGGAGACATTTTATAAGCGTTTTACTAATCAGTATGATGCGTCCGGCTGGGCTGATAGTCATATCGACCGGAACGAACACGCCTAATTCAATCGGATCTTTAATTAAGCAACCGACAACATCGGTGAATAGAATTCTGCTGTTTCCTTTGTCTAGTATGACGAGATTGCCTGAAGAATCAATGTTTACGGCTGTAGGAGAGTTCAGCTGAAGTGGCGAGAGTCGTGACCCTGTTTCGCCGAATGAGAAAGACTCCTGGTCATCTATGAACTGGTACCTCGGAATCTAAGCGAATAAAGAAAGAAAAACATTAGAGAAGTTGATAGATGGAAAGATATTGTTGCCTTTATAGGAAGGTATGGAACTATGATCGAATGGCGCAATGCTCCAAAGTTTCCGATTTTCCCGAGAGTTGTGCAAAAGAATGGGCTTTTCATCTCTCTGAAGCTTCCACAAAAAAGAAGAGGCAGAAAAAGGTCCCAAGGTAGCTACTGAAGAAGGTTACATAGACGAAACGGGAGGAGAGCTTTGGGGCGTTTGACATGGAGAGTTAATCGAAGATTTCATTGAGCTCTTTAGCTTTCTGGAATTGTCGTGGGCTTTCTTATCATGCATGTTCCACTCTTAACAATTTAGATACAAGACTTGCCCAAATCGTTCTATGAAAGAAAGAAACTCCTTCTTTACAACACGACTTGGGCAAATCCAACCACTCGTGCAAAATCAATTCGCTTATTTCATATAGTTTTTTATTTATTTTTTTATATGCAAAAGTATTTTCTTAAGTACCTGAAATTTGCCAGCTTTCATCCTGTTGATAAGACTCAAATAAGCTGCATATTTATGCTCAGAATCATTCTTAACACCATGTTGTAGCGACCTTTGCTTCTCAATCTGATTCTCTTCCATTGATCCCTGTAATTCTAGCATTTCCAACTCAATCATGCTAATTTTTCTCATCTTTGCATTAAAATTCTCTTTAGATTTCATCAATCGTTGCTCTAAATTAATAATCTCTCTTGTTTTCTGCATTATTTCATGAGTTATACCTCTCAATGCGTCTTTCTGTCGTTCTTGCCTATTCGCAATGCGTTCTAATTTGTGTTCCAATTTTTCTCGCTCCTTCGCCGTATTCAAGACCTCCTTTCTTAACCGTTCAATGGCCTGGGTTAGCTTATCAATCCCCGGCCTATCTATGATCAGCTCAAATATGCTTTTCCGTTTTCCCATTCCATTCCCCGCAGTTCCTTTCAAATGCTCGATTTTGGCCTCTTTAGTCGTAATTTCTTCGATTAACTTCGATCTGTCCATATCATTTCTAGAAATTTCCCTCACCACTGCATCATAAGAATTCTGAAGATTTTCCAAGTCGCTGTTCTTGCTAGTCCGACGAGCCTCGATTTCAACCAGCGCGTTCTCCTCGAATTTGATTTTGTTGACAAGAGCATCTTTTGCCATTCCTTGTTGAGTTAGTTCTTCCTCTTCGCATTGAAAAACATCCTTTTTATGTTCGATTGCAACATATTGTCTTTCTATTACTTTATCCAGGGCATCAATTCGTTTTTGAATTTTAGGATCCAGTGTTTCTAGGAAAACAAACTTTATTCTTAGCATGGGTTTTCTTTCTTAAATTTTGGGTCTACTTTTCGCGCTCTCGCTAAAATCTAATTTCGCATTTCTCCGAGTTTCAAGATTTTAGATTAGTTTTGTCTACATACGTAATAAATCTTCCAACAGTAAATAAGGCCCTGGCCAAACGATCAAACATAGTTTGTAAAAAAGTTTGAAGCTTGTTTCTCAAGCAGAATGTTTGACCGTAATCTTTCAACGAGCTAAACCGTGCCTTTAGGCCCTGGCAAAACGATCAAACATTGTTTGTAAAGAATTTCAAACTTGTTTCTCAAACAGAATGTCTCACCGTTTGGTCACGTCAATAACATTGCTGGCGAAAAAACTTGTTACTTTGGAGCTTTAGAGAAGCAGGAAATGCTTTTAAGACTTTTCAAAACCATTGCTTAGCAAAACTTAGCAAATTACATTTCTCGAACAATGTTTAACGACGTGGACAAACGGTCAAATACTGCTTGAAAGCAAATCTCAATTGTTTTCAATTGTTTGACCAACAACGTTTGATCGCTTGGTTAGGGCCTTTGAAAGTGGGGAAATTACTGCGTCTGAGCAAGAGAGAATCACAAAACAACGAACAATTGCAACAACAACAACAACTGAAGTACTTCGTTTTTAAACCAGAATTCAGATGCTTTTTTAGACTTGTTCCCTAGACTCACGACACGAGTCTCTAGTTTACGCTCCTTATTTTGATTTGTCACTCCAACAGAGACACACTGAGCGATTGTAGAAAACAACAACAACATCATCGAGCGAAGTAATGGGACTTTTGTAGTGAGTCTACTTGTTCCCATTCTCTGACTTTCGCTCACATTGAATTGAATTGATGTTGTTGTTGTTCGCTTTGCGTCGTAGTTTGAGTGTCCAGCCATTGAACTCAATAGCGATAACCACGACTCAGGTAATAAGTCTAATGCTTCTTCTGCCTCACTTTGAATCAAACGACATAATACACTTTTGAAGAAGTAAATTTCTAAATCTGGAACGTTGTTTCATTAAAAGGAAAGGCTTAACTTTGCTATCCCTTGAAAACATTATCAAGGCATTCAGATTGCGATGACTGCATATGACAATAGCATAGGTTTTTTGTATCAGGGCGCAATCATGTAGACGCTGCATTGAAACAAACGTTGAATACTTAACATGGCCCTTCGCCAAGGCTCCCACCTACCGCTTTTACTGTTCGCTTTCACTGAAAAGCATAAATGCGCGAAAAAAGATTACAGTGATTAAACTATGAAGATACCGAATTTGATTCATTATGTCTTGCGGGAAAACCGGCCCTTGGTTGAAAAGAGATTTGGTTTTGCCGAATTCATTTCATCGGCCTTGTTAGTCGCTTCGCTTTCCCTGGTCCTAGGGGTGATTTGCGGCATCGAACAAGGCTAAAAAAGCCTGAGCAATCTACTTTGCCTGTTACCATACACAATAGAGGAAAATTAAGTCTGCCATATGACAGCCTTCGTTGTGAAAACAAAAAAGTACAAATCTTATCGCATCTGCCTTAAATGACGGCAGTATTTGTTATTATTACTACTACTTTCCTATAACAGCCACAGGGCGTGTTTCTTATCTGAGAGCACTCTTCGCGGAGAGACGCTCAACAGGGGCTCATTCTTATAGAGGCCTGTACTCAAGATTTGGAACTTTTTCGGAGGAAGTGGGGCACGCTACATTCTAAATCAGTTTTGATGATGAGGTCGACGGAGATGTTGATATTGATGATCATCAGGATGAATATAAGGATCATGATGATGACGGGGATGATGTTGATGATAATCATGATCATGATTACAACCATGATGGTCATGGTGATCATAGCAATCATAGACTATGTAGCAATGATGGGCATGATGATGATGATGATGATGATGATGATGATGATTATGATTATGATGATGATGATGGCGATGATGACGAAGATGAATGATGATGATCGATGATGATCCTCATCATTATCATCACCATCATCATGATGACAATGATTATGATGAGAATGATAATAAAGATGGTGATAATATTGTTGCTGCTTACTATGATAACGTTTGTGATCACATACCTAATTTTCAATCTTTCAACAAGATCGAAAAAGTTAATTCACCCGAATTCACCTACCCTTGTCAATAATTCCTTCGGAAACTGTTTTAGCATTCCGTTTCTCTTTTGTCGCAACATATTCATCCAGCACAGCAACAATCCCAATTAAACCAGCATCGTGCAGAATTTTCCGCAAAAATGCCAATTTCCTCTCCCCAACCAGCCCACAGGCCCTGAGCAATTCAACTAAATCTCTCCCGTTGCGTATCTTCTGTAGGCATTCTTTTTTCACGTGTCCTCTCAACTCTCTTTTTGCCCTGTGCACATCTTGGCCAGTCAACATTTTCGAGAAAGTTCCGAGTAAAATATCTAAACTTTGAAGGTTTGCAGTTGCCATTTTCGAGCCCTTCCTCAAAATTTTTATTTGAGATTTGCGGGTATGTTGTTTATATCGTCCATAGTAACTAAATTGATTAATTTCGTTCGTGTGAAAAAACGATTTATTTTTTAATGGGATATAATTATTGGATAAAGATAAGAGCCCTTTGGGAATTGTCTAAAGTCAGCCAACCCAGAAGCGCACCACAAAGAAGAAACCGCAGCCTGTTTTTGAATTCAATGGAAAATGACGCGCAACCAGCGCGTGAAAACTGCGGCTCACTCGCGGTTATTTGCGAGTTCTGTGATGCCATAAGATCTGATCTCCGTAAAGTCGTAACCATATTACAAGTATCGCACGATTTTATCAGACGATTATTACGGATGGCAACTGAGTCGTACTCGAAGAAATCGTGGAAGTTAAATTGTTTATTAATTTGACGGTTATGTGACTATGACTCTGGGTGACCTTGCAATTTTGTCGACTATTGCTACGGCCAAATGGTTTCGATTTGTATTGAAGATGAATGTGAAACGTGGTTTTTAGCGCCAGTCTCAAGGATCCTAGTAGTTAAGCAGTGGCTAAAATGGGAGACATGTCTTGTGGAACATTGTATTCGGCTTGTCTCCAAGGGTGGCTAAACATGCGAGTGACAAGCGAGCAACATGTCCCCTGAGTCGCGGAGACAAGAAAAATGTTTTTGTTGCCTCCAAGAAACATTTGCATGTCTCTCGCTACAAATCTTCGTGCGGTACAAAGTTTTCGATGTGGCTAAACTAGGAGACATCGAGGAGACATTTCACGCGCAACAATGTCACGCGCGGCATGTCTCCTAGTTTAGGCAGGCCATTAGTCTAATAAATCGAGACCTCGAACCTGGCTGTGACGCTACCGTAGCTGGGGCTGGACACCGACCTGGATAAGCTTCTGTCATCTTGAGTTAGCTGGATTAGGCCACGACAGCACAGCACTTTCAAATGATAATCTTGCGAGTACTGATAATGATCTTGCAGTAAACTAACGTGCGATAGATTATTATTAGCTATTATGCGATCATAGTTCCGATATATCATGGAAATTGGAAAAGGTTTTTAATACAATGGATACCATTCAGTCTTTACTTCAGACTTAGTTTCCATTGTAATCGTACTGTATGTCGCACGATCTTTCTAGACTTTCCTGATCGTAATATCACCTAACGCAATTAGCCATTATGAAAGCCCGTTTACACGAAAGAAACTGGATCGGCTCTGGTCCGATCCAGGAGGCTTGGCTCAACAACTCCCCCGTTCACGTCTAAGGCAATCTGTCCAGTTAGCTGAAGGTCTTTTCTATCCATCTCGCGGCTGGTTGGCGATTTCAGGAATTTATTTATATCTTTGAATTCCTAATGCACAGGGACATATCAGGCAGGGGGCAGACTTCTGTGACTATGCAACTGCAACTGGTTGAGAAATGAAATACGCCTTTGAAAGCAAATACAAAGACTTGTTGTGGTGGCGCAGTGGTTAGCGTGCAGGACTCCCAAAGAAAATGTTGTGGGTGGTTCGAGCCATGGTCTTTCCATATCTTATTGCAGGGATAACTACCTTGGGCAAGTCAAATTGTTCACGCAAGTGTGCCTCTTTCCACCCAGGTGTATAAATGGGTACCGTACCTGGTCTGGTCGGTAGTTATGAGTGCTGTGTGTGGCTGCACCCTGCTATATGCTAATGCATCTAGACCAGGGGCAAAGAGTAAAGTCGGCTGAGTAGTCCTAGGCTGGAAATAAGACTATAATATTACAACGTTAATTTCTATTCTGATACTTTAGCCCTGAAAAGGAAGAAAGACTCAGATCACATCATTTACAATTTTACACGTTAAATTTCACAACATGCTTTTTGTGTACAGGTGAACACATGGAACGGCTCCTTATTGCGAACGGGATCGTATCTTTTCAAGTACTCTTTCTCTCGTGCAAACGGTGTCTTAAGCCACGATTACGCACTACTGTGGTGGTATTTTTTTCGTATCATAGTGGTATTCGTTTGCGTGCTGTAGTGGATACGCACCAAAACGCATCATATCAATACATATGTAAATGTTTGTATATGTATGTATATAACGTAATGACATAAGGCTTTGTGAAGCTGTATGATTTAATTCGGTTTAACTTTGCGTGTGCATGCGTGCACGGGGGTACGTGTTAATCGTTTAATTCTTAATCAATAAAAACACAGAATAATAAAAACACAAGCTTTGCAGGGAGTTATTATTTATTCTTATCCTATACATCCCGACTGATTATAATTAAAAAGATCAATTATTTTTCTCCAGAGGAGATGCGGAGTTATTCTTTTATCGTAGCAGGTCCTCTTCTCAACAGACTAACTTCTTCACGAAGACCAATATTGACAAGCAGTAGTCACAGCAACCTGGACATATACAATGGCGGCGAAAGTACGCTTTGTAATTTGTGGCCTGAGTGCTCGTGTCTGATCTTCTAAAGCAGTAATCTAACTAATTTTCATGGATCAAATTCCAGGATTCGTTGTGATATTTTTGCGGCCTTTTCGGAGTGATTTTTCTCTTGCAAGTGGATAAGGTCTCCGTCTCGGTTAGGACAAATTTAATGAGGACTAAAAATTGACTCAAGAATATTTTTAATCATGGGTTGCTCGAATTCACACGCCTTGGACGATGACAGGCTCAAGAAAGTCAAGTTTGAAGTTGGTAAGGCATCGATTTTTAAATGTTTAATTTTTTATATTTGATTTTTTCGATTTCACGAGGTTTCTCTAGGTTAAAAACAAGGGCAAAGTTTTATTATTAATCATGTTTTTATTGTATTTTATAGATACTTTATTTTCATTTTATTCGATTTGATTATCATTATTTTTATTATCATTAATTTACTATCTCTATTATCTTTATTTTTATCGCTTATATAATAAACAAAATAACTATTCGAGGTTTATCTCGAAAAACAAACATTTTTTCTTCATATCCTTGGGGTATAATTTTTAATAACATCTTAAACCTGTTATTCATTGACCTTACAGCGCCACAAAAACCTAATTTATTATTCTCAAATTAATCCTATCCTTGAAGCTTAAACATGTATTCAAAGCTGAGGTTTTTAGATCTTTTCTTCGTTTGTCAACTTTTAATTACAGTATTTCGTAATCCTTTAAGATAAGAAGGAACTCAAGTATGCGATTCAAATCCAAGACAAACCAATTGTTTGACAAACTCTATTCCAGATCCTTCAACAAGGTTTCGATCAGACTTCAAAGACGTTTCAAGAAAGCAAAGCGTGCAGCGACTAACCGACATTTTGAAACATTGCAGTGCGCTGCGGAGTTGCACGATTGCACAATTTTGCCTGTCACTGTGACGCAGGGAGTTTTCCACCAGAAGACGAAATCGGCCTGCGATTCGCAGACTTTACAAGAGACTCTTCGCCTCTCCTCCGCAGTTACCAAGTAAAGTCTGCACGCAGGCTAAAACTCTATCTGTTTTATTGACAAGGTGGTCCTTCTACCAGCCCAAGGCTGTGGCATAGGGAGCATCATTGGCATCCGGGGGCAAACACAAATATTGCGCCCCTATATTCCATTTTTAGTAAAGTTAAAACTTGATTTTTTAGCAAAATATTTTGCAACATTTTACAATTTTGCACCCCTAATGGCTTGGTACCTGGGGGCACTTGCCCCTCCCTGCCCCCTCCCCTTTGCTACACCACTGGCCCCAAGAGCACCAGAAGCAACACAGGGGCAAGCAAAAAGTTTAGGGGCAAAACTATAGGAAAATAAAATAATTTTCAGTAAATTTTTGAAAAATAGTTCACCAATGTGTGGCAAGTCCAAGAACGTTAGGTTCTTGGTTCAGGTAGCAATGCGCATGAAGCAAGCATATAGCAAGTTGTGATTGTCATTTCATCAGTTATTTGGGGCAGCCCTTTGCTAATGGTGCAACATGCCCCTCTTTGCTACTGAGGAGACAGCTGCTCGCCAATAATCACTAGCATAGGTTTTGTATGCTGACATTAGCCTGAATTTAGAATGTTGTGGGCTACAATCAATAATAAATAATCAATAAGTTTTTGTTAATCAAACTTTTTGATGGAAACATGTGAGCTATTGGAAATCTATATTTGCTTATCAAAATACAGTTCAGTAGAGGCTCATGTTGCTCCAATTCTTGGCCCAGCACTTACTACTTCCATGAAAAATATTATTGATTAACTATTAAAGTTAGTAATTAAAAATTAGAATCTTTTAAACAGCTCTGAAAAAGGGTCTGAAACATTTACCTATAGGGTTCTTTGCTGGATGTTTTTCCATCCAAATCATAACACTTAACCTCATTTTTCTAAACGCTTTCGGGTTTTGGCCACACCCTTTTTGCCCTTCCACTACCCTGTGAGGTTATTTTCTCGATTCTATTGAATTCTAGTTGAGAAATCTAAATTTTATTTAAATTACTTAAAAGCTTTTCATTCGCATTCTGTGAAAGAACTTGAAGTTTTGCCCTTTTTCATTCTAACATTTTAATTTGTTTTTGATTGTCAGTGATTAAATATTTAGTATTACAGCACATGTTGTGAATATAAGGTTTATAAAAAACAAATAATTACCACACCCATATCATACTGACTAAAACACTAGGGTAACCATGGCTTTCAGGCTTTGATTGTAGTCATACATGGCTTTTTGCCTTGAATTTTTCTACGATTTTTCTTCAATCTTTCGCAATCACATACAACAATCTCATGACAAACTTCTTTGAAAGTTAAATCACGGATATTCTGACAGAAAGTCATGAAATTCTGTCGAGCTAAGCCAGGCTCATGTCAACCTACGATACGATAGAACTAACGCCAACTAGTTGTAACTGCTAACTTAAATCGACATGTCAACAACAAGTCAGAACTTATAGGATACAGTTGATCGCTGTGCTATCGCAAAAGCGCTCATGTCAACTACGACTGGTGGGAGTTAAGCAAAGCTTATGTCGACCTAAAATACGAAAGAACTATCGCAATTTAGTTGTATTGTAACTGCTAACTTAAATCGACATGTCAACAACAAGTCAGAACTTATAGGATACAGTTGATCGCTGTGCTATCGCAAAAGCGCTCATGTCAACTACGACTGGTGGGAGTTAAGCAAAGCTTATGTCGACCTAAAATACGAAAGAACTATCGCAATTTAGTTGTATTGTAACTGCTAACTTAAATCGACATGTCAACAACAAGTCAGAGCTTATAGGATACAGTTGATCGCTGTCGCAAGAGTGCTCAGGTCGTCTGCGACTGATGGGAATTAGCCGCCAACTAGTCGTAGAAGTCGTAGAGAACACCCAACTTTCTGAAACTGTGCACCGACTAGTTGCTGTCAAAAAGGGACTAGTTGCCAACCAGTTGCCAGAGCGCTTATTGCGACAGGTCAGCTGCGATGAATGACAGTAATTCCAAAAAATCGCCGTCGTTCTGAATTTAAGTGCAAGAAACGGTACTTATTCTAGAAATTTCGCCTCAGTCAATTCTTTCGGTCCGTTTCTGACGTTTTTACTCTGAGGAGTGTCAGACGGAGAAAGCTTTTTAGTATGCCCAACAATGTTATGCTGTTTCAATGTTTCACAATTTTGTAATTCGGGTATACTTTTTAAAAGTCCGGTCTACCTAAGGGACCGGTCATAAAGCATGTGTAATGCAGGGGCGGAGGATATTTGGAGGGGGTTTGTAATAAAAATTTACCTGTTTCATGGGGTAAGATGTAAGAAAAAAAATTGACTTACAGATGGGGTGCGAAATAATATTATGCTTTCAAATTTAACAAAACGATAGATGTCAAAAAATTATTCTTTTATCATCTAAGTCCTTGTGACTGGAATCAGATGATTCAGAACTGACTTCTTTTTCTTCACTTCGACTTCTTTTAAAAAACGCAAAAACGTTTGTTTTTTGAAGCTCGAGCCGGACATCCCTCAGCACTGTGCTCCCCCGGGGCATAAACCGGGAATAGGCCTCATTCCCATCGTTTCTAGCTCGCTGATATGCAGTTTATGTATTTTCTTTTAGCGTTAAAATCATCGATTGTCATCCAGAAATGGTTCCGAAGGTATCAAGCACGTCTTGAGACCAGAAGACGATGCACATGGAAAATATTTGAAAGCATCGAATACCATGAAGAGCATGATCAACAAAATGTATGACTTCATAAATATTCTACTTCATCCGATACTTTCTGTTGCTACATTAGCATCAGTTTTCCGGTTTCCCCATTTAAGCATTTAATAAGCTTGGGAATTTGCTTCATTCTTGAGCCATACTAGAGCCATTGTGGCACGTGGGGTACATGGCTTATCGACGGTCAAGGATGCCGTCAAGATTTTACAAACCCACACACATAAAAAAATATAGACACAGACCCTGCATTATGAGCGGAATATGACTTCCTATTTAG
>JACTAT010000027.1:1433811-1805245 GCA_014526335.1 Chrysaora quinquecirrha
GAGATAGCGGATGTCAACTGTATGCACTTATTTTCGCGAGTTTTGAAAGCGCGAGATTTTGGTCAATGCTTGGTCATTTGGAAAAATTGATAGTCTTGATAGTCTTGATGACCTTCTTACTTTATTGCATTGGAATTCACCGTTCTGATAACGCAAGTTTGAGAAGATTGAAGAAAAAGATGCAGAATTGATAAGATCTCAAGGAATCACTTAATTCAAAGTACGAGGCATGGTATCACACTTCCAGAATTTTGTTTAAAAAAGTTCTTAAAGTTCTTACAAAGATTTTGGCTATTCAAAATCTTTTTCTTAAGTTTTCAAACGATGTCTCTAGTATAATTGATATAGATTGAATATTACAGTCTATTTGGTCTTCTTTTGTTCTACTTTCTCTTCCATTACTCCCAGTGCCCTAAAACACGAAATTTAGATGTAATGTGCTAAGGCCATTATCCACTTCCTCTATGGAAACAACTGCGGCCACTCGCTTCTTAGCTAACTGTTATTCCTCTACTGATCTAAGTGCCAGCTCCCTCTATTGAGCAATCTACCCTTCCTCTATGGAGCCATCTTCCACTTTTCTCTCCTTACCTAACTGCTTCTTATCTCTATGGAGACAACTGCTACATCAAAAATTCCCCTCCCTCTATGGGGTCAACCTCCACTTCCCTCTACGGAGCCATGTGCAATCTCCCTGTACTTAGCCAACTGCCTCATCCTCTCTAACTGTCAACTCCCTCTACTAAAGAAACTCTCTTATACTTTCTTATACGAAGATGACCGTCAACTACCACTAGTGAAACCTCCCTCTACCAAGCGAACAGCCTCCTACTTCTATGCAGCAAACCTCCACTTCCCTCTACGGAACCATCTGCCATCTCCCTGCAATGAGCTAGGTGCCTCATCCCTCTACCAAGCCAATTGCCACCACCATCTACCAAGACAACAGCCCTCTACATCTATGGAGCCAGCCTCCACTTCCCTCTACGGAGCCATTTGCCACCTCCCTGTACTCAGCCAACTGTCTCATCCCTCTACTGACCCAGCTGTCAATTTCCTCTACCTAATCAACTGCCACCTATCTCTACAGAGCAATCTTCCAGCCCTCTCTACTGACCCAACAAACAACCCCCCTCAATTAAACCAACTGCCTCAATCCTTCTACGAAGCTAACAATCATTCCCTCTACTAAACCAGTCACAACCTCAATCTACTGATCAAACAACCCCTCTTCCCAAGGAGGCAACCGCCACCTTCATCTAGGGCACCACCTGCCAAACCCCTCTACTGAGCCAACTGTCATCTCCCTCAATGAAGCAATCTACTACCTACTCTATGGAGCAACCTGCCAGCTCCCTCTATTGAGCCAATTGCCTCACCCCTCAATGGAAATAACGAGCAGCCCCCTCCACTAAACAAACTGATCTAATCCTTCTACGAGGCCAACAGTGAAATCCCTCTACTAAACCAACTGCCACTTTTATCTACTGAGCCAATAACTCCTCAAACTAAGGAGGCAACCGCCACCTCAATCTACGGTGCTTCATAGCACCTCAGTCTACTAAGATTCTTTTACTAGTAGGTTATCGGCAAGCTAAAAGTTCTTCCCCTCTCCTCCCAAGGATTTCTCCCTATTGACACCTTCTCTGCAATAACTTCTGAACCCATAACGTTAATAAGCTGCTCTTCATGTGGTTTCCCTCGGTATTTGGACTAGCTTCTCTATATAGCTCCTCTTTGAGCTCTTTCAGTTTACTTAAAAAAATACAAATAAAGCTTACTTATCAATATCTGATGTATCTTTGATGTTTAACATTAACTGTCCAGCATTGAGGTATATTCTGTTTTGTGATTGCGACATCTGAAACAGAAATTTTGAATGGGATTTAATGGCTAATGACGTCATAAAAATGAACTTTTACAATTTCTCACTGTCTGCTCAATGGAGAAGTTACCTAGGGCGTATTTTTTGGTAACCTCCTGTTTTAGCAGACCTTCCTAATTCTGAAAACGATAGACTTAGCAGGAAAAAGTTTCCTGAACCAAACAAACACAGCTGCCGAAAACGATAGGCTGGTCAAAAATAAGCTCCAATTAAAGCATTCATTTTAAAGCGAGAACGAGATTCCTTGCGATGCCTACGAAACCTTCCAGCTTCGGGGACAGAAGGCGTTGGAGGCCTACCAAACCTGCCGTTTTCAGAAGACGGTACCAAAAAAATACGTTCCGACGTCTATCGAAAAGAGAAGGCGTCTACTGAAACAGAATGTGACCAAAAAATACACCCCAAGAAAAGTCAGGTAGTAGTATTTTTGTTGAAGTAGAAATTAGCGGGTGTGAAATGTACGGTTTACGAAAAAAATGAATGAATGAATGCATGAATAAATAAATGAATTAATGAATAAATAAATGAATGAATAAATGAATAAATGAATTAATGAATTAGTGTACTGGTATACTACGAATAAGGATTTTCCTTACTTTCTCGAATAAAAATAAATCTCAGTTAACTCACCACATGGGCGATTCTCTGTGCAGCTCTGATCTTTCTCAATTTCAAATACCCAGGGTTATCAGTCAGAGCTTGGCCAAGGTGAGACAGAGTTAAGGAGACACAAACACGTTGTTATTACAGGAAGAGCACATTAAGACAGCTACAAACTAATCTGGATATAGCATGGTCTCTGTGGCGCAGTGGTTAGCGTGCTGGACTCACAACGCAAATGTTGTGGGTTCGAGCCACGGTCTTTCCACTTCTGTTGCAGAGATAGCAACATTTGGCAAGTTGTAAACACAAATGTGCCCCTCTCAACCCAGGTGTATAAATGGGTACCTGGTCGGTAGTTATGAGCGCCGTGTGTGGCTGCAACCTGCTATATGCTATGTGCATCCAGACCAGGGGTAAAGTGTAAAGTCGACTGAGTAGCCCTGGGCTAGTAGTAGACTCAAAAACGGAAACTTAACTTATGACAAGTCCTATGTATAGATATTAGTAAGAGGTCTGGATCGGCGGGATATGTGTCTAGAAAATGGTAGACATGTTGAGTAAGGGAATCCTCTCAACGTTCAAAGACCAAAATTGCAGTCGTTTCAGGAGAGAAAGTGCAGCAAGTTTTGCTTCAAATTCACGTTTAGTGGGAGTTGGTGAAAGAAAAAATTCAAGTCCCAGTTTATCTGCTCTATAATCACAGCCAAATATCATATCACAAGGGCTAAATGAGCTGTCCTTTCCCCCTCCCCAAATATCAATGTTGTTGAGTTGTTTTTTGGTGTGGAGCTTGCATGAGTTCGCAATAGCAATGACCCAACATTGATATATAGGGGGAGGGGTATCTCTGATCACAAATATGTGACAATTATTATGACTGTGATTTTAGGAGGCATTTCATCGAGTATTTTCCTTTTTGTGAGTTACTTTTTGAGTTACTTCGAGTATTTTCCTTTTTGTGGATATCACAGTGTGGTGACTGGATATCCAGTGACCACACTAACTGGATATCAATGAACCATGCTTTAGTATGGTGAGATAGCTCAGTCGGTAGAACGCCTGTCATGAAAACAGGAGGCCGCGAGTTCGAAGCTCGCTCACAGTCTTCCAAAATAAATAAATCTCCATTGTAGAAAATTCTACCAAAATCATTGTTCTAAATATAGTATCAAAATATACCGTCGGACAATAGAGATGGAAAATTGTGGGGTTAAAGGAAGCGTGTATATGTGGAGTCGAGGGCATCAAAACAAATCGCTGGGCACCGTTTAGGACATTGAGAACGCGGTGTTTAGACAAGCTGTACACATCACCACACTAACTGGATACCAATGAACCATGCTTAAGTATTATGGTGAGATAGCTCAGTTGGTAGAACGCCTGTCATGAAAACATGACGCCGCGTGTTTCGACAATAAATCTCCATTGTCGCAAATTCTACCAAAATCATAGATGCAAAGGTATAACAACAGCAGTCTTAGCTTGATCAACTTTCTGTTGTTGTTTTTGGGTGTGTTTAAGGTATTTAGATCTCTACTGATACCCCCTGGAATACGATGACCTGCACTGGTGTTAAATGATATTTGATTTCACGAGCAGGGGGTTAATGGTAATAGATGAAAGGATATAAGAACAGCAGCCTTAGCTTCTCCTTCAGCCTGAACAACTTTCTGTTGTCGTTCTTGAATGGCTCTTTCGACCATAAATGCAGCACGTTGGGCTTCTTGCTGAGCTGTGAAAGACAATAAAATTCCACATGAAGGAGAAACTCATTTAGTGCCCATGCAAGAAAACGCAAGAAAAACAAATAAGGTGAAACAGCCTTGCATAAAACTAGTATAAACGCACTTTAGTCTTTTTCAGGCCAGATATGGATGGCAGTAATATGGATGGCAGTAATACGGATCGCATTTTTGCACCAAAATTATTACAAACGCCACTAAGAAATTTGGTGGCCTAACACTGTCATAAATTTTTGTTTCAGGCCATATCTGACATTCTATTCTCAAAAGTTGGACTTATTATCGGAGTCATAGTTATCGCTATTTAATCCTACTACTTGACACTCAAACTCCAGTTTGAAGGAGCGATCCCTTTTTTGCTTTAGCATCGGTTTTGTGAGCGATAACTGGGACTCAGGCTATTAGTCTACCCAAAAGCGCCAGAAGACGAAAATTCTGAAATTACTCGTTTTCTCGTTTTAATTCTCAGCTTATCTCGTTGGTTTAACAATTTATTTTCATTATCAATCAATTCAATACAATAAAAACCTGCATATAAGAACCTTCCTCGAATAGGAACCCACAGCCTGAAATCTCCAATTTTTGCTCCTTTACTTAAGCTCCTTTTGCCCCTGAATTTGAAAAAGCTTCTTATTTTACAGAATATTTGTCTGGATCTAAAAAAGTAATCTGCCGAAAATATGCTAATAAGTTTGTCTAGCGGAATGGCAGCAGCCAAGTGATATGCTGCCCATGTTTACAGTAGATGAAGCGCAAACGATGGATTGCCTAATAAATTTTCAACCTCAAACAGGAGAGCTGCGGCTCCCAAGCTCCTCTTCTCGCTTTTGTCCCTAGCACAATGATCAATTTTTGCAAAATGAAACTTGTGAAAACTTTAAGAACCTCTCAGCCTAGTTTTGTAAACGTTATCCTTTAGCTAAGAACCAAAACAGCCTGGTTTCAAAAAGGTAGGTTCTCATATGCAGGCTTTTACTGTAAACAAAACATACATAAATAAATGGCGGAGTATATACTTAGTTCTGAAACAGCTGATAAAAATTGAGAGACGTACTAACCAACTTGTTTAGCTTCTACTGCTGCTGTGTATTCTTTGCCAAAGCTGAGATCGGTCTACAAAAAATCGATAACAAGTAATTTATTGCTGTAAATGATTGCACCATCGGTTGCCATGGCCTGAACAGTGGAAGTAAAGGCCTGGCTAAACTAGGAGACATGTTGCGCGCGTCCCCTCGATGTCTCCCAGTCCCTCCCAGTTTAGCCACCTCGGAAACTTCGCAGATGTTTCTTGGAGACATGTTGCTCGCTTGTCACTCACATTGTTAGCAACCCTCGGAGACATGCCAAATACAGTGTCGCGCGCGTCAAGTCTCCTAGTTTAGCCATAGCTAAAGAGGAGGAGTTTCAGAGGTAAAAAACATAGTGAAACGGATAAAATTCTAGCATGTTGCTTATTATGGGCTGGGCAAAAAGTACCCCCCCCCCCAAACTCAATGAAACCAAACGACTACATGAGGAACCTATATGAGAAGGTATTAGAGGACTAACTTTATACACTTAAAGATAAAATTGCCGATAAACCTTTTAACTTTAAACATTTTCACCAGTGCAACAATCAAGAATTAGGAAGCCAGTTCAACTCATCATTTGCAGTCAAAACTCAAATAACTTGTATGGTACGCATGTATTAAATGTTTCCTTTAGTAGTTTCCAGTTTTGCTCATATATAAGTGTTTCTTTATAATAGTCAAGATACGAAATATGCAGTTGAAATTTAGGAAATTTGAAATTAAAGGTACCCATTAGCCATGTTTGAAGAATGAGATCAGCCCAGATCAGCCTGAGATAAGCCTATTGGCTTGCAGCTTGCAGTGTGGAACGATCTCAACATTGTTCCCTGTGATTCTAGCTGTTTCAGGCTTTGTTCCTGCTTTCCCCCGCAATCGTCATTGATCCCCATTTAGTTTCAATTTGCTCTCGCTTGTTTGCGGTAATTTAATCTCGCTTGTTCCTTCATCTTCTTCAGTGATTCCCTGTTTGTTCCATCTTGTCACCTCTCGTTCTCATTCATTCCCACCGATTTCTACTTCGTCCCATTTGTTCCCTCCGATTCTAAGTTATTGCCACTTTGTTTCAGCATGTCACAATGGTTCCATTCAGTTCCGTTTATTCCCATTCATTCCACGAGTTCCCAGCTTTTCTGTTTGTTCCAGGTTTTAGCGCATGCTGGCTAATGGTTTCCTAATGAGTTTGTTGTTTAAAATCATGCCAAATTTCGAAGACTCGGAACAACCTCTTCGATTGTTTTGATTGTATGCATTTGAATTGCAATTAAAATAATTAATTAACTCAATGATTGTTTAAATTGTGTGCACAGAGAATAGAAATTCCTATCTTTTGTTACCACATTCCTGATTCCTAGGTATCTAGGTATGTATCTAGGTCTATTTCTTCCGGTTTGCCGAAAACCCCTACATAATGTTTGAATTCTTCAAACATAAAATCGTGCGATAATCGTACGACAGTTACGATTTCATGGGAACCAAGCTTTGAGAGCCTTACCTCTTGACGCATTGTGATTAATTGTGATGCATTGAACTGAGCAACAACTGACTTTAAAACCTAAAACCAATGAAAAATATAACCAATTTTGTTAACAACTATTTGATCAGTAACAACAGTACATCACTGCTGTAACAGTAGTGTTATAATGTTGTAACAATACGTTTACAAGGAACGGGATTGAAGATCTGATCAATAACAAGACTGAGGAACAGGATCAAGGAATGGGACGGAAGACCATAAATTATTTCAGGACTATTTAAGGAACAGACCAAAGACAAAGAGAACTGTTGTAGGCTAACTAATTTGAAACTTAGAAACATCATTGTGGACCAAGGACCTTGGACTAAAAAAGAGGAACAGAACTGTGATTGGCACTAGGAAAAGGGACCCTGGACTACGACAAAGGAAAAATACTCAAGATAAGTAACTAGGAGCTATATGGAAAGGCAGAGGTCGTTGAAGCGGAGGTCCTTGAGGCGGAGGTCTTTGAGGCAGAAGTCCTTGCGAGGGACATGGGCTAGTAGTGTTATAATGTAACAATACGTTACTCAGTCTTCTCTATTCAGGGTATTTTATAAGGATTTCTGACTAGTTAGAATTAAAGGTACCCATTAGCCATGTTTGAAGAATGAGATCAGCGCAGATCAGCCTGAGATAAGCCTATTGGCTTGCAGCTTTCAGTGTGGATTAATCTCCACAATTGTTCCCTGTGATTCTAGCTGTTTCAGGCTTTGTTCCTGCTTTCCCCGGCAATCGTCATTGATCCCCATTTAGTTTCAATTTGCTCTCGCTTGTTTACGGTAATTTCCTTTTCTTTGAGTTGTTCCTTCATCTTCTTCAGTGATTCCCTGTTTGTTCCATCTTGTCACCTCTTGTTTTCATTTATTCCCACCTATTTCTACTTCGTCCCATTTGTCCCCCCCCCCGATTCCAAGTTATTCCCACTTTGTTTCAGCACGTTACAATGGTTCCATTCAGTTCCGTTTTTTCCTACTCATTCCACGAGTTTCCAGCTTTTCTGTTTGTTCCAGATTTTAGCGCATGCTGGCTAATGGTTTCCTAATGAGTTTGTTGTTCAAACTCATGCCAAATTTCGAAGACTCGGAACGACCTCTTCGATTGTTTTTATTGTATGCATTTGAATTGCAATTAAAATAATTAATTAACTCAATCATTGTTTAGATTGTGTGCACAGAGAATAGAAATTCCTATCTTTTGTTACCACATTCCTGATTCCTAGGTATCTATCTCTCTATCTATCTATCTATCTAGGTCTATTTCTTCCGGTTTGCCGAAAGCCCTGCATAATGTTTGAATTCTTCAAACATAAAAACAGCCAAAAGGGCACTAATTATATTACGGTATTACACAATAAATTTCTTTCATAAACAAGGTATCTAGGCCAAAATGGCCTCTAACCTGATAAAAATTATAGTCTATAATACAAAATATCTAAAAACAACTAAATTAACGACACTAAATACATAAGAAAGTACAAAAATGACACGAAAAGAGAAGCCTTGAACTATTTAAAAGCCGAAAATACATCTAAAATGGAAGGAAAAACATAGGAACTGGCAACCATGCGAAAGTTGTTCTTAAGGTTGGAAATTGGCTTTTCTATTAAAGCACTTGGCTAAATACTGAGCAGGGTAATACCTCTGTAGTTGTCGAGATCATTTTAATAACTGCCCTTAAATAGAAGAACTACAATGCCTGCAGCCTATTCTTTAGGAGACTCCCCAAGATTGAGGATTTTGTTGAACAGCTTAGTGAAAACAGTCTAGTGAAAACAGTTAAAAAAGTATCGTTTAAACTTTACACGCTTTCTTTTATAAGGAACCACTTTATAAGGAACGCACATGTAAAAGGCCCGAAAATTTAAAGAAATTATACTACTAAAGAGAAAATCATTGCGGAAATTTTCAATGTTTAATGCTTTTATCACTGCAAATAATAAAGAATTACAAAGTTGGTTCCATTCATTTGCTGTCGAAAATCACATAAGTTGTACGTCACAAATGTATCAAATGTTTACGTGAGTAGTCTCGAGCTTTGCTCACATGTAACTGTCTCTTCATTGTAGTCATGAAACTGAACATGCAGTTAAAATTAAGGAACAATTAAGGAACTTTTGGAACTACAATCGTCTCAAAAGAAGTCCAAAAATAAGGAACTTTAAGAACTAGGACTTGAGCTAGGTTATTTATAAAAAAAGCGAGTATATTAATAATGAAATCAAAATGCCAAATCCAGGTCATTTGAAACAAACAGCCACAATCTCTGTCAATGCCACGCCATGCCATTCGTATTTCAAAGCGATTCTTGGCAAAACGACTAAACAGCGATGTCTACCCCTTCGTTGCTTGTTTCCTGTTTTCTCACTTTTTCTCATTTCGCTTTTTACTTCCAGATTTATGATTTCTTTTCATTGTCAAACCTCTCACAGACAAGACGAAAATACAAGTGCCCACTCAAAAAAAAATTATTATAATTCAACTCAATTTTTGGGCCCTGAGCCTTGAGCTGAAGGGAGCGTGTCACTGTCATTAATAATAACTCCGTACGCTGAAAGGAGCGTGTCACAGTCATGAATAAAAATACGGTACGCTGAAGGGAGCGTGTCACAGTCATAAAATAAAAATACTGTACGCTGAAGGGAGCGTGTCACAGTCGTAAACAATAACACCGTACGCTGAAGGGAGCGTGTCACAGTCATAAATGAAAATACTGTACGCTGAAGGGAGCGTGTCATAGTCATAAATGAAAATACTGTACGCTGAAGGGAGCGTGTCACAGTCATTAATAAAAATACCGTACGCTGAAGGGAGCGTGTCACAGTCATAAATAAAAATACTGTACGCTGAAGGGAGCGTGTCACAGTCCTAAATAAAAATACCGTACGCTGAAGGGAGCGTGTCACAGTCATAAATAAAAATACTGTACGCTAAGGGGAGCGTGTCACAGTCATAAATAAAAATACTGTACGCTGAAGGGAGCGTGTCACAGTCGTAAATAAAAATACTGTACGCTGAAGGGAGCGTTTCACAGTCATAAATAAAAATACTGTACGCTGAAGGGAGCGTGTCACAGTCGTAAATAAAAATACTGTACGCTGAAGGGAGCGTGTCACAGTCATAAATAAAAATACTGTACGCTGAAGGGAGCGTGTCACAGTCATAAAATAAAAATACTGTACGCTGAGGGGAGCGTGTCACAGTCATAAATAAAAATACTGTACGCTGAGGGGAGCGTGTCACAGTCATAAATAAAAATACTGTATGCTGAAGGGAGCGTGTCACAGTCATAAATAAAAATACTGTACGCTGAAGGGAGCGTGTCACAGTCATAAATAATAACACTGTACGCTGAAGGGAGCATGTCACAGTCATAAATAAAAATACCGTACGCTGAAGGGAGCGTGTCACAGTCATAAATAATAACACCGTACGCTAAAGGGAGCGTGTCACAGTCATAAATAAAAATACCGTACGCTGAAGGGAGCGTGTCACAGTCGTAAATAAAAATACTGTACGCTGAAGGGAGCGTGTCACAGTCATAAAATAAAAATACTGTACGCTGAAGGGAGCGTGTCACAGTCATAAAATAAAAATACTGTACGCTGAGGGGAGCGTGTCACAGTCATAAATAATAACACTGTACGCTGAAGGGAGCGTGTCACAGTCATAAATAAAAATACTGTACGCTGAAGGGAGCGTGTCACAGTCATAAATAATACACTGTACGCTGAAGGGAGCGTGTCACAGTCATAAATAAAAATACCGTACGCTGAAGGGAGCGTGTCACAGTCATAAATAAAAATACTGTACGCTGAAGGGAGCGTGTCACAGTCATTAATAAAAATACCGTACGCTGAAGGGAGCGTGTCACAGTCATAAATAAAAATACTGTACGCTGAAGGGAGCGTGTCACAGTCCTAAATAAAAATACCGTACGCTGAAGGGAGCGTGTCACAGTCATAAATAAAAATACTGTACGCTGAGGGGAGCGTGTCACAGTCATAAATAAAAATACTGTACGCTGAAGGGAGCGTGTCACAGTCGTAAATAAAAATACTGTACGCTGAAGGGAGCGTGTCACAGTCATAAATAATAACACTGTACGCTGAAGGGAGCATGTCACAGTCATAAATAAAAATACCGTACGCTGAAGGGAGCGTGTCACAGTCATAAATAATAACACCGTACGCTGAAGGGAGCGTGTCACAGTCGTAAATAAAAATACTGTACGCTGAAGGGAGCGTGTCACAGTCATAAAATAAAAATACTGTACGCTGAAGGGAGCGTGTCACAGTCATAAAATAAAAATACTGTACGCTGAGGGAGCGTGTCACAGTCATAAATAATAACACTGTACGCTGAAGGGAGCGTGTCACAGTCATAAATAAAAATACTGTACGCTGAAGGGAGCGTGTCACAGTCATAAATAATACACTGTACGCTGAAGGGAGCGTGTCACAGTCATAAATAAAAATACCGTACGCTGAAGGGAGCGTGTCACAGTCATAAATAAAAATACTGTACGCTGAAGGGAGCGTGTCACAGTCATTAATAAAAATACCGTACGCTGAAGGGAGCGTGTCACAGTCATAAATAAAAATACTGTACGCTGAAGGGAGCGTGTCACAGTCCTAAATAAAAATACCGTACGCTGAAGGGAGCGTGTCACAGTCATAAATAAAAATACTGTACGCTGAGGGGAGCGTGTCACAGTCATAAATAAAAATACTGTACGCTGAAGGGAGCGTGTCACAGTCGTAAATAAAAATACTGTACGCTGAAGGGAGCGTGTCACAGTCATAAATAATAACACTGTACGCTGAAGGGAGCGTGTCACAGTCATAAATAAAAATACCGTACGCTGAAGGGAGCGTGTCACAGTCATAAATAATAACACCGTACGCTGAAGGGAGCGTGTCGCAGTCATAAATAAAAATACTGTACGCTGAAGGGAGCGTGTCACAGTCATAAATAAAAATACCGTACGCTGAAGGGAGCGTGTCACAGTCATAAATAAAAATACCGTACGCTGAAGGGAGCGTGTCACAGTCGTAAATAAAAATACTGTACGCTGAAGGGAGCGTGTCACAGTCATAAATAAAAATACTGTACGCTGAAGGGAGCGTGTCACAGTCATAAAATAAAAATACTGTACGCTGAGGGGAGCGTGTCACAGTCATAAATAATAACACTGTACGCTGAAGGGAGCGTGTCACAGTCATAAATAAAAACACCGTACGCTGAAGGGAGTGTGTCACAGTCATAAATAATAACACCGTACGCTGAAGGGAGCGTGTCGCAGTCATAAATAAAAATACTGTACGCTGAAGGGAGCGTGTCACAGTCATAAATAAAAATACTATACGCTGAGGGGAGCGTGTCACAGTCATAAATAAAAATACTGTACGCTGAAGGGAGCGTGTCACAGTCGTAAATAAAAATACTGTACGCTGAAGGGAGCGTGTCACAGTCATAAATAAAAATACTGTAAGCTGAAGGGAGCGTGTCACAGTCATAAAATAAAAATACTGTACGCTGAGGGGAGCGTGTCACAGTCATAAATAAAAATACTGTACGCTGAGGGGAGCGTGTCACAGTCATAAATAAAAATACTGTATGCTGAAGGGAGCGTGTCACAGTCATAAATAAAAATACCGTACGCTGAAGAGAGCGTGTCACAGTCACAAATAAAAATACAGTACGCTGAAGGGAGCGTGTCACAGTAATAAATAAAAATACTGTATGCTGAAGGGAGGGTGTCACAGTCATAAATAATAATACCCTAAAGGATGCCGGGAGCTTTTTTCATTTATTGGAAAATATTTTGTTATGATAATGTGTTGCGAATTTCTGTAAAAATGTGTTTGAAGACTGGGAAATGGTCATATTATTTCCAAAGCGAAAATTCACTACAAAATGGGCACTGGGCCATAGTGCCATAGGCTGTTGAGCCGTGGTTTACTTAAAGCGGATGAAAGACTATAACAGTGCAACTTGGTCTTTGTCAAATATAAATAGAATAGGGTCATTTATTGCAAATAAAGGGCACAAGTCTTCATTTTGAGTCTGTCCGTTTGATTTTGTTTGTTGTTTCTTTGAGATTTAGATATTGCAAAAGGAAATATGCTATTTCACAAATGTTTAGCAAATTATCAAGTCACTTGGCCTAAGGTTAAACAAATCTAGGCGTGTGATATCTTGCACAATTGGAGAGTAACTGGCGTGTGCCAGTTCGTGCAATGGATGCGTGTGCTATGTCTGTCCATGCCAGTGCATGCCTTTCCCATGAAAGCTTGCATTTTAGTGAGAGTAATAATGCTGGTTATTATCTTGTGTGCTTATCTGTGCCCAGCAGTTACTCTTCCGAGAGGTATTGGTAGTATAAGCGATTGTACAGGGTGGCCCAAAAAAAGGGACCCCCTTAGGTAAATAATTTCTGTATAAATTTTCTCAAGGAGAAATTTTATCAAATTTATACCAGGTAATATTCAAGTCAAGTTCGCTATCGTGTAGAAATATGTTGGTTATAAGAGCTTCCATATCGGCGCAATGGGACATTAAATTCATGATGTCCAAAAACCAGCTGTTTATATTCCATCATTGCTTACTGTACTGCAATCGTGCGTGAAGGAGAATCATTATCCCAGAGTAAAATTGTCACGACCATTAATGTATGGTCAGACATATTATAAAAGTGTATTGAGCAGGGTTGAGGACATTTTGAATATCATTTGACTGAAAGAATGCGTTATCGATTTTTCTGTTTTATTGCGTAAGGATTACGTAAGGGTATAAAGTTGCATATTTTTTTACAGTACGTTTTTGGATTGTAAAGTTTTAAAGTCAATTTATTCAGAGATTCTAACCCATATCATCATGATATTTACATGAAACATCTCACTTGAGTTGAATATCATGTAGTATTAATTTCATGAAATTCCAACTGAAGAATAAATTATTAATAAATTATTTAGATAGGGGGTCCCTTTTTTGGGCCACCCTGTATAAAGCAATATCATTTTTACTTACCTCATTGCAAATTGATGGTAAAACTCTTTCATCATAGTCAAGCCCAAGTTTTTGATACATTGAAGGAAGATTTTCTGCTACTGGTCTTGCTAAGACTCGAAGACTGATGTTCACCATTTGTAAGTCTACCAGAAAGTTAAAGCAGTTAATAAGTGATACAGGAAATACCCATGCTAACGAATCTATGCGCACTACTGTGGTGGTGTATTTTGCATACTGTGGTGGGGTTTTTTGCGTACTGTGGTGGATAAGCTCTACTGTGGTGGTATATTTTGCGTACTGTGGTGGGGTATTATGCTTGATGTGGCAAGTTATTATGCTTGTTGTGGTGGTGTTTTTTCGCACTGTGGTGGATAAGCACTACTGTGGTGGGTTATTATGATTGTTGTGGTGGGTTATTATCCTTGTTGTGGTGGTGTTTCTTCTTACTGAGGTGGATAAGCACTACAGTGGTGGGTTATTATGCTTGTTTTGGTGGGTTATTATGCTTGTTGTGGTGGTGTTTTTGCGTACTGTGGTGGATCAGCATTACTGTGGTGGGTTATTATGCTTGGTGTGGTGGTGTTTATTGCGTACTGTGGTGGATAAGCACTACTGTGGTGGGTTATTATGATTGTTGTGGTGGGTTATTATCCTTGTTGTGGTGGTGTTTTTTCGTACTGTGGTGGATAAGCACTACTGTGGTGGGTTATTATGCTTGTTTTGGTGGGTTATTATGCTTGTTGTGGTGGTGTTTTTTGCGTACTGTGGTGGATCAACACTACTGTGGTGGGTTATTATGCTTAGTGTGGTGGTGTTTATTGCGTACTGTGGTGGATAAGCACTAGTGTAGTGGGTTATTATGCTTGATGCATACCTTATACCTGAACATATCGAGCAAGAAGCTATCTTTGATAAAGCTTGCTTCCATAACAGATATGGTTTTATTTTCAGTGAACTGGGAATGTATTTCACATTCAATTTATTCACTCTGTTTCCGACACATAGTCTCAGCAGTGTCAGGAAAGAAATATTTCCAGCGCTATGTTTCCATTTTAATGTACAATACAGTGTAATGTTGAAGTAGTGTGTGACTCAAAAATTACATATCATAGACAAGAATAAATAGCATAGATCAAGCAGGGATGACATAGACTGCTTTCAAATAATATTTAAATGCTGCAATCATAAAAACTTGGGGTCTGTTGTTATAAAGATGGTGGGATTATTGGAGAGGGCAGGAATGTTTGAGAGGATATTGCATAAATCTTTGAATAAGCCCCCACCTAAGAATTAATTTTTGCAAATAAGCCCTTCCCTTGAAGAAGCCCCAACAACAGTGATTTATATGAAAGCCTTATGGATTTGTTTTTGCTTAAAATGCATCTTTCAGCTAATGAAAAAATTGAAAATGCTAGTGCTGGCAGATCTCTTACTATCAATTCAACCAATAATCAGCCAGGCTGTTGGCAAATAGCTGATTTTGATTATATGAGGCAGTTAAGTGATCTTTTTTCTCCATATTATTCTGTCAAAACACATTGGAACTATGGCAGTTTATAATAAGTCCTCCCCTTGAATGAGCCCCCATAGAAAATTTTTTTTGCAAAAAAGCCACGGGGGGGGGAGGGGGGGCTTATTCGAGGATTTACAGTATGTCATCCAGCAACAGCCCCTTGGATCTCTGAAGTTAAACCCTAATTAACTTGAGATGTCAAACCCTGGCTCCATAGCATTTTTTAACTGTATGACTGAGCGACTAAATGTGCCCAGTTCACCAAAATTGTCGCCCAGGACATGAAAATTTAGAAAACTGGGCGACCAGGCACAAGGAAAACTCACAGGCAGAACGAAATAGATGTTGCTTTTGCTTGCCTTTAATATAAATTCTGTAGCTACTGTAGCAAGGAGTGGCAAGCGATATACAAGGATATGTATTTCTTGTGATTTTCTATTAAGATGCAGAGGAGAATTTTCAGAATCCTGCGCTATTTTAAGGCCTCAGAGATAGTAAAATATCACGAGCTTCCGGGGGCTTTGCCCCCTGGACCCCTGCCAAGGCTCTGCCCTGGACCTGCTCAGACCCCCAGCTGTTTCTGGCAATGACCCACTGTCATTGCTTCTAGATCCGCACCTTGGTTTTGTCGCCCAGTCAAAAATCCTTAAAAAATGCCATGCCTCGCTGCGCTTATGCTGTTGTTCCTTGGGCTTCAACCATAATCTTTGCTGAGCTCTTTAGACAACAAGCTAGCTATGAGGCCACAGAACCTTCAAGTGAATCATTTTTTACCCTTTTTGGATTAGAAACTATTATAAATTATAAGACATAGAATTAAGCAACAAATTAAGGTTGAAACATGTTTATTACCTTTGCTACCAGTTGGAGACGTGATTCTTCTTGGTTTTGACCTAATATCATATATGATTGGCCACTGAAACCATGGAATTCTGAAAAAACAAAACAAAATTTCAAATTTCCTGGCACTTTTCAATCAGTGCTTCAAAAAGACATTCATAATTTAACAAAGCTGCCAGCTGAGGGGGAGCAGCTAGCCAACCGTTCCGGGGGCAGCCCACTCTTAGGCATGATTGTGCAGGGGTTTGCAACAGGGTCCTTTTTTCAATTAGGCTTTTCAATTTGTTTTATTGGTCATCTGGGCTGACTCGTCCCTTCTCATTGTGTCCCATGGGCTGATTTGTGTTCGAGGCACAATGTCATATAGCTTCACTTGTCTTTCGGCCTTTCAATCCCCATCTAGTTATAGCATCTGGGTATGAATACTGCCTGAGATATTTGTTTCAGTCTGTTTCTAACATCTATATATATTCAGACAAGCATCAGGCAAAAAAGATTTAAGAATGCTCATCCAAAGATGTTGCTTCTGCTAATCAAATCAACATACCTAAAATGTATCCCTTCTGCATAAACATTCTTTTGTACACCACCAATTCGACTGAATATAATTGCTCTGTGACCACCATCAACTAAAATCAAAACACTCAGAATTACAGATTGGAAGAGGTCTGACGAAAGGACTTACGAAAGGTGTTATTTTGCCAATGGAAAAGCAGGCAGTGTGAGGAGAAGACGCCGAAAAATGGCCTAGATAGGAAGGGAAGATATAGGCTCTACCCTAAGGATGACTTGGACAATTACCATTATAAACTGATTCTTTTATTCCATATGCTATAGCTCCAGCTCCAATCAGTAATTTTGCACCAAGACTAACACCTCTGGGTGCACCGCCTCCAAATCTTCCAGCAAAATCTTTCAGCTGCTGAGCCATCTTGATTTCTTGAAAGTGTGTCCAGGCCAAAACCTCGTGCAGGGAGTCTGGGAGCTAATATGACGAAATGTGAAGAAAGCTTCTAGAGAAGGAAAAGGGGGGAGGGGAAAGATGGTAGAATTTAGCCAATCGAAATTCATTCTAATTTCTTTTCAAAAAATACATTTCTTGTAACTGGACCCAGACCCCTTGTTTTGCGCAACTTCTTGAAAATCTTCCGCTTTCTGTCTTGGTGGAGTGTGGTGAACTTTTCAAAGAGAGGAGGTGGTCACGTCTTCCTTGCAAAAAGGCCGGTGTTTCAAGCAGAATTTTTAAGAATAATTCAGTTTTAGAATAAAGACACAAAATATAATAACCTTCTGCCTAAAAGCAGGCAACTGTTAGCAAAAAGAACAGGCATGCAGCAAGTGATTTTAGCAGGCCTAATGGGCCTAACCCTCCTCTGCTTTGTGAACTGTCAAAGTGAATTCGATGCAGGCATGGGACAACAGCAAGCAAAGTTTGGACAAAAGATGGACGAAGAAGCATTAAAGGTATACAAATATAAGGAAAAGTTTTACATGTAAAGTTTAAGTTTAACTGTTTCATCCCCGCTTGTTAGTAGCTGAAAGTCATGGACTTAATATGGAGAACATTTTTCAGTTTCAACATTTTTACACATCAGATGCAAATTAAAAAATTAAAGAAAAAACAGAATTAGAATTAGTACCAACCCTGTTGCTTTCTGTCTTCATATACAGTAATATGGTCATTGGGTCTTTGCTAAGAATGGTTTCTGGTTAACTTGCCACCTTGTGCCAAATTACCAGGCCAACAGTTGCAGGTTAACCTGTCACACATTTGTGGCAAATCACCTCATCTTCTGTAGCTGCTGTGGCTCATTGGGTTGTGCTTGGGCTCTCATGCATGAGGTCCCAGGTTCTAGCCTCGGAAGAACCACTGGAGGATGTCAGGAAGGGCATTCAGTCAATAAAGTGCTCACTGCTCCAGCAAAATCCCAGCAATTGGGTACAGTGCTAGCCCCTGAAAAGGGGAGTGTGTGACATAAAACCGCATCACCTCAGTTTTGAATTTAAATTTTCTAAACGCTTTACAAGTTTCTCTTCCTGAAAATCTGGTACAATCTGTCAGAGACGCCTTGTCGGTGACTGAGTGTGGAAACTTTGTTGTGAACAATTTTGGTAAAAACAATAGAAAACAATGACCCTATTTTTTGAGAACAATAGCCTCCAGTGCAAGGTGTGGAAAATAGTATGGTCCAGTGACTGCTCTACTAATACTTGGGGCTAAAACCCTTAGGATCAGACTGATAGAGTTGGCTTGTCCAGTTAATTGTGGCAAACCAACCAGCAACATTGCCTGAATTGACCATCAACATTGGCCAAACAGTCAACTGAGGCTGGCAAAACTGTCCAATAAGATGGTTGTTGGGCCTGAAATGGTTGTTGGACCAAAACGCAGGTTAGTGGAAACGTCTCAAAACATGTTGCCAGAGATCTCTGTCTGTGTACTCTTAGGTGCCACATAAACATCTCCCACTGTTTATTAATTTCGAGCTTTTCCCCCCACCCCTACGGACCTTATTTGGACCCCCGTTTATTAATTTTGGAAGAAAGAATTTCACTTGTGAAAGGAGCAAACTACGCTTCATAAACCCTATTTTTGATGAAATAACTCAGAAAAACACAGTAGTGTACAAAACGTTTACACTCAGTAGTGTAATCATAGGTAGTGTAGTGTATAATAGAAATAGTATAGTGTCTTAGGTAGTGTAGTGTATAACAATTCCCCACCCACCCGTTTACTAAAACCCCCCGGTTATTAATATTTTCAAATAGTTCCCACCCACCCCCATTTATCAAGACCCCCCGTTTATTTGGCACCTTAGAGTATATACTGAAGGGTGATCATACAAAGGTTGTTGCCGACTCAGATGCTGCTGATGAATTTTCTGTTTTGTTTTATATCAACTCGAAATGGAGGAAGAATTTTTATGGGGAACTCTACTTGTAAGTTGAACTATTTTCTTCATCTCGATCTTCCATTCAAATCTGCTCAACTTAATTTTAAGCCAGGCTCATTGACATTGCACACAGTCAGAAATAGGTGCCGGCTGCCAAATGGTGGTTTTTTGGAACTGTTTTATATTGCAGCTGACCTATCAACACAATTGCTCTGGCAACTTGTTGCAACTAGTTCTTTGTCTGATTGTCTGATTCTTATAACAATTAAGAAAAGGCTGGTCAAAGAAAGCCAGTCAAACATTGGTGTATGGAGTTCTACAAAATGGGTTCCAAAAGTTCCAAGCTTCCTAGCCAATCCAATACACCTTTTCAACTAAATGCCTCATTTTCAAAAAAACTTAGAATTGTGTCACAGAAGCATTTTGACGTCAGATTCAAATTCAGTGCCTTCGTTTTAGTGTTTGGGCAAATTTCACCCCGAGCGATTTTTCACGGTCAAATTCTTTATAGATTTTCAAACTTTTCGTCGCTATAAAATGAACTTCTTAAGGACTAAAAGCGTAAAAATTTGCTTCATCACTAAAATGACGGTGCTCAAGCTGAATCTGGGGTCAACATTTTCGTACAAACAAATTTTCGTAAATTTAGAAAACAAGGCTTTTAGTTGAAAAGGTGTATTAGTGAATTTCAAACCTTTAATCTGGCCAATTTTTTCTTCTTCAACTTTCCAATGGGACAAATAAGAGAAAAACCATATTTCTCATTGTCATTGCCAGATGATAAGAGACAGAGGTCTTCTGAAATGTTGCCGTAATAAATATCAATCCCTTGTCTTGATAAGCAGTTACTATCCATCCAATATGAATATATTCACACTGCTTGCTTGTTGCTTGTTTGCTTATAAGCCTGTCTGACTTTTTCCAGCTTTGATGATGAAAAGGAGATAATGCACGGTGTCACACCAAGACCTGGCAGAGTTGTCATCTGGGACAGTTCTATTTTACGTTTGACAAGGCCACCAAGTGTCTCACAGAAACAAGGACAAGTCCTTCTTCATGTGCAGTTTTCAAAATCAAAGCAAAAAATGGTTGAAGAACATGATAAATGGCTTGCATTCTGGAATGATCGACTTGAAGCAAAGAAAACATGGTATCTTCCTGAATATAAAGAGTCAGCTGAGAAGCCATTGGTACCAAATGTCGCTGATCATGTAGTTGCAAATTATTCAACTCTGAAGGTATTTTGCAGATTATAATACTTGAGAGGTATGAAGGGTACATATAGTCCAATATACCAAATATTTCACCCAACAATGCCAAAAATATTGAGCTGTTTGTGTAATACGTCTTGTGCTTGACTGCCTTATGGTATCCTTATGGTGATGATATGTTGGTAGGACCTTTCCATTGAAAAGGAAGACTCATTGTAATACACCCTTTTGATAATGTTCATCATTATGGACATTTTTTTAATGGTAAAAAGTAAAGGCTTCAAATGGGAGAGGATTCTAGGGTGGCTGAACATGCGAGTGACAAGCAAGCAACATCTCCCCCAACTCGTGGAGATGAGAAATGTTTCTGTTGCCTCCAGAAACATTTGCTTGTCTCATGCTACAAATTTTGTCTCGTGCTTCAAAAGTTTCTGAGGGGCTATACTGGGAGACTTCAACGGGACATCAATGTCACACGTGCAGTCCTTTTAACTTTGTGTTGTGGAGTTAAAAGATCTTTCTCAAAAATGTCTCTTTTCCAGGGAGAGAAGATATTTGTCTTCGATGACCTATTTCCAGTTGATTTACTAGACCACATGCGTGCCCATGTGCTGAAATATGGTACATACTTCTACGATGATAGCATTGATGATGAGAGTGATAATGTGCAATGGATTGCTGGTTTTGATATGCCTATGTATACCAAAAGCCCATACTGGAAAATCATACAGGCGGTAAAGTATTATATCTTCTATAGCTCAATGAAAGCTACTGTGGTGTGGTTTCAGGTCGATTCGCCCAACCTCCGATACCTGTGTCATTTCATGATGGGTTGGACAAAACATCTTAGCAGGCTGGGCAAAAGGAAGTTGGGTGAATCAGTGGCTGGGCGGACCGTCTTGAAAGCTGTGGTGTCATGATGTAATCCAGCTGACTAGTGGTGTCAGGAGCTCAGTGTGGTGAGGGTTCAAGCCCAGCCATGGTAGCGTCACAGCCAGTGTCAAGGTCTTGATTAGTTAACCTACTACTGTGATCCTAGCAACTGGTGCTAAAACACCATTTCACCTTCAATTACTTTTACTCTGTGCAAACAGCGTTGTAAACAGTGGCTAAATAAGAATTGTTTTGGATAACTAGAAATTGAATTCAAAGTGCAGTATTATAGAAACTGCGAGAATTGAAATTGATATTGAAATCTATGGATGTACTTAAGAGCTTTTTCGTCTGACACTCCTCGGAGCTTAAACATCAGAAACTGGCCGAAACAATTGACAAGGCAGCGTTTACATGATCGGTTTCTGTTCCCCAATGGGTAAAGATAGGCGTCGCTTTTCAATGAGAATTTCTGGAACCAATTCAAATGAAACTGCTAGCCTTACCAAAATGAGATCGCCTGAAAGTAGTTCCCAACAGAATTTATGACCACATGCAGATCAAAATGCACCAATCAGAAAAGTGAAGCTGGATAGACGTGTTTGCTCTGGAGAGTGTCAGACGAAAAAAGATTAAAGAATGTCCACAGATTTTTCCGCATTTTCTCGCAATTTCGGAATTTTGTACCAGTCGAAGATTATTTACAGTATCCTGATAACTCGAATTCAGGAACTTGAGCATTTTTATCTCAAGCATCAAAATTTCAAAATTATTTTACACTTGACTGTCGTCAATAATGAGAACTCGGAAATTTTTCAGGTCGCTACTTATGCAACTGGCTCTCCAGACTGGTTTCCTTATGACGTTTCAACAAATTTAATCCGCAATGCCGATCACACTCGCATCCATTTAGACACAAGTCATGATAAAGACAAAGAGTGGACATTCTTAGTGTATCTAAATCCAAACTGGACTCAGAACAACTATGGGGAAACAGCATTCTTCGAGACAAACAGTGATGATACCGAGATTGTGACAGAAGTTAGGCCCAGATATGGACGTGCTGTGATCTTTCAAGGTGAGTGGAATTAAACTATGGTTCTGGCTTGCTAATTGGTATGGAATGTTTGTATCAGAAATTTCAAGCCTGCCATATTGTAATGCCCTGACCGTATGATCAAACATTGTTGGTCAAGCATGTGAGATATTGTCAAACAAAAAGTTTGACTGTTTTTCCACATATCACAGCATTGCTTGTCGGACATTTTTTGCTATTAAATGACGGAAAATGTTTTTTAAGTTTGCCAAATTATTGCCTAGCAAATTCCTTTTGTCGAGCAACTTTCTTTGACGTGGCCAAGCGGGCAAAAACTTCTGGAAAGCAAATTTCAAATGTTTTATTAATAACGGTCAGACATTGTTTGCCAAACAATGGAGACAGGGTTTGAAACGAATGTTTGTCCGTTCGACCACTGAAGAAAACCTTGCTTGATAAGCAGATTTTACATACTTATGTTTCTAGAAAATTTCAAAAACATTCTCTGCTTATCGCAAGCAAGAAATATTTGACGAGCAATGTTTTGTTTGTGACGTGGCCAAATGGTCAAACAATCCATTTTTGAATCGAATCTCAAGTGTTTTACCGCCAGGGAGTGCATTTGAAAAACTTTTAACAGGGGGGCTCGGCTGGTTTGTTTGTCTCTTATTTTTTTGGGCAGCAAATTTTCCATTTCCTGTTTTGGGCTAAGGTTTCCCTACAAGTCATTTCCTGGTGTCTAACGATGTCAAATATAAATTTTAGTCACGGTTTTTTGGAAAATACAGACATAACAAAACTCTTTACTGTTTGATCCTTTGCCCAGGGCTTAAAACAGTGTCAATTGTTTGTACCAAACATTTTGCATTTCAGGTCAAATACCACATTCTGCTCGTCCACCAAGTCTTAACTTCACCGGAGCAAGACTGACATTTGTTACTAAATTACAAGAAGATGAATACCATGGTAGGATGAAAAACATGCAAGAAGAATTGAGGCATTTCACAGCGCATGCTGGTTCAATAGACAGCCTGGAAATGCTCGCCGATAGTGGTGATACAGAGAACTACCTCCTCCAAATGAAAGCACTCAGGGAGCAAACCAAGAAATGTAAGCTTGATGTCTTTGCTTTTTAATTGAGACAATACAAATCGCCTTTCAACCTAACTGCAATATAAAGTATTGCTTGTTTTCAACTGCACTTTTCTTTAATAAGCAACTGGACTTTTGTCCGGCCCTCAAAGTTGCTTTGAATTTTGGACATTTAAGCCCTCAAAGTCGCTTAAAAGTTGCTTAGCATTTTTTGTACCTTCACGGGAAATAATCAACTCCTGACTTCGGAGGTCAAAATAATCAACTGTTAGGCCTACCGCAGAAGACTTTTAAGAGACAGTAAGTGGAGAAATGTTAGCTAAAGAACTTCAACATGCAAAACATAAGAGCAAACAATTTCCTAACAACAAGAAAGCGTATAATGTGACAAAACAGTGAAACATAAACATAGATTAGGTGTTTTTGTTCCTTTCACAGAGCATCAACAAGGACAAACATTGTCGAGGTTCGAGCCCCAACCAAGTTAGCTTCATAGCTAGGGTCGAAGTCTCGTTATTTCGTTTATTTCTGAGATCTTGACAACTACAACTGGCACAAACACGCCATTTTATCTTCCCATTTTGAGTTTTTCTTGTTTGTAGACAAGTCAGCTCAAGAGAAGAAGCCTGATGCTGCTCCTGGTGAAGAAGGGCAAGGAGGAGAAATGACAGAAGGTATGGGTGCTGAAGAAGGTGCTGAGGGGGCAGAGGAAGGTGCTGAGGAGGGAGCAGAGGGACCAGAGGATGGAGCTGAAGGAGCAGAGGAAGGTGCTGAAGGAGAAGAAGAAGGTGCTGACGGACCAGAGGAAGGTGCTGATGGACCAGAGGGTGGTGAACAAGAGGGAACCGATGCACCTGGCCCCGGAGAGCAGGATGGCCCACCCAATATGGAAGAGGAGGAGGGAGAAGAGGAAGAGCGAAACCCAGATGTAAGATATGTCATGAAAGAATTCAAGAAAATAACAGAAAGCGAAAAGAAAGATGCATCAAAAATTGCCAAGCTTTACAAAGAAATGAAAGAAAAAGATGCAAAAATTCTTCTGCAGATGAGCGAGAAGTTCCCGTCCATGCTATAGAGAAGAGACCCAGTTGTGTAGCTTTTTATTTAATTTTTCTAATGCAGACTTTTTAGATTTGTGAAGCAACGAGGGGCAAGTTCTCGTAAGGCCTAGCTTAACTTGGGGTGTATTTTTTGGTTACGTTCTGTTTTCAGCAGACGCCTTCTCTCTTCGGCAGATGTCGAAACGTATTTTTTTTGGTACAGTCTTCTGAAAACGGCAGGTTTCGCAGGCCTCCAAAACCTTCTGTCCCCGAAGCTGGAAGGTTTCACAGACTTCACAAGGAATCTCGTTCTCACTTTAAAATCATCGGTTTTGTTCGAGTTTGTTCTGATCAGCCTACCGTTTTCGACAGCTGTGTTTTTTTGGTACAGGAAGATTTTTCCTGCTAAGTCTACCGTTTTCAGATTTTAGAAGATCTGCCAAAATCAGGAGGTTACCAAAAAAATACGCCCTTGATTTACTTCGAGTTCGAATTAATGCATTGCAGCGTTATTTCTGAAATCACAGAGCAAAATCTAAACAACACAAAATCTAGCAAATCTTCGCTATTTTATTTTCGTACTAGTTTCACTTCAGCAAAATAAAGTGTGGCTTATTTTTCTATTTATATGCTGAAATTTTGTATTTGCTGATGAATAAAAATGATGTGATAAGAAATTTTTGTTTCTGTTGTTAATTTCTTCGAATTTATATCAGGATATGTCTCATATGTATGTCTAATATATGTATTTTTTATAAGAAATTCTTCATAAGAAACCGAGACTCTGGAATGGCAAAAATCAAGACCGCATTACTGGATAATATCACCACGTTACAGGACAAAAATCAAAACCTCATTACTGGACAATATCACCACGCATAACGTATGTACAGTACAGTACAGTGGTGGTTGTGCAGTACTGATGATATCCCTCCGCTGTGCTGATGATATTTTGTGTTCTGATTTTTATATTTTAGCTTCTTAGATGTGTTTTGTAACTTTATTATAACTTTAATTTAGCGGCCCAAGCCTGATAAGCTCTGCTTTTCTTGGGTCGCGTAAAACACACTATTTTGCTTTAATTTGTACCTTATACATTAATTGTGTGTTTTACGAATGAAATTGAATTGAAAAAAAAAAATTTATAAGGAACCCACATGTAGAAGGCACGAAAATTTAAAGAACTTATACTACTAAAGAGAACATCGTTAAGGAACTTTTTAACTGCAAGTAAACAAGGTTCCATTCATTTGCAGTCGAAAACCAAATAAATTGTACGTAACGCATGTATCAAATGTCTCCTTGAGTAGCCTCGGAGCTTTGCTTACATGCAAGTGTCTCTCTATTAGTGTTATGACACTGAATGTGCAGTTCGTATCTGGGGTGAAACTTTTTAGTTTTTCAGAAAATACGCGTAGTTTAACAAGTTTTCATCCGTTGTTTTTCTAGTCCACACAGATTCCACCAGGGTCTTAGTCCCAGGGTCTTGGTTCTAGTTCTTCGGTGCAAAGTCGAGCAAAAATAAGGGGGCGTGTTCGATTTGAGAATAACACAAAAGATTCTTCCGCTACCATTGTTTTTCCTGTGATTTCTTCCTCCAAAGCCACATTAGAAAGGTTTTTCCTGTTCAGTGTGCATTGCAGATCAAGAAGACCAGTAAGTTAACAATCGAAAGTAGTGAAGTCACCTCAGAGTGTTTAATTTGAAATTTTTTCCCGCAAAAAAAGAAACCATGAAAAAATTGATTTTGGGCCTAATCGGCATTTCGATCATATATTTTGCAAACTGCCAGAGTGAATTTGACGTTGGTGTTACTCAACAGCAAATGAAATTTGGACAGAAGACCGATGAGGAGGCTTTGAAGGTAAGCCTTATGGAAATTTTATGGAAAGTAATAATGATCTTGATACTTAAAATCTTGAACGAAAAAAGTTTCAGCGCTAGTGCTAACCCTGCAATTGCGAATCACGAGAAAGTCAAGGAGAGTTAACTTCTTCACGAAGTAGGTCAAGGTCAGGCCAAGGAAACAAAGACAAGGCCATAGAATATGGACAAGGCCAATTCCATTTGGAATACCGGAAAGTGATAATCCAGGTCCCTTGAGAGGACCAGGAAACAGGACTTATATGTAGGAACTAGGACCATGACCCATAAGATGGAACCAGGACCCAGACACATAAGCAGGAGCGAGGACCTTGACCCACAGGAGAACCTAGGACCTGGACCCATTAGGAGGACCTAGGACACTGTCCCATCAGGAGGGCCTACAATCTGAACTGGACCCATCAGGTGGACCTAGGACCCTGACCCATCAAGATGAGAACCTAGTACCTGGACCCATAAGGAGGACCCAGGACCAGGGTCCAGACAGGAGGACACAGGGCCTGGACCTATAATCAGCACTCAGTCACTCAATCAAGGCAATCAACCTTAACTGCTCAATCATACAGTCAGTCAATCAATCACAGTCACTTATACAATCAATCAATCAATTGGTTAACTAGCTAATTAACAATCTTTCACTATCAGTCATTATCAACCAATCAATCACTCAATCGAACAGTCAGTGAATAAGTCACAAACAATACCATCAATAAATCAATCACAATGAATCAATCAGTCACAATCACTCAATCAAAAATCAACAAATCATTCAACTAACCAACTATCAATCAATCAATCAATGACAATCACTTAATCACAAAATCAAGCAATCATTCAATCAATCGTAGTCAATCAATCAGCAAGACCACTATTGAACTGAAATGGTCTGAATTACTGAGTATTTCTTTATAAGTATGTTTCCGCTTGTTATCAATATCAACTACTAAAGTTTGTATGATTCAAAGACTTTCCCTAGACTTATTACTTGAGTCCCAGTTATCGCTCATCAGACCGAGACTAATACCAAAACTAGCATTTATTTCAATAGTGAGAACTACGACTCAGGTTATCAGTCTAGACTTCCCAATTTTTTGTTATTTTCGCTTCTCTCTCAGATTCAAACAGCAGAATCGATAAACACAACAGCAAAGAGATCATTAATATATCACTCGAATGATGGAAAGCCAATGGCGGTATATGACAAGCTATTCAAAGGCAGCATCATCTTAACCCTGAGATCATACTTAACATCACTTGGACAAGACTCCTGGCTATTCAACAACTATGACCCTGATCATTTGAATAATCAGAGAGCAACTGACAATGTTCCATGGGTGAATTACAGAGACCCAATGGAGTTCAATCGTATGCTTGTCTGTAAAACCCTAGTTAAGGCCATCACTGACTTAACTGGCAAGAAAGAAGAATGGTTTCCTTATAAGGTAACGGGGAAGGTGATACGAAGAAGTGACCATACAAAAGTCGTTGCCGACTCAAATGAAGCTGAGGAATTTTCTGTCATGTTTTATCTCAACTCAATATGGAGGAAGAACTATTATGGAGAGCTTTACTTGTGAGTCAAGGAAGTTTTTGTCTTTTAAGGGTGCGTCCTTTTTGGACCTTCCTCGCTTCTTCTGCTCCCTATTTCTGTGGCGTTGTGGCGTGGCGTCGAAGGTGCTGTGGCGTCATGGTGTAATCCAGCTGACTCGTGATGTCAGAAGCTCAGTGTGGTCATGGTTCGAGCCAAGCCACGGTAGCGTCACGGCCAGGCTCTAGGTCTCGATTAGTTAACCTACTCGTACTGAGATCGTAGCGACTGGCGCTAAAACACAATTTCACCTTCACCTTAACCCGTTTCCCTGGGGTGGGGCACTTGATCAAATTTTATAAGGGACGTGCCGCCCAAGCAGAAAAAACATACCCGACCTTATACCGATTTTTTAAAAATGTATACCCAACCTATTTTCCACTCTTTAAGCATAAAAATCGTGACAATGGAGACCGTCCCTTGACCAAAATCGGGTAAATCTTCACCATTCCTTATACCAAAACATCCAAATCGTTAAAACTGACACTGTACTTAAACCAAAATCGTGAAAACGGAGACCGTCCTTATACCAATATCGAAAAGATTTGATACCGCCGCTTCGGGCGGCACGTCCCAGTACCAAAATTACACATAGCCCCCCCACCGCCCGGCTTTTTTATCGAAACTTCTGAGCGATCGAAAGCTGGTTATTTTGAGGAAAAAAGGAAAAAAGCGGGGACTTTATAGGCTCAAAGCACAGTCTTGCATTGTTCCAAAATTTCCCCAAAATGAGGCTTTTTTCTGGAAAATTTTAGGACCCATTCTTTCCGCGCAAGTTGATTTTCGCAGAATTGTCGCACTTTTTCGTAGAATTTTTGCCACAGCGTGCAGCAACCTCGGGATTTCTCAGAAAGGGACATTTTCAGGAGTATTGCGTCGCCAGAACAGGTGGAGAATCGCACCTATAGCCGCGGCTTTATGCTAGAACATCTGGAACCTCTTGGGTATCCCTCGTCATAGTTTGCTTCCGTAATGAACTTTTTATCCCATTTTCTCTTTTACAAAACAAGTTTTGATGATGGAAAGGAAATAATGCACGGTGTCACACCAAGACCTGGCAGAGTTGTCATCTGGGATAGTTCTATTCCACGCTTGACAAGACCACCAAGTGTCCAACAAAATCAGGGACAAGTTCTTCTTCATGTTCAGTTTTCAAAATCGAAGCAAAAAATGGTTGAAGAGCATGATAGATGGCTCGCATTTTGGAATGATCGACTTGAAGCAAAAAGAACATGGTATCTTCCTGAATATAAGGAATCATCTGAGAATCCATTGGTACCGAATGTCGCTGATCATGTAGTTGCCAATTATTCAACTCTGAAGGTACTCTAATTGACTTTGTAGCTACAGTTCGCGTTTGATGTCCATTTGGCTTTCGTTGTAAATCCTGAATACTTCTTAAAAAGCTTGGTGACTTATCATAAGGCTCTGAACACACGATCAAACATTATTTGTCAAACGTTTGAAAGTTGAATTTCAATGACAATGTTTTACCGTTTGGCCACGTCGCAAAACATTGCTTGTCAAACTGCTTGCTGCTTGTCAAGCAATGTTCGTCAAACTGCTTGCTGCTTGTCAAGCAATGTTTGAACGTTTGGCCACGTCGCAAAACATTGCTTGCAACAATTTTCTTCTTGCGTCAAGCAAACTCAAGACAAATTCTGCTTGTCGAGCACTGTTTGAACGTCTGGCCATATCTGATAAGTGCTGATTTAAACAAATTTAAAATGTTTGACAAACAATGTTTGGTCGTTTGGCTTTTGGCCAGAACCTAAGAATCATCAGCCTGATTTCCATTGCATCTTAACAATCGCATTGGAAATAAAAGAAAAATAATTATTCGTGAGATATACTATTTGCAAGATCATTAAGCCTTGCTTCAATATGATCGTTGACGATCGCTGACGATCGCTTGGTTTTTGTAGCGATCGCAAACGATCTTATGGAAACAAATTTTACATTTGCAGCGATCGTAAACAGTCATATCGATTCGGTCGTACAATCGCGAAAGCCCGAAGTTTGTGCAGAATGATCGTTGAGTCGCGCCGGTATGGGATATAAATTTCGTTTCTTTCCGAGCACCTTGCTAACGGTCCTTGGTTCCGGGACCTCAACCTTTGCTGGGCTGTGTGTGCATTTCTTATTTAATTTAACATTAAAGTTTGCTTTTGGCCTAAACGTGTTTTTCACCAAGACATTACTTTTTTTCCAGGGAGAGAAGATATTCGTCTTTGATGGTCTATTTCCAGTTGATTTACTAGACCACATGCGTGCACATGTGCTGAAATATGGTACATACTTCTATGATGATAGCATTGATGATGTTAGTGATAACGTACAATGGATTGCTGGCTTTGATATGCCTATGTATACCAAAAGCCCATACTGGAAAATCATTCATGCGGTAATGTATAACATATATCTATAAACTCTAACTAAAACTAAAGAAAGACCTCGCAGGTGCTGAAGCGTCTTGGTGTAAATAAACGAGCTCTTAGTGTCAGGAGTTCAGAGAGCTCAGGGTCTGAACCCCAGCAACGGTAGCGCCACTTTCTGGAACATCCTCCATTGTACTGGTAATATCCCTGCACTGTATACTGATGATATCCTCCGTTGTACTGATGATATCCCCTGTACTCTACTGTTGATATCCTCTACTGTACTGATGATATCCCTTCGCTGTATTGATAGACAGGGTTTTTTCCGCAACAATCTAGCAAAGAGGGTAACCTAGGGTTTTTTAATTGAAATCTACTAAAAAAAGGTCGGAGAACACAAATCCAAGATGGGCCCTCAAAAATTTTCGCCGGAAGTACCCTTAATTAACGCCTAATTATGCCTAATTAAGTCAATTAAAAAAGTTACACTTTTTCAAATCTGATTAATGCAATATGTAGATCTTGTAACGCTGAGTAAAATTGTCTTTGACTGTATTTCAATACAACCTACCAGTTTCGAGAAAAAACTCGTTTGAAATAATGATGACGTCATCGTCCTAAGGCTCAGTATGGGCTTTTATCAACTCGCTTAACTTCAGAAATAGGGGTCGAATCGTCAAAAAACCGCTTACGATGCGATACGGGTATGCATGGCAGGATAATAAGCATAATAAGCCCCACCGCAAATTTGGAAAAACGAAGAAAGGGGGTTCACTGCATAAACAATAGGAATCCCATTATGAATACTGTATAACAAATTTGACCTCTCGCCATTTCAAGCAGGTTTGATATTAAAACTTCAAATCTCGAACATGAGTAGTCCTTCACAACGCCTTTTGGCTCATGGATGACTGGGCATCATTTTGGTCCATTATGACGTCATTTGCCCCCATGACGTCATCAGACCCCTTTATGATGACAGAACCACACCCAATAATCACCATTCTGCTGTCTTAGCGTACATTTATCGCATAATTAGTGGTTTTGTGACTATTGCACCCCAACCTATAAAGTTATACAAGCTGAAATGTAGAACCCAGGTCTGTACTCGTCATAATGGTGATGACGTCATCATAATTTCAAACGAGTTTTTCTCGAAATTGGTAGGTTGTATTGAAATACAATCAAAGACAATTTTACTCAGCGTTTCAAGGTCTACATATTGCAGTAATCAGATTTGAAAAAGTGCGACTTTTTTGATTGACTTCATTAGGCCTAATTAGGCATTAATTAAGGCTACTTCCGGTGAAAATTTTTGAAGGCCCATCTTGGATTCGTGTTCTCCGACCTTTTTTTAGTAGATTTCATTGAAAAAACCCAAGGTTACCCTCTTTGCTAGATTGTTGCGGAAAAAACCCTGTCTATGATGATGTCCCTCCACTGTGCTCACAATATCCCTCCAATGTACTGAACATCCTCCACTGTACTGGTAATATCCCTGCACTGTATACTGATGATATACCTCCGTTGTACTGGTAATATCCCTGCACTGTATACTGATGATATCCCTCCGTTGTACTGGTAATATCCCTGCACTGTATACTGATGATATCCTCCACTGTATTGATGATGTCCCTCCACTGTGCTCATAATATCCCTCCAATGTACTGAACATCCTCCACTGTACTGGTAATATCCCTGCACTGAACTGATGATATCCCTCCACAGTACTGAATATCCTCCACTGTACTTATGATATCCCTCCCCTCCACTGTATTGATGATGTCCCTCCACTGTGCTCATAATATCCCTCCAATGTACTGAACATCCCCCACTATACTGATGATATCCCCTGCACTGTAGTGATGATTTCCTCCACCGTGCCGATGATAGCCTTCCACTGCACCGAACATCCTCCACGTACTGATGATATCCCTCCACTGTACTGATGATATCCCCTGCACTGTAGTGATGATATTCCTCCACCGTACTGATGATATCCCTCCACTGTACTGATGATATCCTTCCACTGTACTGATGATATCCCTCCACTGTACTGATGATATCCCTGCACTGTACTGATGATATCCCTGCACTGTACTGATGATATCCCTCCACCTTACTGATGATATCCCTCCACCGTATTCCTCCACCGTGCCGATGATAGCCTTCCACTGCACCGAACATCCTCCACTGTACTGATGATATCCCTCCGCTGTACTGATGATGTCCCTCCACTGTACTAATGATATCCCTGCACTGTACCGAATACCCTCCATTGTACTGAAAACCCTCTACTGTACTGCACATACATTACCCGGGGTGATATACATTGTGACTAATGAAACATGAACTTCATTTCAGGTCGCTACATATGCAACTGGCTCTCCTGACTGGTTTCCTTACGATGTTTCAACCAACTTGATTCGTAGTGCTGATCATTCCCGAATACATCTTGATATTGGCGATGAACATGACAAAGAATGGACCTTTTTAGTTTATCTGAACCCGAATTGGACGCAGAATAACTACGGTGAAACGGCTTTCTTCGAGACAAACGATGATGATACTGAGATTGTAACTGAAGTAAGGCCCAGATATGGACGGGCAGTGATTTTCCAAGGCAAGTACATCCATGTATTATTTCATCCCTGGCGATTTCCAGTGACTTGCAGAGTTGCACTTGCAAATATATCAAACATTTGCTTATTTCGGGTTAATATTTATTGCCTCATTAACTATCGACTCACTCACGCAGTCGTTTTAAACATCGTAGAACCAGTCCACTTCTTTTTGTGATTTTGATTTCAGTTAAAGATTCAGAAAGCATCATTCAGCAACCAACCATTCAGGCGGAGAGGGTCGCATAACATTAGCATCATGCGATTAAAGACATGTTTTTGAACCAATGAGGGATCGTGGTCTAATCGTGTTTGAGCACCAGAAGCGTAGGATACTCCACTGTAGTCAAAATAATTGATTCAATGAGTGAATGCTATTCTGGCAACTAGTTTCTTATTGACGACAACTAGTCAGCGCACACTAGTTCCAGAAAGTTGGGCATGTTCCTCTGCGATTAGTTGACAACTCATTCCCGCCAGTCGCATTCGACTTAAGCGTCCCCGCTACCACGGTCAACAGTTTCCTATCAGTGCTGACTAGCTGTTTACATGCCAACATAAGTTAGCAGTTACAACTTGTCGGCGTTAGTTCCACCGTATCGTAGTCGATATAAAGACCGGCTTTAACCTTGAACAAACATTGATAGTGTTTATCATTACAGGTCAAATACCACATGCAGCTCGTCCGCCGAGCCTGAATTTCACAGACGCAAGACTGACATTTGTGACCAAACTACAAGAAGATGAATGGCATGGAAGATTGAAAAATCTTCAGCAGGAGATGAACCATTTCAGAGGGCGTTCTGGTTCCATTGACAGCTTAGAGCAGCTCACCACGAGTGGTAATACAGAGAGCTATCTCCGTAAGATGAAAGACATCAGGAAAGAACAAAAAAATGTAAGTTGTCCTCTTAATTTATGGGTACATCGTGCATAACTGTTTTTGAATTTATAGATGGCTCCAAGACATTCGGGCTGTTTGTTATCATCATTCTGACGTTCTTTTTGGGGCGTTTTCTCTAACATCTCTAGCAAACCCTTTCTGCATCCCTGCACCTGTTTCTGCAGCCTCAGTAACATAAGCACTGATATCAAGTGTAAAGTTGCCTAACACAACACAGTTTAAGCACAAAAATACGACAGTCAGACTGAATGTAAATAGCAATTGAACAATGAAATAGAAATGCACGCTGCATTTTCACACAAACCTAGTGCCATCCCAGACATTCGTTGAAAAATATAGATACCTAAGTTACCGAGGAATTAAGAACAGATTAAGAACATTTCAGGCTCAAAAAGGCAAAACAGCCAGCCTCGATCAAAATTTCCTGGTTCTAATAAAAAGAGTGTAATATCAAAAACAATAGTACGAGGTCATAAACCGTTACGTCATCAAATACGTTTCAATTGTTTAGCCCCCCCCCCAATCTTAGGTCCCTTCCGACAGGCTTGTTTGATTGATGCTTAATCGGCATCTTACTTGTACCTATTCAAAAGAGCATTTATTAAATAAGACTTCCATGAAGGGGTCATCCTCCTTAAATTATTCCAAATGAGAAGTGAAGTGAAAACGAGACGACTCCAAACAGTCACTGTAAAGGCCTGGCTAAACTAGGACGCATGTCGCGCGCGACATTGTCACGCGTGACATGTCCCCTCGACCCTTCCTGTTTAGCCACTTCAGAAACTTTGCAGTGCGTGACAAATTTTGTAGCGAAAGACATGGAAATGTTTCTGGGAGATAACAGAAACATTGTTGTCTCCGCGACTCGTGGGACATGTTGCTTGCTCGTCACTTGGATGTTTAGCCACCCTGGGAGACACGACGAATACAATGTCGCACGAGACATGTTTCGTAGTTTTGCCAGGCCTTAACGTCAAACTTTTCATCTGTGTCAGCGTAAACGTAACCTGAGTCATGGGTTACTATTTTCTTCTACTGCTTCCTTTGTTTTAGACAAGTCAAGTGGACAGGAGCAAAGTGAAGTTAAACCTGACCGTAGAGAGCAACATAAACCATCCGAAATGCAAGAGGATGCAGATTCTGAAGCAGACGAGGAGCAGGAGCGAAATCCGGACGTCCGGTACATAATGGAGGCTTTCGAAGATATAGTATCAAGCGATGAGAGAGATCCTTCAAAACTTGCTGAACTATATAAGGAAATGAAGAAAAGGGATGCTAATATTCTCCTGGAAATGAGAGAGAAGTTCCCGTCCATGTTGTAGAGGTCACAGTGCTGTTAGAACGTTTAGCAAAGCTTGTTGTCAAATGAACAGAAGTTATACGCAGACTTGTACAAGCTAGAAACTCTTATGCAGGAGACTTCCTCGGCTCGTGACTGTTAACTGGAGAATCAAAAACCAAAAAAACGAAAAAGTCCTTGGTTTCTATCTTCTACCTAATGATATCTTGAATTTTAGAGGTTTTGTAACTATGAAGCATATAATAATTTCTTTGATATTTTTCACAGTGCCCTAAAGCAGTCCTTATATACTTATCGGCCCCCACCCTTGGGACAGTTTAAATATTTGGGTAGTGTTGGCATGTGGCTGCTGTTATTTCCTATGTTTTAATTTAAGATTTTTGAAGGGAATTATGGGAATAATTTCCTTAGTAATATTTCATTTCGCCAATAATGTCGCAATGTCGCAGCGTATTGCCGGTTTTTTGCATTGTCTACGCAGCCGATATTGTAGCTTTGTTTTCGTGCGTTTTCCTGGAAATTTTCTAGGACCCATTCTTCTTATCACGCAAGTTGATTGTCGCAGAATTGCTGTCGCAGGATTTTTGTTGCAGTGTGTAGCTATACCTTAAGATTTCTCGGAACAGGACATTTTAAGGTGTATCGAGTCGCCATATCAGGTGAAAACGCGCACGTGTAGCCGCAGCTTTAATCAGAGGCTACACGTGCGACATTTTGCTTGAAATGGCGACAGGACATGATAAAAAACTGTCGCCGCGACAGTAAAAACTAAGAGTCGCACGTGTAGCCAGGGATTCATTTTCGAACAAATGTTCTGCGACCTGTGATGATATACGGTCGCAGAAAATTGATTTGGTTGAACATTTCGCGACATGCTCTTGAGTTTCGCTAACATGCAACACATTGCGTTGTTTTCCCGCGTTTTCCTGGCACTCTCCTGCGTAATCGCACGTGTAGCCGCGGCTATCCATAGCATCTAAAGATTGAACAGTCGAACAATCCCAGTGAACAAAATATGCCAAAATACTATAAAATCAATCAGGATCGCGCTAGATATACAAGTTTAAATACCTTTTTATGTCTTGGGTCTACAGTCACTGTCTTTTTGTTCCGATTCCAAGTTACGAAGTCGTTTCTCTCACTATGATTGCATTTGGCGCTCGTAAAGTCGAAATTCATACTGGATTCCTTTTCTTCTTGAATCCCTTCGGGTACTTGAGGGTCGCTAAAATTAGAAGTTTAAATGTACAATCCAAACGCCACTTAGAAGGTTGAAAGTGAAATGGAGACAGAGTAAATATTTCGAAGTTATCAACACTCTTCGCCAAGAATGCTGAAACACTTCGAATTTTTTCACAATTATTGCTTAGACGCCTATCCCTCCCCCGTAAAACCAGTGAAGGCGAAGGTGAAATGGAGTTTTAGCGCCAGTCACTAGGATCTCAGTAGTAGGTTAACGAATCGAGACCTCGACCCTGGCTGTAACGCTACCGTGGCTGGGTTCGAACCCTGACCACACTGAGCTTCTGACACCAAGAGTCAGCTGGATTACACCTTGACGCCACAGCACCTTCACAGCACCAGTCGCTAGTCCAACCACCCGGTCATTGATGCAATTGGTTTTACCCTTTAAAATTACCGCAGGGCTTTCAGGTTGTTTGCAGTAGCATGTTGGTGGATCGGATGAATCTACCAAAATTACCTGGCTGAAAACTCTAATCGGCCTCTTAAGAAAATATCCCTCTGGCTGCAGTAGGTTACTTGGTCTTCAAATAGCATTAAAACCCTATAATTGTACAATGAAGTGACAAAGTGCAAGACTACAATAGTTAACGCAGCCTACCTTATTCTTTTATAAAGCGTTTCATCAAACTCTGGGAAGAATGTGTCACATGAAAAATCTCCCATGACATGTGTCAGATATATTCTGTCACAGTGACCAGATTCAATGGCTTCCTGAGACGAGATAAGTTAATATTAGTAAAATAGCATCGGAAATACATAAGTTTTATTTTGAGATACAGTAAATCCCTGAATAAGCCCCCACCCTCGAATACGCCCTCCCCTCGAATCCTCGAATAAGTCCCCACCTAAAAATTCGTATTTGCAAATAAGCCCTCCCCTTGAATAGGCCCCAATTGGGAATTATTAAAAGGATTTACGAATTTGTTCCTGTCTAAAATGCAACTTTCAACCAATTAAAGCACTGAACAAGTTAGTCCTGACAGGTTTTACTATCCATTCAACAAATAATCAGCCATTGGCTGTTGGCAAACAGCTGATTTTGATCAGCCCGAAAGTTTTACCTCTAGTAAAATTTTATATGGTTAGAAAAGAGAAAAAAATCTCAGAGCTAGAGCCCATTAGGACGTCCCTTCATCCTTCCAAGTGCAAGTAAATGGTTAATATGCATCGTTTAGTCATCACTGGTCATTAAAATTTGACCATTGATGTGTTCAAAGTCCAATTGCTCTTGTGTCACTATTTGAAATCATGTGTCCCAAATGTGTCCGAAAAAGTCTCTTGCGTCCGAAATTAAGCAGTCCGAAAATAAAACATCTGAAATTTTCGGGAATTAATGCATGCAATGGCCGGAAATTCTTTCTTTGTCCCAGTCACTGACTATAGAATAAGCTTGTGCATCCTGCTTAAATGTCTTTCTTGTTACAGTTTCAAACAGTTATAAGTAGCAAAGTTATTATAATACACATTTTTTTTATAAGGAACACCTTTATAAGGAACTCGAGGCTGGAAATTCCCAAAAAATTAAGGAACTTTAAGGAATGAGGTCTTCAAAATTTTTTCAACAACAAGACGATTTGTGCACAAAACAGCAGAATAACAATGTATTTCCCATTGCTCTTCCAAAAAAGACTCCATTCATATTTAAATTTAGAAAATGAAGCAAGTTTATATGAATTTGCTGTAAAAATTAGTATTCAAACATATCTCATGACAAGGAACAGCATAAAGAACTTCAGCCTCATTTTTTTGAAAGATTAAGGAACTCCAGCCTCAACTCAGAGTTAAGATTCCTTATAAAAACAAAATGTGTAAGTAGCAAGCTTAAAGATGATCAAGATTATACAATTTCAAACCTTATAAACGCCAGCACCACCAACTACAAACACTTTATCAACTTTATCAAATGTCTTTATTGTTACAGTTTCAAACAGTTTTAAGTAGCAAAGTTATTATTATAAGTAGCAAGCTAAAGACGATCAAGATAACAGTTTCCAACCTTGTAAACGCCAGCACCACCAACTACAAACACTTTATCAACTTTATCAGCCAGTGGCTCCTTATCAATCGAGTCCATTGCTGCTGAAAGATTTTCCTTTATAATTACATCTTGTGGAACATCCCTGACAAGAAAGAAAAGATGCATTAGTTGTAGCAGTGACCCTATGTTGAGCCTATCTGTCATGAATGGCCAACACTAGGATAGATTTTTCCACAAGTGGCAACCTAATAGATTGGATTAGATTAGAACCCAAACTGCATCATCATTATGGTATGGCTTGATTGAGCAGCATTATACAAACACAACTACGCTACAACGGTGAGGCCAATTTTGACTGCATCAGCATTCATGACAATCATATTATACTATCATATTATACTATACGGTTATTGAACGACTGCGAGGTCAATGCTGGAAAATATTCGGACGGAAGCATGATGTACGGATCGAACGTAGTGAGGTTTTGCGTTCCCCCTATTGAGATCTCGTTGGTGGTGTAGTGAGATCTTGCTTGCCGGTATGGCTCACTTCTTCATATAAACGGAAACTAACTTTCCTATTGATTTTTGAAAGAAGCAAGATCTGCTTAGTGGGCCAGTTGGTTCATGGGGCCTCATATAAACAGCCCCCCCTGAGAAGCAGAGATAGAAACTTACGTTAATGTTCTGCTGAGGACGATATTGATTCTATTTGGTAATGGCTTGAACTTTGGAGGAATGGATTCCCATGTCTTTCTTCCCATCATAACAACATTCTGAAGTCCTAAAAGAGATCGAAATACAATAAGATCCATACTCAGTAGTGGCCACAGAGCTTAACAAATTGAACAAAAACTAGAAAGTGGCTTTACCTACCAGGATCACTTACTTCAGAAGTTATCTTTCCAAAGTAATGCATTTCATTTCTAAAATTGAATGAAAAAAGTTTGGTACATATGTAGTTTAGCTGACACCCAGACTGGATTTTTCGTTGTGCGCAGAGAAGATAGCCTAGACTATTATTTAAATTATAAAACAATAGATCTATCGTTTCTTTTGGGGTGAAGTCCTATTTTGTCGGCATATCTCCTGCGTGGCAGTAACACGAAATGCACTCTGGAATAGGTCCAATAGTTGCTTTCATTCATGTCATTCTCCCCGCAATCCGCAGAAAATCCAGTCTTGGGCAAGACCTTGGAAAACACAACAAGTACAATAATAGCAAAAATAGGTTATATACCATTCATTTGAAGAGGCAACATCTTCTACCAAAACCCAAAAACTAACCCTAATCCTAACCTTCAAACCTCCATCCCTGGCCTGCTAACCCTAAAACCAGAAATCCCTATCAATATTATTCTCTATACTATACCCTAACAACCCTAACCACTAAACACAGTGAAAGCATCAAAGTACATCTACGGTCTACAGATTCTACTATAACTAACTTACCCTTAAAAACCCCTAAACACGAAAACTCTACTCTGTTGTTACAGGGCCTGTATTTAGCTTTGTTTGTTTCCCTGTGAAAAAATTACCGTCAACCGGGGTGACTTCGGACACTTTTTGGTATATTTCTATGAATATTACAAAAACTAATCATGTTATTCTTTTAACTCGTTGATAAAAGTAACAAAGGTCCAAAGTAAATTTGAAAAGTGGCGTCTGTTATATCCTCTATCTTATCTCTTTCGCGGTAATTAAAGATAAAGTCGTCCGAAGTCACCCCGCCTACTCTGGGGTGACTTCGGACAGACGTAATGTTTTCGCATTGAAAAAATCAAGACATATTTCGAAAATGAAAAAAGCTACAACAAGTTTCCAAAAGAGTCAAAAAGAGAAGATCTGACAAGAATATTTGCAGAAGGTTTCATTTGTTCGTGAGCAAAGACATCAAAACAAATTCGCTCCATTTAGGCCCATTGCGATAAATTTGCCAGCCGGTTTTTTTTAGAGTTTCTGGATTAAGTTAATAAATTTCCAGTCAAAGCAAGAGTTTCAACCTTGAACAACTTTAAAAAACTTAATTGATGATTTCTTAATCTTCTCAAGCGCCACCACAAAGCAAAATGCCGAAACAATATTTTCGTCCGAAGTCACCCAGCAGTCCGAAGTCACCCCGGTTGACTATCCGCTCCAAATTTTCCTTTGGGCCTAAAAAGGCCTAATTCTCATCCATCTCAGGTTTTGGTTTTCGTGTCTTTTAAAGCAAAATTTAAATACAGTACTGCAATAAAAAATTCTAATACCTTAATCTCCATGGTAAATTGTTATCTTTTCCAATTCCTCGTTTTGTGTCCATTGCTGCAACACATCTCAGGGGCTTCATGATGGTGAACTGAACTGAAAAGTTTTCTTTCGGTTTTCGTTTTCGCGCCACAAGCAAACAGCAGCAACAACAGTTTCATGACAACCACAACAACTGACTCAGCTACAAGGCGCGGCTACACGCTGCGACAAAATGCTGCCACTGAAGTTCTGCGACAATCAACTTGGGTGATAAAAAGAATGGGTACTAGAAAATTTCCAGGAAAAGGCGCGAAAACAATGCATTGTGTTGCGTCGCCAATTCAAAAAACCGGCTACATCCTGCGACAAGCAAAATCATGTCGCGAAAAGTTCAACCAAAGCAATGTTCTGCGACCGTATTTCCTAAGGTCGCAGAACATTTGCTCGAAAACATACCCCTGGCTACACGTGCGACTCTAACTTTTTCTGGCTCCGCGACAATTTTTGAACATGCTCTGTCGCCATTTCTAGCAAAAAGTCGCACGTGTAGCCGCGGCTTTATATCTGGATCGGACCAGAGACGATAAGAGAGCCGACTGAGCCGGGATGTGAGTGTCTATAAAACTAAACGGCGAGTCCTAGCCGACAGATCCGAATCAGACTTCGGCTTCTCACGCTAGCGAATCTATAATCACTACTGTGGTGGTACTTTTTGCGTACTGTGGTGGTAGCTTCTGCGTACTGTGGTGGATAATCACTGCTGTGGTGGGTTATTATGCTAATTGTGGTGGTAGTTTTTGCATACTGTGGTGGATAATCACTACTTTTGGTGGGTTATTATGCTAATTGTGGTGGTAGTTCTTGCGTACTGTGGTGGATAATCATTACTTGTGGTGGGTTATTATGCTTGATGTGGTGAATACGAAATCATAGCAAAACTCTATAGATCAAGCAAGAAAAACCACAAAATCCACCACAATGCGCAAAAATACCACCACACCAAGCATAATAACCCACCACAATAGTGATTATCCACCACAGTACGCCAAAACTACCACAACAGCAAGCAAAGTAACCCACCACATCAAGCATAATAACCCACCATAAGTAGTGACGATCCACCACAGTACGCCAAACTACCACCACGGTACGCAGAAAGTACCACCACAGTAGTGATAATCCACCACAGTAGTGATTATAGATTCGCTAGCATGCTTCTACAGATTAGATGACTCGAGGAAATGGAGCAATTCACATTTATTTATCTTGTCATTAAGAATTTTCGATTTAACTTGTATTATTATAGTTTCAGGTATTGAAAGATTTTTCGGCCCAAACTAGACAAGCATTGCTTGCATTGTCTATTGATTTCTTATTGAAAAGCCTGTTCTCAAGCTAAGACTGCTTTCGACGCTCATATTGTCGAAACACATACTGGATTCCGTCAGCTTCTTGAATACCATCTTGTTCTCCAGTTTCACTAGAAAAAAGGCTGCAGGTCAATATCACCTGAATATAATTTATAAAGAAAAAGAAAGCTCAAGGTCTCTTTGGGGCTATTATAGGGGGGTCCAGGAGCCGCGAAACCACGAACAAATCAGCTCAAAGCCGCAATCCGTCGTAGAATTACTCGCTAAGCCGCGGCCGGTTTAAATTGCTCGTGGACCAACACTAACAGCTCCAATAGCTTGTCATTGTAAATTGACATTTACTCAGTCGCTTGGGTACTTCGTTTTCTAGCGCCACAGAGCCCCCTACACAAACAATTTAACTCAAAATAGGAAGGAAAGAATTTTTTACAAGAATACTATAAATTTTGTCCAGCCTCAATATTCTTAAGAAATGTCCGTTTCCTGAATATATTCTTAAAGTATTCTTATTTTTTCAAACCTGATATGGTTTCAGGGGAATGTAGATAACTAGTTAAAATGGTCGAGCGAAAGAAAAATTCAACTATTATAACAATAAGAATGTTGTTAACAATCATGAAGTTTCGTTTCAACATTGCAAATCAGGCAACTTCTGAATAATGAGACACAAATAATGCAAGCTGAGGCTGAGCATATTCTTACAATATTCTTAACAATTGGATGATTCTGAGCCTCAATATTCTTATAAACAATATTCTTATAAAAAAGAGTGTATTACAGCGAAGATAAGAGGATAATTTTCTACCTTATAGACATCAGTACCACCAAGAACGATCACTTTGTCGACTTTTGCAGCCAGCTCCTTATTAACTGCCTCCAATGCTTCTGGAAAACTTGGCGTAACAATTACCCCTTCCGGTACATCACTAAAAATAGAGCAATAGAATCTAGATTAATGCTGACGTCATCTTTTATTTAGACATACGTATACCCAGATGATACCCAGATGTGGATCTAAATGCACCAATCAGGATAGTGAAAATGCTTAATTGTGAAGCTGAAATGGTGTATTTAGCGCCAGTCACTAGGCAGATGCGCCGGTAGCAAGGTAGCAAGGCATCGGGGCACCAAGCAGCGGGGGCGAAAGCAATAAATTCAGTGCAAAACAATAGGAAAATCAAAAGATTTTACAATTTTACGAGAGCAGGAGGGCAATCGCCCCCGCTGCCCCTACTTGTTAGGATCTCAGCAGAAGGTTAAATAATCGAGACCTTAACCCTGGCTGTGAAGATACCGTGGCTGGGGCTCGAAGCCCGAGCTTGCTAAGGTTCTTACACTACGGGCCAGCTGGATCAGACCACGACATCACAACACCTTCGAGACTGCATTTGTGCACTGATTGGTGCTTTTGGATGAGCATCTGGGTATTTAATTCACTTAAGTCAATTGTTTCGGATCGTTTCTTAAGGCCTGGTTAAACTAGGAGACATGTCGCGCGCGACTTCGCCACACGAGACATGTCCTCTCGATGTGTCCCAGTTTAGCCACCTCGGAAACTTTAGTGGGCGGCAGAATTTGCAGCGAGAGACACGCAAATATGTCTGAGAGACACCAGAAACATTTCTTCATTCACATGTTTAGCCACCCATGGAGGCGCGCTGAATACACTGTCGCGCGAGACTTGTCTCCTAGTTTAGCCATAGCTTTAACCTTATACACCGAAGATTGTTGGCCAAAAAAGTTTTAAGTAAGTGACCCAAAATTTTTCTTCTCATTCCGCTCATCAGAGGCAAAAGGTCCAAGCCAAACGATCAAACATTGTTTGCCAAACATTTTAATATTGCTTATCAATGATGTTTGATGGTTTGACCAGACTCTTATTTATGGAGTATATAATATCAATAAAGCTAACGATCAAACATTATGTGTCAAACATTTGAAATTTGTTTGTCAAGCAAATGTTTTTATGATGATTGGGTGGCATGTCCCTTGCAGAATTTAATCAAGTTCCCACCCCCCCCCCAGACGTTGGTCTAATGGGATAAACTTAGATTCATTTGCTTGTTTAGCAATGTTTTGGGATGTGGCCGAAAGGTAGAAAATATCTTCAAATCTGAAGAGATCAAGCAAATTTGAAATGTTTGACCAACAATGTGTGAACGCTGAGGCCCTAGCCAAACGAACGAACATTGTGTGCTAAACATTGGAAATTCTCTTATCAAAAACAGTGTTTATGGCCAAATGTGCAAGCACTGCTTGATGAATTTCAAATGTTTGACGAGCAATGTTTCAACGTTTGGCCTCACAACAAACCATCGCTTGTCAAACGTTACGTTCACTAATGTCAGGCGAAAAATGTTTTGAACTTTTTCAAAATTATCACGACATGACCAAACGCTCAAGCATAGCTTTCTTAGCAAATTTCAAATGTTTGACAAACAATGTTTGATCGTTTCACCAGGAGGTAACTTACGATAATTTTCTGCTTAGGATGATATTGATCATGTTAGGAAGTGGCTTGGCAGTGGCAGGCAGTTCGTCCCATGTCTTTCTTCCCATCAAAGCGACATTCTTGAGGCCTGAAATATTTTGACTAAATTTAGCTTATTCTTTCAATGACTCCTTGTTTGAACTCTGTTTATAAATAACCTTTGGACTGCTGAGGTCTAAAGTCACGCTCAGAGTGCGAAAACCCTTGTGTTGCCTGCAGTCACGGGCAAGGGCTAGTCAATATACTAAAATGTGCAGTATGCAAAGGTCACTAAATGTATATGCAAATCACGCTCTGCTAAATTTATATGCAAATATTGTCACTAAATTTAACTTATTCTTTCAATGACTCCTTTTTTGAACTCTGTTTATAAACAACCTTTGGAATGCTGAGGTCTGAAGTCACGCTCAGCGTGCGAAAACCCTTGTGTTGCCTGCAGTCACGGTCAAGGGCTAGTCAATATACTAAAATGTGCAGTATGCAAAGGTCACTAAATTTATATGCAAATATTTTCACTAACTGAATATTTTTGCAGTACGTGTTTTTTATTTTATAAGAAACGCTCGGGGCCCAGAACAAAAATTTTCTTAATTTTTGGCCCATTTTCAGTTCTAAAAGTTCTTAATAGTTTCTTAAAAGTTTCTTAATAGTTTAATAGTATAAATAACGACTGGTCCCTTAAATTTGGGCAATATCCACAGTCGTGGACAAAAATTATAGTGGACTTTTTCTAGAAATCACATGGTCCCCTCTCCTCCCTCGATCAACGTTGTCCGAGGGTTGACAGATGCAGAGAAAATTAGTTTGACAACGCAGGCACTGTTCTGTTACAAAATAAACAAAACATTGACTTATGGCTAGGAGAACGTCCCCAGGCCCCAAATCGAATTTGCTCGAATCTCAACCGTCAAGTCGATTTGGACCCTGGTACCGGCCACAAAAATTTGCCAAAATACTGGCAATTTTGGCCTAGGTATCGAAACAAGATGTAAATTCCGAAACCAGATGTTCTGAGAAAGTGAACGCAAAGATAACTATTAGGCAAGATACAATATCGCATGTAGCATAATTTTTTGGTTTTTATACATGTTTTTCACATTGTTTTCGGCCTATTTTGGTGTAATATTATAATTAAAATATTTATTGTTTGAACAGCGAATCAAATTGTGAATAGACAACGCCGAGGGTCGAATATGGACGGTGGAGTTTCACGCGGAGGCCTATTCACCTTGGGAACGAGGTTGCAACAGAATAATACGGTATTGTGACGTCACTCTAGAGCCAACACTTCCATACCTGGATTGCTAACTTCATACAGAATCTTCATAAAATATTCACTGCTGCGATGCCTAAGGTTAAAAATATCATCATGAAAGACTGAATTAAAATAAAACCTCTCTCTCCATAAGAAACAATAAATACACATATCTTATTTTTATAAGAAACTAAAAAATTCATCCAGTAGCAAAAGATATTTCGTGTTTTCTTAGCAAATCTGAACCGTTCCTGTGTGTAGCGTGTTGGGCTCTTTGGATGGAGTGAGAGAGAGACACAGCCTGAGGCAAGGCCCGAGGGCCTAAGCCTCGATAGAATAAGACCACAATTTCTTGTGACTGATTTCTATCCTTCTGTCGACGAACTCCTCTAGCATACATATTCACATCGTTTTAAACGTTAATAAACAATAGCCAGAAACACACACTAGGATGTTACACATAATATGTGGATGTTTGGCGCAAATGGCGAGAAGTCCAAATTAATATAGATTTAAGCCAGGGGGTTAAATCTCAGTTAATTAGCCCCGGAAGGGATCCTGCTATGGATGATGGGAAGGGCACAAGCTGGGGGACAATGTCCCGGATGATAGAATAGATAAATTGGCAAGCACGAGGCAGACCTTCCTCAGTCAATATCATCAGTGCTCGGTGTACAGTAGTTTCAAGTTGCCCTTCCCTACCACCCCTTCGATAGTGCTTATTCTGCCACTTTGTTTTTTCAAGACATCTTCAACCTTTGTTTTCCCCTACTACTCCTCTCGTTTGCCACTTCCATCAGTGGTGAGCAAGGTGCATTAGCCACCGAATATACTCTTAGGGGCCTAATTGCTGGGGGGGTCGGAATAAACGGGGGGTTGGAATTTCTTTCAGAATCTATTTGGCGGGGGGTCGGAATTAACGGGGGGTCGGAATTGTTTGTAGGGTTGCAACAACTAGGATACTAAGAGCCAGACAACGCCACAGAATGAGTTGATTCGCTTGAAAAATTAAACCTAACACATAACTTTATATTATGTAAGGATTAACACAAAAACATTTTATTTTATCGGGAAAACATAACTAAAAAAAGGAACAGAACAAATCTTAATCTATATCGTCTCATGTATAATTATAAAGTCCAGCTACATATAGTTTTTTCAGTTAGTTAAATTGATAAAAGAGACCGGTCGTATTACAGGTTCAGGACTTATCAGCTTAGGCAATTCATAGCTCTAACAAACGAGAATTTACAAGTGAAATGTCAGACCAAGAAAGTCACCATAAATTATGTAAGAAAATATCGACACCAACATCATTGAAAATCTTAATAAGTGGGGGGTCCTAATAAGGGCAGGGGGTCGGAAATTTTTCAAAAATTTAATTAGCGGGGGGGGACGGCAATTAGGAACCTAAGAGTAAAGTGCTTGTTTTGGTCAGGCAGTTAACGGGTAGTAGATGCTTGAGGGCCGGAGGCAGAAGGGGTGTATGCTGTGGGCCGGAAATTCTTTCTTTGTCCCAGTCACTGACTTTAAGGACCACTTAGGGGCTTATAGGCTAGAGGACCAGGGGCCATATAAGGGTAATGCATACACCCCAGAAGCCCTGTGGAGGCCATCTCATTCGGCTGATGCACAAACGCCCAACTTCCTGACAGGGGTTTTGGTTTTTGGTATTATCCTGGAGGGGGGAATTAATAACACATTAAACTAGCAGATTAAAAACACCTTTAATTACAAGAGCTACCGACTCATTACATGTGTAAACGCAATCCCTGAGCGCACCGCGTTTTGGAACGGAACGACTTGCAACGTTACGCAATCGTTCCCATGTGAACAGTAGACTTATTGCAACGAGTTATAGCCAGATCACTATCGAGTCTATGCTGGATGCTCAAACTACTCTAAGCAAACGTTTTAGGGCTGCGTTTGTTGTTTTTGATGCTGTTTGCGAAGAACTCATGTAACAAGTCTATGTGAACGAGACTTAAGTAGTCGCAAGCACGAAACTGACATAAAAGAAATTTCAGGCAAGCTTTTTGCAGAAAACAATAGATACAACAACTATTTTTTATTTGGAAACCACAGTAAGAAAGAAATTAAAACCTCAAAGGTTTGCTGCTCGGATTTCAATTCTGGGTGTGGCTTTTTTGTGGGGACCGAATGACCCAGGGGGGCCACTCTTAAATATTTGGGTAGTGGGGTGTGCGGCCAGAATGGATGACTTTTTCCCTTGGTTTTACTATCTGACAATGGGTGCGTTTTTCAAATAAGTTCACCTAAGAACGGGTATTTTCTAATTAATCTGCCAAAACATGATTAATGTTTTTATATTATACCTGATAAAACAGAATACATGGCGCACAAGAGACGATTTTAAAACACATTTTTGGACTTTTTGCTAAAATACGGAACAACCATCCGGACTATAGCCATTTTAAGTGGAATTTTGTTGTAGTCTAGAAATTGGCGCGAAAATCTCAAATACCTATGGATCGGTTTACGCAAAATAAAATTACCTGGGTCTGCAACAAATTCCGCTGTCCACACACCCTACCAAAATATGAAAGAGTGCCCCCCCCGGGCCGAATGACTGGTTATTCAAAAATTGAAAATTGTCTCCCGTCCTATATTCACGCTTGTTGTTAGGGTCTGAATACTTTTTCGTCCTCTAAAATGACACGTAAGAGATAAATGGAGTCGACCTTTCAACGCAAGGCTAAAATATCGAGAGATTGCAACAAAAAAAGTCAGAAATATTGAAAAACAGGATGAGCAAATATCAATTCAAACATTGTAATATAGCTGGGATGGGTCTGACTGGATATTTTCTTGTCAGTACTTAAATACAGTAGAGAAAGGTTTTGCAAGAAACTTGTCGTGAAACCAAAGAAATTCTTCATAAGAAAGGCCTTTATATTTAATGCTTTTGCAGTGTTCAGTATTGTAGCTGAAGATGAATAGATAATATTCGAAACATATCCTACAAGATTAAAAATATCCTTTGCTGACCCATAGGAAATACAATTGAAAGAAACTAAAAGAAATTGTGCTCGCTCGGTTTCACATCAAAGCAAGCAAACAGCGAGGAAAAAAAGGCACTTTTAGAGCGAAAATTCCCCTGTAAATTACAATTTTTTAGATAATTACTAAAGCAAGTGGGGATGGGAAACTAAACCTTGTAAAAGGAGAGTGGACTTCGGTGCAAATATACTTGACGGGGCTCTTCGTGATTTGCAAACAAACGCCGCACTTCGGTCCTCGCTTCGGCGAAACAGCTGTGGTGAAGACAACAGGGCCTTAGCTCGAAACGATTGGTGACGATCGTCAAAGACTTGAAGCCCCAATTACCCCAGAAGAGACAGAAAGAAAGGAAAAGAAGGGGACGAAAGAGACAGAAGGGAAGGAAAAGAACGAGACGATGGCACTCCTACCCCTCGCTCTGCGGCTAAAGAAAGCAGTTCTACTACGGGGACTTCCACGGCAACGGAGGAATGACGATCAGCGAAAATCGTAAAAATTTGATGACTACATAAGAAAATTTCTAACGAACTGCACAAAATAAACTTTTAAGACCAGTTCTCAAAATAGGTTTTTCATCAGCAAACAATTGTGGAAAATTCGTTTACCTGAAAGAAGAAGGCGTAACAGTTTTGCCATCTTTAGCTATTCCTCTTTTGGAATCGATAACTGCAATACATATGATCTTCTTCAAAGCTGCGCACATATTTACGACACGTCCACGCACAATTTCATTTGCCTCAGTCTGGGCAAGTTTCTGTCATTCGCAATTTGATAACAATACGTCATGGTTGATTTCAAAGTCTCATCTTTGTGGTTTAATTAATTTAGTTTATTTAGTTTAATTTAATTCTGTTTTAACTACTACAGTTCTTTTGTGACTACTCAGGCTGTGGATACGCACGCAGTACTGTGGCTTGTGGCGGTACGCACAGTACGCAAAACATACACGTTTTTTTTATAAGAAAGTTTTTTTTGGGCCAGTATTGAAACTTTCTTAGATATTTCATATTTCAGTACCAAAACTTTCTTGTGACTTTCTTAGCAAAAATTTTGGAATGCAATATTTCTCAAAGAGCTATTTTCAACCTCATATCTCCAGTAGTTTTCATATTCCCCCTTTTATCAGTTACTAAAAGGGGGAATCGGGGAATATGAAAACTATAAGAGATATGGATTTGAAAATAATTCGAAAAGATAGTAAATGCAATAGAACAGGTATATACAATAGAAAAGAAATTCTCTCACACTCATTTCTGTAGTTATTGCCTTATTCCTCGATTCCTTTCCCCGATTCCCCGTTCCTCTTTTAGTAATAGCCGAGATGTCCGCCATCTTCCAGAACGCGCGAAGGCTGACCCAGACCTCTTTTAAAAGCTCTCTTGATGGCTGACCGCTGACGGTTGCAATTTTGATTGTGTGTTGCTGTGCTCATTGTGCTTGGTGCTCTTAGTCTTATGAAAAAAAGTAGGTAAGCTTCAGAAAAGCACGGGTAAGTAACGTCCAGCAGCCGCAGAAATAGACGGAAGGAAGGAAGGAAAGGAAGAAACAAGATACCTTAGTCTTTCTTACATTACATTGTACCGCCAGGAGGACTAGGCCTATCTGGCTAGGCAATAGGTACAACACTAGCTTCGTTGTCAACTAGCCCTTGGTGCATGGTTAAAACAACGAAAAAAACTGTATATTTTAAGAAAATATACTATAGTTATATATTATAATGTAGATTAGATTAAATCACTTCGGTAGAATTTCAAATTTTTCAAAATCGCAAGATATTAATTTTTCGATGCGAAAATCTTATAAAGCACCCATAAATTAGTCTAGGTGCAAAGTTTTAATATCTCAGCGCTTGTTTTATCAATTTTATGAGCGTTCAAAGTTTGCAATGTTGTAAGGGCTTAGACCGTGTGTGGGGTGAAAAGTTTCACCAAGTTCATTTTTTTCGGTCAAAGCCTTTATGAAATCGGGAACTTTGAATGCTCATAAAATTAAGAAAACAAGCACTAGAACATTGAAACTTTGCATCTATACTAAGTTTTGGATGCTTTATACGATTTTCACATCGAAAACTCTATTATCTTGTGATTTCGAAATTTTTTTGTGCTGTCGACCGTCTACCAAAGTGATCTATAGTCTGTTTCAAGCTTGGGTCAGGGTTGGTTGGCTCACACTTTACAGAGTAGATCATTGGTTCAAATCCCATTGGGACCTCTTCCCACACAAGCCTGCAGTCAACTCAGCAGCCCATCATTCCAAGGCAGGTAAATGAGTACCCTTGGTATTTGTTCTAGTATCCTGGCACAAGCTGCAGGTCCAAATTAGCTTTATATAGCTACCCAGTGCCTCTAACTTGGTTAACAAGAAAGCTTGCCTGCTGCTTGATCTGATACCTTTATGAAAGTGTTACTTATCTTCTCCTTTTAGTACGCATAACTCAAACAAACTAAAGTTTATTGTGGTATACTAGACAACATGGCAGCATTATCTCCAAATCAGCTAGAACAAGCAAGGAGGTATATAGAGAGGTGTGGCTCTGGGAAGAACCCTATTTCATTGCTTATGGAACTAGGTCAACAGCTCCATCAAGCACCTACATTTGACGTTTATGAACCTCGAAATTCATCTGTTCACCAGCATATATTTGTTTGCCATGTTGGGTTCTTTGATTTTGAAGTCAAAGAGACTGGATACAACAAGAAGAAAGTGAAAACTGAGGCTGCCAAACTGATGGTCGAAAAGATATATGGAACAAATTCTGCTGATTTTGGAAGTCATAAAGTTGGGGTGAAAACCACTGCAGCTACTGCACCAGAACAGGTCTTGCCTAACTATCAAACATTTTTTAAACATTTGACTTTTGCTCCTGGGGGTACTTAATATATTTTGGGTACTGGGGACGTGCTGCCAAAAAAGGTATCATTTTTCATGATTTTGGTAAAAACATGGGTCTTTATTTTCTGAAAACTGGTATAAATAAGGGTATCGATTTCTCGAAAATCGGTATCAATTTTATAAAAACCAGTCTTATTTTCATTTGTTTTCACTTTTCTTTGCAAAGTTTGATTCGAACTGACATATTATAGTTCATTTAAGCATAAAAAGTAGTGTAGGAGTTAGTATTAACTTTCAATACGGAGGTGGGGGGGTTCCATGCCAATATTTGGGATCCGAAATCTTAAACTTATTCAATCTTGGGGGTCTTTGAATGATAACAAAGACAAAAATTCAATATTTGGGGTCCACAAATCTGAAGGAAGAATCTTGCCATTTGATGCGATTCATTACAATGACCCATCCAACTGCCAAGAGCTTATACATTGTAAATTGTCGTGAAACTGATGGCTAAAGCTGAGAAAACATTTTAGGTGTCCAAAATAGATAGCAATATTTGGGGTCTCCAAAACATTAAACTCAATATTTGGGGTCCCCAAAACATTAGACTCGATATTTAGGGGTCTGCAAGGAAATAGTGGCATGGACCCCCCGTATTGAAAGTTAATGAGTTGCCCCCTGGGGTCAGTGTTTTACTCCAAAAAATAACTTGGGGGCAAATACGCATAATATCCACACAAGAATAAATGGAGACTCTGCTACCAAAAAATAAGAGTGTTCTTTCAAATCTATCAAAATAAGAAAATCAAAAATTTTGGTCCCAAAAAAAATACTTGAGCCCCTCTGCCAAAATTTAAGTGCACTGCCCAGGCGAGAGGGCGTTTATTTTATTTAGCATTTTCTGTGTTTCAGAAGCCACCATCTAGACAATTTCAGTCTCGATTTGCTAGAGTAGGCAAGGCGAAGCAAATGCAAGGGGGTCTGTTAAATTCTTTGGGCATGGGAAGAAATGATTGGAGTAAACCCCACACAGTAGAGTCAAAGTCTCACGCAAACAAGGAAGAAATGGTACAGAGCAGACTTGGACTAAGAGCACTGGATTATCATTTAGAGAGATTCAACTTGGCAGGATCAAGGAATGAAGGGATGAAGATATCTTTACGGACGCTTCTGCAGAGCCACCATTGAGTGATTCACCAAATTCAAGCAATCCAGGCAGTGTCACCACAGCGATGGAGAGGCTTCGGACACTTTCACAGGAAGAGAATTTCACGTTTGTTTTCCACGATTTAGAAAGTAATGAGAACCTTCATCTCTGTTTGGTTGAGGCAAAACTGAAGAAAAACTTTGTCTGCCATGGTAAAGGTGAGAATGGGCCCCAAGCTAGGGAAAATGCAGCAGAAAATATACTTTTTGTTGTTAATTTTTTTAAGCAGAAACCCGAGTAAATTAGAGTTTGAAGTATTTATGCACAGCGAATACTTTGATCATTTTGCTTTTAAAGGCTAAAAATTTTCTGATCCATATGGTACAAATTTCAATATATGTGACATCCTTTCCACTTGCCAAAAACAGAGTATGTTCCAGTATTTTGCTAAGCTCTGTCTGATAAGCCCCAAAGAATACGAGCTAAGTCAACTATGTTAACTAACAACTACGACTATTAATTAACAAGTCTCTCAGGGTTGGGCTGGGGCCCGGGGGGGGGGGTACTTCCATTGTTCGTTATACTAGACGTGCCGCCCAAATGGGTAACTTTTTCAGCGCCAATTTCCCTACATATGGGTTGATTTTTCGTAAAGAATCTCTACACATGGGTAGTAAAATATGTATAACAAATATGTATAATAACAAATAAAATATGTATTTAGACATGCATTGCTTTGAAAAGCGTGATAAAAAGTGCGTTTAAGTTTTCAGCGCAAATGACTTTTCGACGCATTTAGAGTTGCATCAGGCGTTAAATTGGGTTCAAATATTTGAGATATTGGTACAAATAGGTAAAAAATTTCGTTGTTTTTTCTATTTCAGTTCTGGGAGTTTAAGACGAAGGTTTCTGAAGTTATTACGCTGTGTAGATTAAGTACAGTATAGCTACAGGATAAAAAACTTTTTATATCGATTTTATATTACATAGATAATGCAAAAAAGCCATTTGAAAAACTTTTTGGATTTGTATTGGTTTTATTTATTTGAAAAGATTAAAGGTTTCTTTTTCGAAATAGATATTAAAGTATATAAAACTAAATGCATATTGTATTTAAGAGTTCAATAGAGGTTTCCGCAAAAGACGGCGGCCGTTCCTGTCAATCCCTTGTTTTTCTTAAGGTTTCTCGAAGGGAATTCTGGGAATAATTTCCTTAGTTACGAATTCAACGTCTTCAGCTATGTAAAATACGTAACTAAGGAAATTATTCCCAGAATTCCTTACGAAAATCCTTAATGAAAACAATAGGCAAAAAACGGCGGCCATCTTTTGCAGAAGCGTCTATTACACAGTATTTATGTAGAACTTTTCCCCGTTTCAGTCTACCAGGAACTATACATTTCATTTCATTTATTCAAAGAAGAATTTCTCTTCAGCAAAGCTGGTTTTCAAGTGACTCCGTCGATATTGGTATTGAAAGTAAAATTTGCATGCAACGTGTGGTTTAGGTGAAGCAGTCTAATCTTTTTCAGCGCTAGGCCCTTGTAAAACGCCACTCTTTTTATAGACACTTGTCGCAACTCGGTTGTTGCAACTCGGCTGCGACATGTCATATACAACGCTACCACGCGAAATAGTAAAGTTTCCCAGCACAATAACTAGTCTGCGAGTAGCCTTAAAATTAACCCCGCCCCTGTAGTGCGTAACAAGGAGCGTAAAGGCCTGGCTAAACTAGGTAACATGTCGCGCGTGACATTGTCGCCAGTGACATGTCCCCTCAATATCTCCAAGTTTAGCCGCCTCGGAAACTTTGTAGCGCGCGACAAAATTTAGCGAGAGACACGAAATGTTTCCGGTAGACAACAGAAACATTTCTTGCCTCCGCGACTCGGAGGACATGTTGTTCGCTTGTCACTGGCATGTTTAGCCACCCTGGGAGACACGCCGAATACAATATCACGCGCAACGTGTCTCTCAGTTTAGCCATAGCTTAATAACCAGGGTAGGGTGTATTATAGGTTCGCTAGCGTGATCCTTGAAGACTTGCATGGATCCTTGAAGTCTAAGCTACAGCAAACAGATAATACAGCGTTTGAGATAGACTGCGAAGCAGATCTACACTCCAGAAGACTGTACAACCCTTCGTATAGGAACGCTTAGCTTTGTTTTCCGCAATGAGTTTCTTGATTTTGACTGATTACCTTATCAACTTCACTACCTTATCAACCCAATAATATTCTTAAAAACATGTTAAAAGTGCGTTCTGGACTCAAGCCGCAGTGATCAAATAAGCAAAATAGATAGAAGCTACCAATGACCAGAACCAAAACACTTGGCACCAGAGCTTTTACATATGCTGCTCCTGCCGTATGGAACTCTTTACCGGATAACATAAAGAACACAAAATGTATAAATACCTTCAAACGGCTCCTGAAAACACACTATTTTTAAATAGCGTATAATTAATTTTGGACAAAATTTTAACAAGCTTTTATCTAACTGTTTTGATGCTAATAAATTCTTATTTTAATTGTAAATAGGACTTAAACTGTAAAGCGCAACCGAGTATCTTTAGTATTGTGGCGCTATATAAGTTTTGCATTATTATTATTAAGTTTTACGCCGGCAGACTTACTTGTATTTAACCTGAATAGCAGTTACTGATGTAGCAGAAAATGTGGACTACAGTAAATCTTAGAATGGTGGTTTTAAGAAAGGTTCCTTGCAGGGCATTTTTAACAGTCTAACGCCCTCCCGATGCCCTCCCCAGTAGTGAGCGCCAAAATCATACAATTACCCAAATTTCTTAAAAATGCCCTGGTTGCTTGTTTTTGTTTTTAAACCGTATATACTACCTTTAAGCCTCTATCAAACAGTTCAATAATTAAGGTCGATACCCCCGGTTTCTTCAGTTGATGTTTTCACTTTCCTCGTTTCATGTTCGGTCACCGAAAATTATGAAACAATCAGCGCTGCCCCGGTCAACGAGCTATTGTTCAAAGCCAGTGAATTCCTAATGAAGGTTATAACCCTTGACCAAAATTAATTGGAAAGCTGGCGCACGTTACGGAAAAGACGCGCTTGCATTGAGAACTTCAAGTTGCTACTATGTGATTGCTTCATTCGTACAGGTGCAGGCAAGATTCCAGTAACAGATCCTGCTGTGTTAGTAGCATATTAAGTATCACCAGTAGAGGTAGTGGCTCTTGGAAAGTCAATGGATGCAAAGGGATATTGCATTGTGAATGGTATTGCTTATTAAGCTGGCTGCAGATGCAATATTACTGGAATTAGGTCTGCTACATTAGAACATAGAACATCGAACCTGAATATTGCCAATCTCATTGGAAAGGAAGTATTATTTTGCGAGTAGCGACAAAGAGATAGCGGGACAAAGAGCCTTGAGGATCGGATCTCAGCATAATAGACTACCATTGCAGGATTAGCTGGCTGAGTAGAGAAAGCTATACTGCGAGCTATTTGCTGTACAGGCATTGAGGATTTTAAGTGTAAAGAAGCAGGATTCTGTGCACAAAATACGAGCAAGTTGGCTTCGTGGGTAAGGCCGGAGCCTTGAAAAGGACCTTTGGACAACTAGCTTGAACCTTGACAGGACCCTCAGACAACAAGAGCTCTTGCGAGGCTAAGAGGTTTGGTGAAATAGCCAGTAGCGATTCTGCTAAGACAAAGAGATACTGGACGAGATTCGCCTATATAAATAACTCGATATATCAACGTTAACCAACTGGCGCCTTGTGAAGCATACATTAGTTAGAGGAGCTGAGAACTCCGTGGACAGTGCCTTGACTGAGACGTCGTGCATCAAGAGCAACCTTTAACAGATCCGGAGGAAACCCTGCAAATTATTAGCTAAAGCAAAGCAGAGGTGGAGTTGTGTCATATTATAGTACCAACACAGACTTCTGTAAAGAAAAGTTAAAAGAAGACTTTACCAAAAAGCTTGCAAGCTGAAAGACTTCAGGAAGTCATTGTTGCAGCTCTCTTAGAACACTACAGGCAGCTTTTAGAAAATTAAAGCAATCACGAAGAACCTTTTCCAATATAGACAAGCAAGTAAAGGTATAAGATACTCTCTGGCAGAAATTAGACTTGAACTGGACCCCGAAAAAAGCTGGAAGATCAGGGAATTTCGTACTGAGGTAAAATTTATTACACAATTGCAGCTTAGTATCACCCACACTGGATCTGGGATTTTTTTCCGAAAAATTTTCTCGGGTTTCGGTAATCGATACTTCATTTCATCGTTGATTTGACTGACGAGAGTTTATTTGCAACAGACTTGAATTTTGGTAGGAAAGTTCTTAACATCAGAGGGGAAAAACATAAAAAGAGACTAGACTTGGACTCGAGTGGATTTAGTAGAGAAGCAACCTAACAGTACAGAAACAATCTTTGGCGATACTTTAGCCAGCGTTCAAATCCTGCTTCTAATGCTGCTTCAGCCTTCGAAGGAAGGCTGATACCCCTTTGAGACTGTTATAACGACGCGGAGGATCGCATCTGAATACATAGAAAAAGGGAAACAATCTCAGACAGTACAGAAAACACAGCTCGAACCTATTACCAATACAAGTGATCCGGCCTCAAAAAACTGAACACTATTGAACTAAACACTAAGACTGAACTGAACTGAACACTGTATTCCCATTAAGGAGCATATACATCAATTAACTTATAAAGCGCAATTAAACTCAAGCAGCAGTTGGATTTGGGTATAGGATGAAGTAATTGCCAATGGAATATCATGTCAAAGAAAAACGCAGTCCCTACAAAATGCGAGCACTTATTTTAAGAGGCATCTCTCTTATGGGCTTAGTAATGCTCATTGGCTGGGAGTTATGGAAAGCTGGTGATATACTAGCGACAATGAAAGGTAAGCAAAGTTCCATTATCAAATTAATTACCTTTTTTATTGGCATTTATGCAGAAAATGAACGCCGGCACACTGAACTTTTCCCTTAAGCGCAAATCCAGTGAGTCTAAAACGAAAGAAAAAAGATCATTAGAGCAGTTAGTGGTTGAATATTAGTGATTTACTTTCTAGGTGGCCCAGGGGAAAAGCCTTAAAAGCCTGTTGAATCGTAAACTTCTCAAATGGGTCCCAGTTACCGCAGCTACCACCTTAAGTTGTTGTTCTTGTCAGAAGGTTGCTAAAACGTAGAGAATGCTACAGTGTAGCGAATCGTTTACAGAAAAATTCAGCACCTCATTTGCATAACTGAATATTAGTTAATAAAGACTAGCCCTTGCCCGCAAGCCTTGCATTCGGCTGGCTTTTACATTTTGCGAGTGACTTTGGACCTTCGCCTTGCAGGTAATGATTCAAAAACGCAGTTCAATAGTTCAGAAGAAGCGTTTTCAGAAGAATTAGGCACCTCATTGGCATAACGGAATATTAGTTAATATAGACTAGCCCTTGCCCGGAAGCCTACCCTCCATTCAGGCTTTTACTCTTTGCAAGTCACTTGGGACCTCTGCCTTGCAGTAAACTATTAAAAAACACAGTTCAACAGTTCAGTAAGAAAGGTTTACAGAACAATAGGACATCTCATTCGCATAACTGAATATTAGTGTATAGACTAGCCCTTGCCCGGGAGCCTTCCTATCTGCGCAGGCTTTTACTCTTTGCAAGTCTCTTGTGGCCTCAACCTTGCAGTTAACTATTTAAAAACACAGTTCAACAGTTCAGTAAGAAAAGTTAACAGAACAAGAGGGCAACTCATTTGCATAGCTGAATATTAGTAATTATAGACTAGCCCTTGCCCGGATCACTTCGCAAGTTGCTAAAGACTTACACCTTGCAGCAAATGATTTTAAAACGCATCATTCTATTCGAAGATACTAATGATATAAGGTCCTCTAGGATACTCATCTCTTGGGTATTAAACCTGCAAATTATTTAAAAACAGATGGAAATAAGTCGCGAAGGAAGGCATTATCTCAATGAATGTATGCCTCGATGGTCTAGTATGCGCGCTTTATGTTATTTTCAGCCCAGAAATGTCGTTGCTAGTAACTAACCTTATTCTATTAGCAACCAGTATTACTCAATTCTGGTAAGGTTTACTGGTATATATAAGCAATTATATCTGGCTGGTTTCAGCAAGACCAAATTCCTAAAAAGGCAGTGTCTCATGACTATTGTTATTATTTTGTGAATTATTTGGACAGTCGTGTAGCCAATACATCTATGCTAGGGAGTCAATGAATTTGCAGCTTATATGCATTGGAGAAGAGAGCAGTTTAAGACAAGTAAGATAAAATGGAAACACCGTTGGTAGGATTTTAATAGGTACGGTTAAACAATGCTATTATGTCTAAGCCACTGTATATTCGCTTTGAATTTATGTTTTTAGGGCAGTTAACCAGTAGTGAATTGCAAAGGGAATACACCAAGATATCGGAACAGATCAAACAGGTAAGTAGAATATCAAGCATTCTAAAATCTTCTACACGTGGCATCGACATCAAATCGAAGCTTGCAAAATCTTGGCAAATGTTCTTTTACGTATAGCCACGCACAGGGAATAGGCGCATGGATGCTTAAGGTGAAGGTGAAGCTAAATTGATGTATTCAGCACCATTCCCTAGGATCTCAGTAGCAGGTTAATTAATCAAGACCTGAAACGACGGTAATTTCAGTTGTTGCACGTGGAGAGGATTCCTTACTGTAATCTACCATTTTCCAGAAAAATTTCACACCCAACCCAGGTCTCTTTGAAAAGACATATTAGTACTTATTTGGATCATGAGTAGTGTTATTCGATCGTGGCATGGCGACTTATTTTATCGCGGATTGCGGCTTTGAGCTGATTTTCTTGCGGTCTCGCGGCTTCATGAGCTAATATTTAAGGCCCACTACCTAGCACTATATTGTCAACTTTGAAACTTTAAATTTAATTGCATTCAGCTTTCTTATTAACAGGATGATCAGCTGTTCTCAGAAGTCAATGACATCGAAAATGCAATGATACAACGGACAAGAAAACAAGCACTGGTCAGCCATTGTCATAAAAGAAACCGAAGCGACATCTACCCAGCCGGACAGAGTCCAAAAACAGGCCTAAATCGCGATGCGTTCAAAAACATACTAGTCAGCGATAAAAACCAGTTACTCTACTGCATGGTACCCAAGGTCGCTTGTACTAACTGGCGTCGCGTTCTCATGGTTTTAGAAGGCTATTCAGACGATCCTCTCGCGCTGGACTCACCGGACGTTCACAATAACACATTCGGACTACTTAGGCGGCTGTCTGATTACTCGTCCGATGAGATAATCTTCCGCTTGTCGACGTATTATAAGTTCTTGTTCGTGCGCAATCCGTTAGAGCGGTTCACTTCAGCGTACCGCAGTAAGCTAGCGGAATCGCAAGGCAAATCATTCTTCAAAAGCACCGTTGGCAAATACATCCTTGGCAAGTATCGACCTGACGTTCCGGAGAGCCAAGCAAAAACCGGCGAAGGAGTAACGTTCCGTGATTTCGCCCAATACGTCGTAGATTCGCCACTCGAAAATCCTGGATTTTTCGACCGTCATTGGGAGAGGTTCGACAGACTGTGTTTGCCTTGTATGATCTATTACGATTTTATCGGCAAATTCGAGACGCTACCTGAAGATTCGGATTACTTATTACGGCTTATCGACGTGAAATCGAAAGTCTCTTTTCCAGAGTTGAAGTCAAACTACCGAATTCCAACGAAAGCGCTAAGTAACTTTTATTACCGAAGTCTCAATACTGATTTACAGAAAAAACTTTTAGATCTTTATAAACATGATTTTGAGATGTTTGGCTACCGAATGCCATCAATTCTCGAAAAGAAAAGAAAAATAAAAGCTTTGATAATCAAAAGTAATATAAAATGCAAAACAGCATTTATAACATATAAAACTATGTTTTTAGATATTTTTGAGGAAACGAAATTTTTTTTGAAATAAAAGTTTTGTAGATACTTTGCTACATGCTGTATATACTGTATATTTTGAAGAGCTATCAAATTTTATACTTTTTGTGAAAAGTTGTCTATTAGTAAAAGGAAAGATCAAATCTTTCGACAGTAATAATTTTAATATACAGTTAACGTGTAATCATATAATAATTGAGTGTTGCTCACTTTGATATTTCTGTATGAGGGCTCTACAGTTCTTCTCCTTGTTGTGTTTTCACTTGAGATAGCTTACTCACGCTAGCGAATCTATAATCACTACTGTGGTGGATAATCACTACTGTGGTGGTACTATTTGCGTACTGTGGTGGTAGTTTTTGCGTACTATGGTGGATAATCACTACTTGTGGTGGTTTATAATGCTTTATCTGGTGAATACGAAATCATAGCAAAACTCTATAGATCAAGCAAGAAAAAACCACAAAATCCACCACAGTACGCCAAAACTGCCACCACCGCAAGCATAGTAAACCACCACAAGTAGTGATAATCCACCACAGTACGCCAAAACTGCCACCACCGCAAGCATAGTAACCCACCACAAGTAGTGATTATCCACCACAGTACGCAGAAACTACTACCACAGTAGTGATTATCCACCACAGTAGCGATTATAGATTCGCTAGCGCGTTACTGAAATACAGAAAAAAATAGGAAATCTTTCGGTTCTTCCAAGGCGGCTGTCGTAAATACCAGGGTTCAGGAAAGTGTCAAACCTTCCTGCGACCTCAAATTTAGGTTCAAAAACCTTCCTTATTATTTACGGGCCCAACCATGTGTTTACTACCCCCATACTCAATCTGTGAGGAAAAGACCAAGAGCATAAATGCACTTCCGTCTTAAAGATTACTGAACGTTTAATAATACCAAGATAACATAAAGAACTAAGTGCTTTATGTTATCTTGATACAGTTGACATCCACTATCTCGAACTCTCAAGGAAAACTGAAATTTGTTCGAGATAGCAAATGTTCGAAATAACGGATGCGCCATATAAATATAAAAAACTATAGTTTTTAAGTCAGAATAGGAACCCCTATTAACATGCAGGGTTACTGATCCCAAATTTCATCAAACAAGTCTGGTATTTTTTACATAGGAGTCAAAGCTCATCTGCTTTCATCCCTACTATTGGTGAAATTGAGATAATGGCGATGCAGCACATCTCGAAATAGAACAGCTTCATCTATTGTATACATGGGCACCATATCACTTAGCTGCTGCCATTCACGCTCTGTAGGCAAACTTATACATATTTTCAGCCTGTCTCTTCATCCAGTTCAGCAGAAAATTTGGCAAAGTTCGAGATAAGGAGCAGGATTTCCTCCATGGGAAATCGAAAATGGTTCGAGACAGCGAATATTCGAGATAACGGGGTTCGAGATAGCGGATGATTTTTCTATACAAACCCTTATACCAAAACGAGGGGAAATGGAAAATCGTTCGAGATAGCGAGCAGTCAAGATAGCGGGCAGTCGAGATCATAACTGAATCTAAATCTGTAAGGTACATTGCAAAGATTAATCTGACATAATTTACGAAGGCATAAATCTAACAAGAGTGCATAGAAAAGGTAAAACATATACTAGCACAATTTCTTTCCTTTCCAGTTGTCTGGCAGCAACTAATATTGCTGATATCTCCTAATGATTCCTAACAAAGTGGCCGTTTAAGTAGTCCTAGCGAATTCCCAAATTGGAAAAATCAAGCAAGAAACACAAAAAAGGCTAAGTAAAAATGCAGGAAAACTAGTAAGCAAACACAATGAGAGATCTTAGAGAGGCTTAGACAAGCAGAATCATTCATCTTAAAAACCCCCGAGGAACTCTGTCCAAGACCTCTGCAAATCTAAAAAACAATAACATTAAACTAATAAACAGCCGTCCCGAAAAAACCTAAAATGTTAACTCAAGGGAGAGAATTGTCTCAATTCCATACAATACAGTGCTTCTTCAGAGTAACTCTGTTTGTTTTTCAAAGTTATTGTTAATTTTTCGTAGTAAGCGGAGAAAGTGGTCCGCCGAGCACAATGAATTTTTCAAATTTTAAGCCTCGAGATCAAATTCGAAATGGAGGCTTTTGTAATGGAAAGGTACGAAATTTTTTTTGTCGATCAACTTTTGTGATCAAGAGCAAAAACGTCAATCTCAGTTTTTTGACTTTTGATTTTATTCAAAAAGCTTTATAAATACGAAAGACAAGGATTTATTTATCGAAGATATTTATCTAAAAGATTGACTGTGTTGGCAGATTGTGCCAGGCTGTAACGCTCAATTGGGATTTTGTGGGACCAGTTTACTGACTGTTCAGCTGAGAGTTGGGCCTAAGTCTGGCTAGGCCAATTTCATTTCACGTTGAGCAAAATGGCAGCAACACTAGAAACAAAACTAACAGACTTTGTAAAAGAAGCAGTTCCTGATATTGACCTGCACATGTTGCAATATGTTGTTGGTAAGATTTCAACCATTTAGCGCTTCTCCCGACCCAAATGATGAAATCATTACAAGCTTTGTCAATAGATTAATTCAGTTCATTTAGATCATTTCGGTAGAAAAAAATTTCGAAATCGCAAGATATCAATTTTTCTATGCCAAAATCGTATAAAGCATCCAAAAATTAGTCTAGCTGCAAAGGTTTTACTATCTCAGCTCTTGTACAATCGATTTTACAAGCGTTCAAAGTTAACAATTTTATAAGGGCTTTGACTGTGTGGGGTAAAAAGTTTCACCAAGTTCATTTTTTGCGGTCAAAGCCTTTATGAAATCAGGAACTTTGAATCCTCATAAAATTAAAAACACAAGCGCTAGGACAGTGAAACTGTGTAACTAGACTAAGTTTTGACTGCTCTATGAGATTTTCATATCAAAAACTTGATATCATGTGATTTTGAAAAATTTTAATGCCGTATGACGTTGTACCAAAATGATCTATACCTAACCCAGTCTGGATTTCTTGCAGTGCACAGAAGAGACCTTCTCCATGAAATTTTGAGGAAAACAATAGACCCTATTGTTCTACTATTGTTTTTATCTGTGCACTTTATGCGCAATCCACAGGAAATCCAGTCTGGTACCTAACCTTAAGGGCCTGTTTATATGGGGAAAATCATCCCACCTTCCAGCCCTGTAGCTGAGAGTGAGATCTCACCTTCCAATACAAACCTTTGTGATTTTCATCTTCTGTTTATATGGAAAACGTTTCATCCCGGTCAGGTGAGATCTCACTCGTTGAGAGGTGGGATCTCACCTGGGTTGGATGAAATTTTCTCATATAAATGCTGGAAGGTGGGATGAAATTATTCATTATGCAAGCGCCAGACATAATCCTATTGTCTGAGAAAATTAAACAAAAGCGGTAATACGAGACAAGTGGCTGGAAGGTGGGATGGAATTCTACATGTAAACTCTTGAAAGTTTTGTCTCACTGCTCAGCTGACGGGCTGGAGGGTGGGATGGTTTTGTCCATATAAACAGGCCCTAAGTCCCTACCATCTATTGGTACTTGGTGCTAAGAATTAATGTGTAGAGGTTAGGAGTCAACCTTTCCATCTAGTTGTTGATAGGATAGCACTCCATTATGCACCATTCACTTTAATGTCTGTCCAGCAGTAACACTGAAAAAGACAAGGCTGACAAGATAGCACATCTGCCTGCCAATCCTATAATTGGCTCTCCATGCACTGATTTGAGACAATCTTTTTGCAGTTGAAATTTGATTTCTCTTTTTTTTTTTTTCTATTTCTCATTTCACACTATGCAAAAGATATTCTGTAAACACATTTCAACCAATGTAAAAAAATGGCCAGTTAAATTCTGACAAATGACAAAGGTTTGACCAATAATGTATCATGTTTTAACAATTCAATTTGAGCATCTGCAGTATCATGATACTCTGTTTTTCAATGTTTTTACAGATGTGGTAAATAGCGGAGCTGATGATTTTGAGACAGCAGAAGATCTCCATGATGCCGTTGGTCATATTCTACAAGAAGCAGTGCCAGAAGGTGGTAATTGTGGAGATATAGATGATGTTTGCAACAGACTTTTTAGTTTAATCAAAAGGTTTGTAAGCTTAGGTAATCAATAGACCTTTTGACAAACAGCAACAATTGAAATACTGACTAAAATCATATATTGATATTATACCTTTGCTGGTTCAATAGTTGCTGTTAATGCACAGGGCTTGCATGATTGGCTCCCGAGCCTAAACAGATTTGAAATTTAAGAGACTCTGTGTGAAAGTGCCTTTGAAAATCCATACAGTATGCTTGAGCAAGCTTTGGTAAAGGGGATGCTGATGTGGTATTTTCAGCACCCCCCCCCTCCCAAGGATCTCAAAATTAGATAAACCAAAACAAAAACCCTAGTTGTGACCCTGTCATGGTATGGGTTCCAACTCCAACGTCACAAACAATGTGAGACCATCAGATAGCTGGATAAGACCACATTGCAACATCACCTTCAAGATAACAAAAGAGAAGGAAATCTTTGGTCACAGCTTTTTCATCTGACACTTTCTAGAGTAAAAACGTCTTAAACAGCCCAAATCATTTGACAATGGCAGAATTTATACCCAATTGTTGGTACATTTTACCACATCTTGGTACAAATTCTGCCTTGGTCAATTATTTTGGTTCGTTTCTGACATTTTTACTCTGACCAGTGTGGGATAAAAAAACTTCTTAGCATGACTAAAGATGTTTCCAATCTTTTTCTCTATCTTGAAGTTTTGTACAACTCAAAGGCTTGAGATATAAATATTTAGCCTCTAAGTTTGCATCATGTATAGCAACTGATTTAGGAGCAGATGTTTGGGTAAAGATTGAAAAGTTGTTTAAAATGACGAAATACTCATTTGAATACTGCTTATCTCTTAGAAATGGAGAAAAAGAAGAGAAATTAGTGGGAAAGTTAAATGCACCAGTTCATTTAGGGAAGATTGTAGAAAACTCTGGTAAGTCTAAAAATTGTTTTTTCTATTTGCTGTCTATTGAAGCGGACTGAAAGAACAAAATTAGTTGAAAACTGAAATAAGAAAAGGCAATCTATCTATCATTATATCTATCAGTCTGCTGGCTGCTGTCTTGCCAATCCTAAAGGAACTGGTATTCTATCAAGTCTATTGTTTTTGTCTGTGTGTCTAACATTTGTTTCCCTGAAGAATGTTCAATGAAAAGTGAAGAAAAGAAAAAGGATCCAGTAGGCACTTACAAAATCCTCCACAACTGAAAACGACACTTTTTGAGCCAGGAGGAAAATGAAATTTTAACCAACTTATAAGTTTTAAATGCCTAGCACCATCTTAAAACACTATACGGCAAGACACAGGATGAATTAAAAAAGAAGCGTACTTCTAGCTGGCCCAGGGAAAAAAGCCTTTGCTGTTCAATCGAGCAATGGGACCGAACGAACTGCAACCTATTTTGCAATAATCATCTCTTTTCTGCTTTCTTGAAGTTATAAAAGAATGTCATTGTCATTTTTATTCTTTAATTTTTTAGCTGCCAAAGAGGAGGCACAGAAAAGCATATGGAACAAGGAAACTGAAGATAACATGTTGGTCAGTAGTTAACTAAAATACTTACTAACTTACAAGCTATGCTAACTAACAAAATCACTATCTAACTAGCCAACTAACAAACTAACTAACCAATTAACAAACTAACTAATTATCTTACTAACTAACTAACTAACTAACTAACTAACTAGTCAACTAACTAACTAACTAACAAACTAACTAACGAACTTTCAAGTTATGCATACTAACTACCTATCTAACTAACTGACTAACTAACTAACTGACTAACTAACTAACCAACTAACTAACTAACAAGGTAGTTAACTAACTATACGTAACAAGCTACTAACTAACTGACTTACAAGTTTTGCTAAAGAACTAACTAAATAATTAACTATCTATCGAACTAACTAACAAAGTAACTAACTAACTAACTAACTAACTAACTAACTAACCAACTTACCAACTAGCTAACTAACTAACTAACTAATTAGTTAACAAACTAGCTAACAAGCTAACTAACTATCTAACTATCTAACTATCTAACTAACTAACTAACTAACTAACTAACTAACTAGTGTTTTGCTTCTATCAGAGGACAGTAGATATGAAGAAACTGGAAAAAGCTGAAGCAAAAATACAGATGAAACAAGATAAAAAGAATATAAAAGAAAGCAAAAACGCAAATAAAACAAATGAAAAGTAAGTAATTGTGGGTCCAATCCAAAATCAAAATCTGAAGATATTTCACTTTCCATCTGCCGTCATCAGATTTTCATTCTATTGTAACTTTCGATTGTCTTAAGTAAATGGAACAATATCATGTTATCTTTTGTCCTTATTGCAGCTCTGTTCAATCGGCTTCTGCGAACCAAGTGATTCAGAAAAAGACAAAACAGATGGAAGCAATTGGCCGAGTCACTGATATCAGAATTGAAAATTTCGACTTATCATATGGGAGCAAGTGAGTTCTATTCATTTTTTTAATTGACAGTTTAAGGGTAGTCTTATTGAATTCGTCGTAGTCTACGCTCCTCCACACTCCACCACCCAGCTCTAACTCTCTGAGGAAACAGCAATTGTGTTGATGTGGTTGTTGTAGCTGTTTCCGGAAGAGTGGGAGGAATGTAATCAGTCTAGTGTAAGGATATGGTAGGAATTCCGTGGACAGCGAACGTTACAAATGAAGTATTTCTATGGAAAATAGGAACTGAAAGATAGCTTCTGACAACAGTTAGAAAGCGGCAGTTTGAATTGTTTGGTCATATAATGAGGAAAGAAGGTCTAGAGAATTTAACGCACAAAGGACGCATTGAAGGGAACAAAAGCAGAGGGAGACCACAGATAAAATACTAGACGAGGTTGAGCTCATAAATGGCAGAATATGTGGCAGAAGGTGAAATGTTGTTTTAGCGCCAGTCGTTAGGATCTTAGTAGTAGGTTAACTAATCGAGACCTCGACCCTGGCTGTGACGCTACCGAGACTTGGCTCGAACCCTGACCACACTGAGCTCCTGACACCCCGAGTCAGCTAGATTACAACAAGACGCCATAGCACCCCGGGGGGGGGGGGTACTGAGTATAATTTGCGTACGGGTATGTGCCGCCGATATGGGTGGGTTTTTGGCCCTGAAATTCTCTAAACATGGGTATGATTTTTACCAAAAGGAGGGCAAAGAGGACATTTTAAAGACAGGAATTGATGAAGAAAAAAGGAAAGGAAGCTAGACATGATCGCCCACGTCTTGATGTTGTTTTTCTTGATAGTAAATATATTCGGACTTATCAAGGCTGTTTCTGACACCGTATTAGACATGATAGTCACCACTTATCATGACAAGCCTTTGACATTTGATATTTAGTTGAGCTTAGTTGTTTTTCTTGATGTTTATCGGAAACGTCGCTCAGCGAATTCCGCTTCTCCAGTAATGTTTTAATACGTTTCAAACGTTCAAACATTGTTTGCAATACAAATTTCAAATGCTTGACAAACGAATTCTTATTTCTGTTTTTATTAGAGTCTTACTGTCGGATGCTAATCTAATAATGGCATATGGACGAAGGTATGGGTTTGTGGGAAGAAATGGTCTTGGCAAAACGACACTTCTGAGGGCCATTTCAAGGTTTGTAGATGCTCCTGAATAACGTTCCTCTCATATTTACGTAATTGACTGGCAGCCAGATACGTTCAGAAACGAGGCTTAAACAACCAAAGAAAAACTATGCGAGAGAGAACGAATTGAACTTGGACAATTAGACGCTTTTTAGGAACAATTTTATAAGAGCACGAGCCTGGATTTTGCTCAGATTTTAAGAACAAAGTAAGAACAAGCTGAGGCTGGCCTTTTCTGAGCCCTTAGAATATTGGCTGAATTTGAAAGTAAGACAGTAACATTGAATGTTGAAAGCAAGCGAACAATTAAATAGGCAAGAATGCTGCATTTTTCATAAACCCTGTACTACTTCTGACATTCACTGTAAAAAAATTACTGTCCAAGTAACTGAAGAATAAGAGCAAATAAAAAAATCTTCTTATAAAAACAGTGTACGTGCTTTGAATTTTGATTTGGAGCAGAGGTTGTGATTTGGAACATGTGTGATAAACCAGAAGGGCTTTTCCAAGAATGTTGATCAAATAAAACCGCAGATTCACGTCAGTTGTCTGGCTAGATCGAATCTTTTTACATAAAGTTGATTATACTGTATACTTGCTTATATCAAGATAAAATAAGAGAACTAAGATAGTCTAACTTGTGCATAGTTCATTCCTAGGCAAAGTGACGTTTTTAACCACGAAATTTCTATTTTTGTAACAAGACTCCTATAGGTTTATGTTGTGGTTTGGTCCCAGAATAGAAACTGAAGCATTTTACTTCGTCACTTTGCTTAGGTTAAACCTGTGCAAGATATCAAAATACCCTGATATTGAAAAGCAGTAATTTAAGTTTCTTTTGAACCAACTGGTGAAATTTATGCATCAAAAGAATCATCAATGTCTGAACGACGAAATTATACAGCTATTTTGCTACAATATGCCCGCAAAACCCTCAAGAAGCATGAATCAAAATGGGCCATAATGACAAGATTTAGTTAGACTATCTTGGTTCTCTTATTTTATCTTGCTTATATCTTGCTGGACACCAAGTTAGAGGCATCAATTTCCACCTTGCTATTAAGTTTAAATTAAAAATATATACTATAGAATATTTTCTGTGTGTAGATTAATGACAAATTTTTGTTGTTTTTTTTTTTCAGGCGTGAATTACATATTCCATCGCATGTCAGTATTCTACACGTGGAACAAGAGGTAAGAGTTTAAATGTATTGTGCATTCTCTGTTTTCTACTTTGCCAACCATTATTATATGACAGAGTTTCTTAGATTTAAGCATATGATGGTTTTAACTAGACTTGTTACCTGAGACCCAGTTATCGCTCACGAGACCGAGGCTAACACTTAAATGAGATCGCTGGTTTCTAGTCCCGGGGGGGGGGGTACTTCATTGTTCGAATGACTAGATGTGCCGCCCAGTTTTCCAAACCCACCCATGTCTACCGATAAATTCTGTTTCTCGTGGTACCCATGTATAGAAAAAACAACGAAATTTTTTACCCATTTGTACCAATATCTCAAATGTTTGAACCCAATTTAACGCCTGAGGCAACTCTAAATGCGTCGAAAAGTCATTTGCGCTGAAAAGTAAATCGCACTTTTTATCAGGCTTTTCAAAGCAATGCATGTCTAAAATGTTTTATGTATTTTACTACCCATGTGTAGAGATTCTTTACGAAAAATCAACCCATATGTAGGGAAATGGACGCTGAAAAAGTTACCCATTTGGGCGGCACGTCTAGTATATTGAACAATGGAAGTACCCCGAAGCTTCTAGTTCGTTCAAGAAGAGTTTCTTGATTTGAAAACGGCTTTTAGTTTCTTGTAACAGGTTTCTTATTAAAATTCGAGTGTATCAATGCATCTTCCTCTGTTTGAATTAGCGTACTGCAACGTTGAAGCAGAATTTATGTTAAGACTGAATATATGTTTTGTTTTATTTTTAGGTAACTGGCGATGATACTGTGGCAGTCGATAGCGTTTTAGAATGTGACACAGTCCGTACTGGACTGCTGGAAGAGGAAGCAAAGCTCAATAAAGCAATTAATTCAGGGTATGTATCCTTGCTTTTGCTTCCATATTCATATTTCAATTGTTTTAACTTCCGTTGTTGTTATTGTTGTTACTTTATTTTAAGTAGGCTGTTATTTCTAGCTGTTTCAGCTAATTTAGGCCTACTATGCATGCCACTTCCAGGCATGGGACCCCTAGTTTAACGTTCCTTCCGCAGAAGGGCAGAGTGAGTTGTTTAGTCATCCATCTGAAAAGTCGAGGGGCATTTCACTCTACAAAAAGGCGTACGAGATTTCCATTAAAACAAAAGGATTTTCAAGGAATTTCCGAGAAAACAAAAGGACTTCCAGCAAAGGCGTACGAGATTTTCAAGAAGTGAATTGCCCCTCATGAAAAGTCACCCATCCAGATGCTGACCTCACACGAGCAAGCTTAACTTCAGCTGTCTAACGAGAGCTGACTGAGAAGCTTGGCTACTCACTCGTTAATGACCGGTGCAGCTCTCTCTCGAACTAAAGCACCTCTGGTTCAAGCACCCAAGATGAATTTAAAAGTCTTTTCCTTACGCCCGCACTTGACTTATTGGCCGGTCCTAATCTAACGCCTTATGTGCGTTTTTCTGCTCAAAATCCGAGTCTGGGGTCTAAATTTTTGTATGAAACAATTTTTTAAACTTTAAAACAAGGTTCTAAGTCGATAAGGTGTAAACAGTGATTTTAAAGTCAATATTCAGAGTTTTCAAGTAATTTTTTTCCTTTGTTGTCAGGCATGGCGATAATTCAGCTCTGAGTTCAAGACTCTCGGAGGTAGCGTATTTTTGCGTTGAAAATTATTATTTTTTATTTATATAAAACATTCAGGACACAATAAGCCCTCCCCTCGAATAAGCCCCCACCTAAGAATTTATTTTTGCAAATAAGCCCTCCCCTCAAATAGCCCCCATGTGGATTTATGAATTTGTTTCTGTCTATAATGCATCTTTCAACTAATTAAAACACTGAACAAGTTAGTCCTGACAGGTTTTACTATCAATTCAACCAATAATCAGCCATTGGCTGTTGGCAAAGAGCTGATTTTGATAAAAGAGTACAGATTTTTCTCTCTGCTAATCTTTCGACAACACACTGGAACCATTGAGCTTTAAAATAAGCCCTCCCCTCGAATAAGCCCCCCCTCGAAAGTCCTCCCCTTGAATAAGCCCCCACCGTAAAATTCATTTTTGCAAATAAGTCCCCGGGGCTTATTAAAGGATTTACGGTACTATAAAACACTGCTTGTGAAACATTTTTTCTTGAAGCAAACCTTTCATTGACATTTTCAAAACCATTGCGCAACAAATGTAGCTTATTTGTGCCTTTTAACTTTTTAACTCATCAAGTTATGTTATGTGAAGTGCCCAAACGGTCAAACATTGCTTAAGCAAATCTAAGAAGTTCGACTAAGAATTTTTAAGAATTTTTCCTCGTTTGGCCAAGCCCTGAGGCGCTTTACAACCAATGTTTGACCGTTTGGCCACGTCCAAAAACATTGCTCGTCCAACATTTTTTGCGTGTGTCATTCAAGAAATGTTTTTGAACTTTTTCAAAAACATCACGCTACAAGCTTTTTTTATTTGATCGTTTGGCCGCCTTTCCAACATTGCTTGTCAGAAATTTTTTGACAAACTGCAACAATTTCCAACATTTCACCACCTAGGAATATTGTTGGCAACAAGGCGTTCCTGCTTGTGCAACGTGCGTTCGTGTTTGTGCTTGTGCTTTGGCAGTAACATCGTTGTTGGAGAGCAATGTTTTGGACGTTGCCAAACGGTCAAACATTGGTTGTAAAGCAAATTTAAAATGTTGGACCAACAATGTTTGATCGTTTGGTCAGGGCCTGATTTGAAGCTTTTGTTGGCAATTATTTTAAGGCCCTTTCGATTCTCGTTGTGGTAAAGCTCTTTTATGCAAGTAAAACAACAAACAATTTTTGTTCAGTTGTGTTCTTTTTTGTTTAGGGCTTCAGTGATCCTAAATGGACTGGGATTTTCAACGGAAATGCAGAGAATGCGAACCAGAGAGTTTTCAGGAGGATGGAGAATGAGACTTGCATTAGCAAGAGCACTGTTCACAAAGCCTGATCTACTGCTTCTTGATGGTATGTGCTTAATATATGCGCACTTATCAAGGCCGTTTTAGACACAGTATAAGAAATGATACTCACTACTTATCATAACAAGCCTTTGGTATTTATCGGGCAACGTTTCAGGAGAGCTGCGTCTCCCATTGTTGGGCAATGAGAATTGTGGTTCTTCTCATATTTATTGTGTTGTTAGAATTGAAAAGGTGTGAAAAAAATTAACCAAACCCGCAAGTACATGTTAAAGTTCCTTACCTTGCACACAAAACGAAACCAGAAGCTGGAAAACATGATCACAGGAGTCTGATATTCACCAAAATTTTTCTTGTCTCATGAGATTGTGTAGTTTCTGTGGAATTTCTAAAAGATATAAAATCCTACATCAATCTCATGTCATTCATAAAAGACAAAGAGTGGGGAGAGTCACCAGCACTCTTTTTCCAGGCAAAGAAAAAGGGAATCACGAGGTGTTGTCATATCGAGAGGATTGCACTGCTTAAATTAGCCTTAGGCTATTTAATTGTCTCCTAGTGCTAAACACAGAAACCCATACCTGGCGAAGAGAGCAAGTATATCTGCCTACCAATTAATCTGCAACTGATCTTTATTCGTGATATTAAAGCTAAGAATCCAATTTTTTATTTATCAGAACCTACAAACATGTTGGACGTGAAAGCAATCCTCTGGCTAGAAAACTATCTTCAGGTAAACTAAATTTAAAGTGTCAATAAAAATATGCTGGTCGTCTTATAGAGGTGTCCGCTGTAAAGAGGTTGTTTTAACCTAGAGAACATTGTATGTAGGTAGTTAGACTTACTACATGAGTCGTAGTTTTCGCTGCCTTCACCTCAATTCAATTCATTCAGAAAAATGTAAAATCAAAAAATAGTTGTTGCTGTTGTTAATGGCGGCAGCTCAAACTACGTAGTATGAGCGGGTTGTGTTGCGTGGGGGACTGGGAGCGAATCTACGACTTGTAGTGAGTCTAGTAGGTAGTGCCGTTTGAAAGAAGTTGTCATTGAAGGGTTTCTTTTAGTAGGAATTTTATAAAATTACTAAAACTTCTACATTTCGAAAAGGTCTATCTGCCTTTATCAAGTGTAGTATGTAAGGTCCTGGCAAAATGATCAAACATTACTTATGAAACATATGAAAATTGCATACCAAGCGATGTTTGAACTCGCATAAAACATTGTTTGCCAAGCGAAAAAAGGATACTGTGTTGTGCGATGTTTTCGATAAGCAAAACATCGCATTGTTAGCTTGACGTGAGCAAAATATGTTTGACAAGCAATGTTTAGTAGCGTTGCTAAACGGTAAAATATGCCCTTGACAAGCAAATTCTAAATGTTTGACAAACAATTCTAGGGATACCATAAACCCCATGTGCCCCACTAACGATGGTATCGAGGATACGGAACACTTTTTGTTGCTCTGCCCTTCTTTTGATATTCAACGACGAGATCTTTTCACTGGAGTTGTCGAATTATTACGACCTTTCGAATATACCAATCTTCCAAACAACGTTTGAATGCAGATTTTGCTGTTTGGTGACAAAGACCTTTCCAATGAGGTTAATGGAAATATACTACTGTTAACTCTACGATTCATCCATAACACAGGTCGGTTTGATTAGGAATGTTAAACTCCGCTAAAAAGCCACTCAACCACCATATCCCCCTTTTTAGTTCCTTTTGTAATTGTATGTAGATTAAATCATTTTTATGTAAGGCCGTGAGGTAGTCATGGTATCTTGCTCCTCACGGTATCGTCCTTGTAGTATTGTAATGTAGTTTGTAGGTAGTGTAATCCGTAATACGTTTTGTAAATTTTTAATGGCATATAAAAAAAACAATTTTTAGGCCTAACAGTTAAAAAATCATTGGCGATTTGTTTTCATACTATATATCGTCTTCTAATAGAGTTGGCCGACAACGTTACTAGTGGTATCCCACGACAGGATGTTCTTAGACAGTGTTGCAACTGATATTATAATGCTGCATTCTAAATCACTCGACTGTTACAAAGGAAACTATTCGGTAAGCAGAACAAGTTTAGGAACCTTATTCGCTCTTCAATGCTTTATATAAGTTGAATGTCGTACTAGTGCAACAAAATAAGTTTAAGAAAACTCCCCGGAAACATTGTCCTGAGAAATATCAAAGGCTTCTCATGATAAGTGGTGATTATCATGTCGATACTTTTTCAGAATCTGCCTTGATATTATATGGATGATATTATGCTAATGATATTACATGAATGATATTGCATGAATGATATTATATGAATGATATTATATGATGATCATATTACATGGATGATTACATGGATGTTATTATAGTGATGATATTATTATATGGATGATATTATATGGATGATATTTGTGGATGATATTATATGGATGATGTTATATGGACTATATCATATGGATGATATTATATAGATGATATCAAATTGATGGTATTAAATAGATGATGATATTTTGTTGTTGATATCATATGGATGATATTATATGGGTGATATCATATCTCTAATATATTTAGTCTGTTTCAGTCAATAAGGCAGCAATTTAGGTTGATTCTATTAGATATCCCAAAAATAACTTTCCGTAGATATATTTAAATATTGTATGGTAATTGTTATCAGAGTCTTGGCATAATGAAGTATTGAATAACGGTTGTTGAAGTTATGATGAAGTTGACATAATGATATAACTATTTTTGAGGAAAAGGGAGCTTTCAAAACCAATGATTTTGAAATTGAACCTATTTTGCTAGAAAACTACTTTATTTACCCAACTACTTTTTTTGTCAATTATCATAAATAACTTACGGTTGAATTTCAGATATTTGAGAAAACCAAAGATGAAAAGTTGAGGAATCAACAAAGAGAATATGAAGCACAGAAACAATACAGAGATCATTTACAGGTAAAGTTTTTTTTTTTTCTCTAGACCAAATAAACCCCGGCGAAACGATCAAGCCATCTTTGATTGTTTGGTCACGTCGTGAATCGTTGTGTAGAAAGCAAAACCAAGTTAAATTTTTTGCGCCATGTTTGTTGAGCAGTTTTTGATCGTTTGCCTAGGGGCCTTACTGATTATATATACTTCACAAGGGCCTCGCCAAACGATCAAACATTGTTGATAAGCAAAGTTCAAATGTTTAACAATGTTTGATCGTTTGGCTAAGAGCTTCACTCATGCAAAATTCTCTATAAGAGTCTAGCCATAGGATCAAACAATGTTGATTAGAAAAGTTTTTTGGTGAGATTTCTAACGGTCTAACGTCAAATGGCCAGAGTCAGAAAGTGATTGAAGCAATAGATTTCTCAGATTTAAAACTAGATGGGATGTAATTCTCAATTAACCCGCTTCCAGTATGCCGCATGTCACTTGGGCTTGCTTGGGGTTGTTGAGTTTTGAAAAATGTGCTGAAAACACTTTGGCAACATTCTTGTAGCAACAGTGCTTCAGCATCATTTCAGGGACAGGATACCCTGGTGTCGCTGAGGTAGGAAAATTTCAAGGGTTTTAGGCACCGTTTACATTGTACCAGATAGCTATCGGAGAACACCGCCTTTCATTCGGATAGGGCAAGTAAATACATTTTACCCGAAAGCTATCCTTGCGTCTTGATTTTCATATCGGATAGATTAATTTCCACTACACTGGATTGCTATCAGCATGCTGTGCGTTGTCTTAACCCGTATTGGATAGGGCAAGTGTTTACATTATACCGGATAGCTATCGTTGCATCTTGATTTTCATATCGGATAGACCCATCTTCACTATACCGTATAGCTGGGACAATAGAAAATACTTCCCACTCACAAAAGAATGCCAATTACATCCCGAACGGAGTGATTTTCATATCACCAACAAAACGGAGTGAAAATCACTCCAATTTTAGGAGCGTTTCTTATCGGATAGCTCTGGAATAGTGTAAACACCAACTCTATCCGATACGAAAATCAATACGCTCCGAAAGCTATTCGATAGAGAGTAAACGAGGTCTAAAACTGTCAGGGGCATAGATACTGGGGGGGGGGTGTCACCCCCCCCCAATATTTCCAAAATATTGAAAACATTCGGGCAAATTTTCGAAAACATCTTTTTAAGTTATGGAATTAAATGTAAAATACTTATTTGATCTGAAATTTTGAATGCAGTTTCAACAAGTTAGCATGCAGAAAAAAGCAGAAAAAAATCTTAAAAGTCACGCAGACTCACTTTTAAGATATAAAATGTTGTTAAAACTCTAAAAAAATTAATTATTCACTCATAGTTATGTTTTCATCGGATTTCTCATTTATTGAACTTTCAGGACTTTTAGGGGAAATGAGAAAATTCGGGCAAATTTATTGACACCCCCCCCCCCAATATTTCAAGTATAAATACGCCCCTGAAAACTGTGAGGATCGAAAACCGAATAGTGTATCTTGCATTTAAAAATCTGCCTTCTCTATGTTTGCGTTTGCACCTTTTTTCTCTAAATTTATTCCTCTCCCTTCAGGCATTTGTGGACAGATGGCGAGTGAATGCAAATCGTGCAGCTCAAGCACAGAGCAAATTGAAAATTATAGAAAAACTGTAAGTTGCAGATTTCGCTGAACACTTGAATTTCCTCAATGTAGAGCACTACAGTAATCTAAGCACTATCTACCCAACCTCGTCCCCAGGGTAAATAGGCCTCTACGCGAAACTCCGCTGTCCATATTCGACCCTGGTATCGGCCTTGTCTATTCGCAATTTGATTGGCTGTTCAAACAATAGAAATTTTAATTGACGTCACAGTTTCTTCCAAATTTCACACCAAAAAGGCCGAAAACTATGTAAAAACATCTATAAAAACCAAAAAATGATGCTACATGAGATATTGTATCTTGCCTTACAGTTATCAATGAAATTATTTGCATATCGTTTCTAAGAACATCTGCTTTCGGAATCTACATCTTGTTTTTATGCCTAGGCCAAAATTACCAGTATTTTGGTAGATTTTGTGGCCGGTACCAGGACCAAAATCTATTTGACGGTTGAGATTCGAGGAAATTCGATTTGGGCCCTGGAGACGAGGTTGCTATCAACCACCAAATTAATTTTATCCACTGATCCTTGTGAAACACCTCTATGCTTGTTTGCAAGAATGTTGTTTGGCATATTTCGATTTTACATGCCGGCAATAGATTGAAACAACTCAGCCCAATCAATAGAAATTTAATTCTCTAAGTATAATATATAGATAAATATATAACATATCTAAGTTACCGTTTTGAAGTCTACTAGTAGCCTGGGGCTATTCAGTCGACTTAAGATCTTACCCATGCTCTATGATAGCATATAGCAGGCTGCAGCAACACACGGCACTCATAACTACCGACCAGGTACCCATTCCTACTTCAAGACTAAGTGTAAGAAAACCACTGACAGGTTTTAGTGGTTTTCTTACATTTAGACTTGAACTACAACTGCACTGTGGGATGGCAACAGTCCCCTGAGGGCGTTTAATAGCACTTGCTTGGCGGTGCCGCTTTTGGGTTGTTAATAGACTGTCACGTCTCAACGGCACGTGCGTTCTTCCTTGCTATCCATTTATACACTTGGGTAGAGAGAGAGGCACATTTAGGTTAACAACTTGCCCAAGATTGTTACCTCTGCAACACAAGTAGGAACATTTTCGTTGCAAGTCCGGCACGCTAACTACTGCGCCACAGAGACCACAGTTCGATTCGATTGCCAATACAACCAAAGCTTTATTATTTTTCAGACCTGATTTAAAACCAGTGGAAATAGAACCAGAAGTAGTGATTCGATTACCTGCATGTGAAACGATGAACTCAACTGTACTTCGGCTAGATGAGGTTTGTCACCTACCCTAACCTTGTTCTTAGCTTGTTCTTAAAATCTAGGCTAAACCCAGGCTAGTGCTCTTTCAAAATTATTCTTATAAAAAAGATTGTAACCTATTACCATGTTAATTACCCTATCTTGTTGTTTTAGCATCGTAAACTCAGTCTGCTCTCAGACTTAAACTTATCAAATCAGTATAGGTTGGTTTTAGTAGGTCGAGTCTGGGCACAGGCTACGAAAGGAAACTAGACTTTGTATTTTCAATCAGGAATTGAACCCGGATTCAGATAAAGGGTAAAAGCACCTCGCGGCAGAACAAAGGACTACTATTTTAATGAATCATAATCTGAATATTTGATTTAGCCATTGGTTACCCAGGTTATCTTAATTTGTAATTTCTGCTTATGCAACTGTATGAAAATTCATTGCAGATGACCTTCAGTTACGACAATAAAAACATAATTTTCGACAAGCTGGATCTGTCTGCCATTATGGATTCAAGGATCGCAGTTGTTGGTGAAAATGGCTCTGGAAAATCAACCCTTTTGAAGATTCTATTAGGGAGATTGAGCCCATTAAAGGAGTCAGACATTGTCATAGGTATTTGTAATGATTTGAAATCAACTTTTCTTTGGTTGACTTTGTTGACTTGAATTGACTGATTTATTGGTATGACTTGGCTTGACTTGACTTTTATTTGCCTTGACTTGACTTGACTTGACTTGACTTGACTTTCCTTGCCTTGACTTGACTGGCCTGGCCTGGCCTGACTTGACTTGACTAGACTAGCCAAGACGTGACTTGACTTTTATTTGCCTTGACTTGGCTTCACTTGAACTGACTTCATTTGACGCGACGTGACAAGATGTGACGGCCTGGCCTTCGCTTGACATGACTTGACTTGACATGACATGACTTTTGACTTGACTTGACTTGACTTGACTTGACTTGACTTGCCTTGACATGACTTGACTTGACTTGACTTAACTTGAATTGAATTGACCCGACTTTCTGGCTTTACTTGACTTGACTTGACTTGGCTTTCCTTGCCTTAACTTTAATTGATATAATTTATACCTACTTGCCTTGACTTGTTTCGAGTCGACTGCACTTTACTTGACATGACTTTTTTAAAATAACATGTACCTAGTTCAATTGAGACAAGTTGCTTTGGGATGGAATACTCATACTTGACATTACCTCTCATTTTAGGAATCTTAGAATAGGATATTTCAGCCAACATCACGTCGACTCGCTTAATATGCAGCAAACGAGTTTAGAATTATTCAAAGACAGATTCCCTGGTAAGTGAAGTCTTTCATTAAATGCTTATAACTTGTATGGCTTTATAATATAAGTCAGAGTGGGGCTACATTGATCAGTTTGTATAACTCAAAAGCTGTTTTCATTATCTGGCCTTCTCTTTTGGGCGAAACGGCATAGTTATGATCTGATGCATTTTTCCTTTCACAGGTAAATCTGATCAAGAATATAGGCATCAACTTGGATGTTATGGCGTCTCTGGTGAACTTGCACTTAGGCCGATTTCAAGCTTGTCCGGAGGGCAAAAGAGTCGAGTTGCGTTTGCAATAATGACGATGAATAGGTGAGATTGGAGTACATTTACAATGAAAGTTTCGGACAGAAAACTCGGAATCCTTCAGCTTTTGATGGCGGAAGGTTATTTTTCATTCCTTTCTCTTTTTCAAAATTTCTTTCTTTTTCAGTCCCAATTTCTTCGTTCTCGATGAACCGACGAATCATTTAGATATTGAGACAGTCGATGCCCTTGGCAAAGCACTCAATAAGTTCAAGGTACATTTTTTTCAAATTACGCTTAACCAGCCCTGTATCTTTGTATTAAGAATTGAAATTTACACCCTCCCTCCCATCCGCTTATATGGGGTTTAGGTTGAAAATCATAACCATGTGTAGAGACATGTTTAGAGAATTTACGGCCGCGCATACCCATATCAAATTCATATTTAGAATGATCGTCCTGCCCAATAAATAGCGAAAGTGTCGTATAGCGAAATATCCAAAATAGACCGGAGGTTTTTATGTTGAGCCAAAAATTTGCCGACAAACCGACAAAGATTTTGGCCAGCGCTTGTCCCAATGGACTACCCACCCATCGCCACACCGTCCCTTTGTCGGTACATCTCATTTTTGAAGCTGAACTCCAACGATCTTACGGTTCTGTGTAGAGAGAAAGAGTCCGTTTTCTCATTTGGACTCTGAAATTAATCTTTATCGTTCTTCCTGCATAAAGCCGATTGGTGTAAAACACAATGCCAATTCAGCTTTTCTTTCTGATTGGTGCATTTCGATCGCATCTGGATTTAAATTCCACCGTAGTTTGTTGTTTCGTTCTGTTTCTGACGTTCATACTCTGAGGAGTGTCAGACGAAAAAAGCTTTAAAGTATGCCCGAAAATTTTTCCGATGTTTATCACAATCCTATATTGTGCGGAGAATTTCTTAATTGATATAACTTTTTTTCAGGGTGGAGTGATCTTGGTTTCTCATAACGAACAACTGATAAGAATGACAGCAAAAGAAGTTTGGTTAGTTGGAAATAAGACTGTTAAGTCAATAGAAGGTGGTTTTGATGCTTATAAATCTGCATTAGAAGAAGAATTTAAAAGAATGAACAATAGCGTATGAATAGAAATTATTATTGTTATGATTATTAGGTTTCAAAGTGAAATTGTCATTTTCATTCATTTTTCAATTCTGTCGTAACAGTTTGTCCGTCACTGTGCGACATTGGCATTTCGCGTCGAGGAGCGAGGAGAGTAACTTCAAAATGCGACAGTACTGGAGGACTGCGCCATCATTGCAAACAAGTATAGCTTGGACTCAATACACCTTTTCAACTAAGGGCCTCGTTTTCAAAAAAATTTAAAATTGTGTCACAGAAGCATTTCGTCAGATTCACATTCAGCACCTTCGTTTTAGTGTTTGGGCAAATTTGTACGCTTCTAGTTCTTACGATGTTTATTTTATAGCGATTAAAAGTTTGAAAAGTTATAAAGGATTTGACCGTGAAAATGACTGAGGGAGTAAAATTTCACCCCGAGCGATTTTTCACGGTCAAATCCCTTATAGATTTTCAAACTTTTCGTCGCTATAAAATCAACGTCGTAAGAGTAGAAATTTGCCTCAACACTAAAATTAATGTGCTCAGGGCAGACGGACTTCGTATGAAAACATGTTCTTTACTTACTTACAAGACAATACAAACAGCCTACTAAGGCAATACCAAAGCATCAAAAAAATAACCTGACACAATCTCATACAAAATGAATAATAAATAATACATCATAAAAATAACATTAAAATGACAATGACATCCATATACACACCTTTCCAACGAAGGGCTTCGTTTTCAGAATTTTCGAACTTTTTTATGAAAAATATGATTTCAGATTCCGATAGAGCAAATTTCGCCAAATTTTCACGCCTCTTAAAGTGATGTAAAGTTTGAAAATTTATAAGGTATTGACCGTGGAAAGTGACTGTGGGTGTAAAAATTCACCCTGAGCAATTTTTCATAATTTGTTATAAGTATTCGTAAATTTTGAAAAGTTGTTCATTGAAAAGGTTTATTGAAGCTAAACTAAAAAAATAAAAAACGATAGTGAATTGAAAAAGTGTACTGCAGCCAGCCTAGATAAAAAAATAAAAAAAACAACAGTAACAACAGCTTCCAGCTAACAAAACAATTTTAAGATAACTATATCAACAAAGCCTTGCATAATATAAATTAATCAGTTTTAATCTTCTTTGAAGCAGGTCCACAGTCAGCCTCCTTCTCATGTTTTCTTGGACTCTTTTTCAACCAGAAACCCATCAGACTACTCGAGCCAGAACTCTTAACAGTTTTCTTTGATAAATCAATTTCCTTCATGCACTCTGCAGATTTATTCCTCACGTTATTAACAAAAGTTGACACTGGGTACCAATGTAAAGAGTTAACAGGCTTGAGGAGTTTAAGTGCTTCATTCTTTGGTACTTCACCAACATCCAGCCATTTATTGACTTGCTCATCGGTCTCAAGAATAGCTGGCATTCTTTCGTGGAGCCAATTCAAGGAGCTTGAAGAATCCACTGTTATTATTGTGTATGTGTAAAAAGGTTCAATGCTGCCTGGGGATTTCCAGGTATCATATAATGCGGCCATGTGGACAAGCCTCCGACTGCTGTGAATTTCTGTGTCACTTTCAGTGTCTCGTTTGTGAATTTTTGCTGGCTTACCATCTTTTGTTTGCGCATCACCCCCTGTTTTTGCTCCAGGCTTGTCAGTTTTTGCCAGTTTGCCATCTGACGGTTTACCATCTGACAGTTTAGCATCTGACGGTTTACCATCTGACAGTTTAGCATCTTTTGACTGTGTTTGTTCCTCTGTTTTGACTCCTACCTTGTCCATGTTTGTCAGTTTACAATCCATTGACAGTTTACCATCTTTTAATGGTTTACCATCTAGCGACAGTTTACCATCTTTTGATGGTTTACCATCTTCTGATAGTTTACCATCTTTTCCTGTGTTTCATCCTCTATTTTGACTCCTGTCTTGCTTTGACTTACGTCACACTTTACATCGCCTACATTATCTTTGATGTCTCCATCCTTATTTTGCCCTTCTTTTTTCACATCAAATTTAGTCTCATCCATCTCTCCAACTTTTCCATCTTCTTTGCCCATTGGAACATGGATAAAATATGGCTGTTTTTTACCATCCTTTCCACTTTTCCACTCGAAAAATCCTTCTGCAACCGCAACGCACCTCTGCCCTCTATCCAGTGGCCCTCTGAAAGAAGCTTTCTCTAAAATCGTATCAGATCTGCAATTGATCATATTGAATTTGAAATCATCCAAACTTCCCTTATGCCAAGATGGCACAAGTCCCCATTGCATTTCACAAAGTACTCTTTCTTCGCCTTTCTCCTTTTGTCTTTCTATTGGAATTTTTTTCTGAGACATCAAAATGGGCGTGGTCGATTTAGGCCCGATGTTTGGAGAAGGGGTGAATTTTCCTCCATTGTTGTTCAAGCTTACCCATTGTGGCCGCCTGACATTTCCATCTTTGTCTCGATACTGGCAAGCGTTAGAGACTTGATCAGGTGCAAGGGTGCAAGCTTGTCGCCCGCACATGCCGAATAATCTGCGACAACTGATGTTGACACAGAACCACAGAGCGACTCGTGCTACGCTTCCACGTGTTTGATTTTCAAGGCCAAAAAGGCGCGCTTATTGCGTCATTTTTGGTCTCGTATTCATAATTTAAAGTGAGGCTTGGGCCTTCAAGATGTTTTCAAAACATACGAAAAAGTAGCAGCAGATGAACAGGTTTCATAATTCATAACATATTCTCATTCGCTTCGCAAGAGAAGTTGCAGTTTTGTCATTTGTTTTACAAAATCAGGTAAATTTCTTGGTATAACCTTGATTATCTTTCAGTACATTATTACATTCATTTTCGCTATTTTCACTGTCATTGCTAATCGTACAAGAAATCATAAGTAAGTGAAACCTACACAAAGAGGGAAGCAACCAAAATCACATTGCATTGCAATGGTTTCTGTGAAGGGTAAAGTGTAAAGGTTTTCGAACCTGAGGCCTACTTCCTGAATATCCGTGATGAAGTGTTCCAATTTGTTTTATTATCTCTAACATCTAAGGCATCTTAGCATTGAACAATAAACTAAAACAGAGAACTAAGCGAGATAAAACTATGGATTTGGCTAGATACCTTTCTGCTGGATGGACGTGTCTTTGTCTTTCAGTCAATCAAATCCCATCAATGTAGAAGTGTGAAATGATGTGCCGCAGGCACTTTCTAGAAAAAAAGCGAGCTGTGAAAATGTTAAACATCTTATCAGTGGGATGTTTGTGGGGAAACTGAGTACAGTGGAGGGATATCATCAGTACAGTGGAGGATATTCAGCACGGTGGAGGGATATCATCAGTACAGTGGAGGGATATCATCAGTACAGTACAGTCAGTACTGAAAACCCTCCACTGTACTGATGATATCCCTCCACTGTACTAAATATCATCCACTGTACTGCACATACATGGTCTGGGGTGTGTATCTTATATTAGATTAAATTTTTTTTATTTTTCCACAAGATGTTGGTGCAAAGTAAATGCTGCTAATCAATGGAGAAGAATTTGATGTCAAAGGATGAGGCCAGTGATAACTCAAACTGGGCTTCTCCTCGGAGTGATAATTCAGAACTGAATCCATTCTCACAGCTGTTGTTAGGAAGGAACACCCCATTGGCTGGCCCCCCCTATTCATCAACCTCAGAGCAGGAAGATAAGCTGATCGCTATGGGAGCATTGTTTCAGCTGCAACAGCAACAACATCCACAGCTACAGCAACAGCAACAAGAATTGCAGCAACAACAACAACAACAAGAATTGCAGCAACAACAACAACAAGAATTGCAGCAACAACAACAACAACATCTGCAGCAACAACAACAATTGCAGCAACAACAACAACATCTGCAGCAACAGCAACCACATCAGTTGCTACAGCAACACTTTGATGATAAACAATCCCAGGCTATCGAGGAACGACAGCAGCTGCAACTGATCCAAGAACAACAAAGGCATGAACGACAGCAGCAAGAACAGCATCAGCAACAACAGGATTTGATGCAGATGCATCAAATGCAACAGCAGAATCTTGATAGTGTATATACTTACATATTTTTTTTTTAAAAACTAAAAAATTGAACCAGTACTGAAATATTCTTAAAATTTTCAAACTTTGAGTACTGAAAGTTTCTTAAGTCTGAGATGACAGGCATGGTTTGGCACTAAGCAGGGTTGCTAAGAGATTATATGTGTGGTGTTGCGAAGCAAAGGCCAGGTTAAGATTGGTTAAAATGCATTCTTGAAATAATTCTTGCAATACTGGAGGATTTTTAAGAAGAGCGGCTCTAATAGGGTACCCTTCAAGTGGCATGCACCAAGCATCCAAAATACATAGTGCACCCAACATGGAAATTTGTGCCTTACATCATCCTTTTTATCTTTGCAGTTTAGGATCATAGAATCTGCACCCCAGGAAGAAGATAAATCAACAGAAAAAAGATACCAGTCCACAATAAGTGTTTTGGAGTCAGCTGGATTGTTGGATATTACATTGAAAACATCTGAATTGGCACAGAAAAATGAGGCATTTGAGAAAGATCTCAGTATATTTGAAGAGGTGGTAAGGGCAACGTACAATGCTGTTAAAGGCAATAAATAGTTATTTAGTATATATTGGATAACTTTATAAAATTATGTAATATTAATATTGATATTAAAGATGTAATATTATTCACTTATATTTAGAATTTTGGATTTCAAGCTTGTGTTAATTGACAACCGGACTTGACAAGACTAACTTGCAAGTAGACTTACTGCAGGGTTCTTGAAAGAGTTTGCATTTCATTTTGGATATATGTTGTCACTGTGACTGGCTAAATGTTGGTCAAAGGGTTTTCTCTGAGTAAATTAGATTTTAAGTAAACCAATGAGAATTTTACATAGGAAAGGCTCCAATTTGATTCCTGCTACAACTTTTTCAAGTGGTAATGTCTTGATTTTGACTGAAAAACGATTGATTTTTAATGACGAGCCTTCTGAAAAAAATTTCATGAACATGAGAAGAACTGATTTGAACTGAAAAATTCCAATTTATATAATTTGATGCACTTTTGTGTAACTATGGCCATAAATGTATGTTTCAACATGGGTTTTTTGTATATTTTTGTATAGTTTTTCTTTCAATTCTTTATTAATATTTGAATTAGTTGTTTGATAACATAGACCTAGTGTTGATTTTGTAATATAAAATAATTATCTTATTGTAATAATATACTAATTTGAGCTTTGAGGGGGAATAAACTTGCTAATGCATTGGAATTATGTATTAAATAATTGCGAATGTCGTCTTTGGAAGAATTGTACTTTTTCTGACGATACCTTTCTGGATACATTTCTTCACCTGCAGATGAAACTTGTGAAATAGGCCTAGACTACCACGTAGTTTGTTTGTATCCTACAGAACAGCCCCCACAGACATGACAGAAATGAGTAGAAAAACAAACAATCTATAGTGAAAATTTTAAGTTTCTCACCCATGAATCTGGTCTGTTTTCTTTAATCTTCTCATCTCCTTGTACTCTGACTGTCTGACACCATCAAACCACAGAAATCGGCTTTTCACCCATCGTTTGCAAAAGTTGACACTTGACAGGCTGTTATTTGGGCTTTCAAGGCTCAATTTCTTTTAGTTGTCTGAGCTGTAGTTTGAATCTGCAACGATTTTGAAGCAAAGCAAATTAAAACTGAGGAATCGCAGCGAAGCCTGACCGACACAACACAACTGCACCAGAGACAAACACACCAAAAGAACTTTCCCGCCAAAAGAACTTTTCAAAGAGGCTTGGGTCGGCGTGACATTTTTCTGGAAGACGGTGGACGTCTCGAGAAAGGGAATCCTCTCCGCGTGCAATGAACGGGTTGCAACTGGTTCTGGAGTGGTTAAATGCTTTCTTTCAGCTTCACTCCAATTAACCATGATGGATTTGATTTAAAATTTGCTGAATGCATTGCTTTGAAACACCTGATAAAAAGTGTGTTTTAGTTTTTAGCGCAAATGACTTTTTGCCGCATTTAGAGTTGCCTCAGGCGTTAAATTGGGTTCAAACATTTGAGATATTGGCACAAAAGGGTAAAAAATTTCGTTGTTTTTCTATACATGGGTACCACGAGTAACAAAATTTATCGGTAGATATGGATGGGTTTGGAAAGACTGGGCGGCACGTATAGTCATTTGAACAATGAAGTACCCCCCCCCCCCGGGCGATGTCCACTATCTTCGAAAAGGTACGGAAAATTTTGGGTATGGATAACGTCAGAAATCTGCATCAAGGGGTCGGTAGTGCAAGGTTTTTCCTGAAGAAAACATCTAAAGTCGACGAGAAACTTGTTGTCTTAGCAAAATAACCAAATTTCATTGGCCTGAAGATTTTAAAGCAATGTTTGAACATTGGCCACATCACAAATCATTGCTTGACAAAATTTGACTCAAAAACATTTACAACTTCACGCACACCAAACATGTTTTACAGGCAATGTTTTGCAAGGTAACCAAACAACAAAACATTTTGCTTGACAATAATATTTCAATGCTTTAATGATGTTTCATTATTTTGCAACAGGCAACCAGAAAACTGTTTCATTCAATTCCTTCACATTTCTAGTTTTTGAATGAAAACAGGCTTCATCACCAAGCTAAACTATCACTTTGTCTTGGGCTTAGGAAATTTGGAACCCAAACAATTCACCAAGAGGTTGCTTGTCTGTCTGCATTGCCACCAAATTAGTTCACAGAAGGAACAAACACAAAAATAAACAAAGTTTTTGGTTTTTTCTCTATTTCATGAATTCACAATTCAACTGAATATTTAATCATCAGCTTCATCTTCTTCTTCATCTTCATTGTTGATCTGGAAGTATCTCAGCTCATATGAAGTTTGGTTTGATGCAACAACACGCAGCCAATCACGGAGATTGTTCTTTTTCAAATACTTCTTTGTCAAGTATTTCAAGTACCTGGTAGGAAAGAAGAAGAGAAATTACTAATAGCAACACTACACTTAAAACAGGGTGAAATTTGGGTTAAATTTGCTATCACTGAAACTAGTAAATAGAAGTACAAACAAAGTTTACCATTATTAAGCTATTGCCCTTAAGTGCCATTAAAACGTGTTAAAAGAGGGGCAGGGTGATATTGTGGCATGTCAATGTGAAGAAGCAACAGGAAGGTCGAGAATGAAGCTTAGTATTCTCGATACAAAAATAGGTAATGAGGAAACCACCTGTAAAATAAGTAACCTTGTAATAAAATTACTTTTGATTTGCAAGAGATCAGTTTATGGGTGATGTATGTTCACATCAAATGGTCAAGACCTTCAGTGAGAAATGTGCATCATTTCTCTTGCAAACAAGCTAAGCCAATACAGTAAGAAAAACTCAAAACTGATAAAGAGTGACATTATATACCTCTTTGAGAATGGTCTCTCAGAAACCAAAGTGATCTTATTCTTTCCTCTCTCCAAAGACACTTGATCTCCAAAGTTGTTGGTTTTATTTTCAACCTTGATTCTTGTTTGCAAGAATGTTTCCTGTCAGGACATGAAAAGAAAATTGCTTAGGGAAGTTGGCCCTAAGCTTTGCCATCAGGGAATGGTACCCTGCAGCAAGAGAAATGATTAGAACACTTGAAAACACACATCATTAAAAATATGAGATTAATCTATGTCAAACGTTCTTTTTTATCTGACTGGAACCTTGCAGCAATTCATGTTGAATAACTCAACTATTGAACAATTTTGAACCCCACTGCAGAGTTAGACAAATGCACACCTGGGTTTTTCAATAGAATAATAGGCGAACATTGGGATGAAACAATAGAAAGGGGCTCTTGCACACCCGAGATCTCGTTAAAAAAGGCCATACTCTGCAAACCGGATTTGAAAACATGACCAACCCAAAATCTGACTTATTTTGATGCAATAACTCGTACAATATGTGCACAATCTTAAACTTTTCATTTCAGAATGTTTCAAAATAAAAACAAAACAATGACCAACCCACTTATAAAAAAGGTGTGCACGATGGCATTTGCTTTGTGGACTCAGAAGAGTACATTTTTAAATCTAATCAAAGATTCTTTCATAGAGGGCAAGTGTTTTCATCATTGTCCACAATTCAAAAAACTGCACTCTAGACTACAATTTATGTGCACAACATATAAAAGCATCACAATGCATCAAAGCTAATGTTTTCCAAACAATACACACTGAAAATGGTTGGTGTAAACAAAGTTCCACCCAGGTCCTTGGAACATGGAGAATTTGATGCATCACTCATCCAGGAGAGTGAATGCCAACCGATTGTGGAACTTTTTGGTTGTAACTGTTCTAATCCTTTGGTTTCGGGTATTTTAGCAGAAGGAATTCTTCTAAAGAAGCAAAACTCGCAGATTGATTTTTCAAGTACAATGCTTTTGCAGCATTTGATTTGAGGGGTTTGGAGATTTGAAGTTTTTCCTTGGAAAAATTTATCGAAAATCTTGTATTCTTTAAAATTTTTCAAAGCTATTTCAGGTTTTCATCTTCAATTTTAAGGTGAAAATTTTTCGAGAAGAAAGAACCAGTCTTTTATTCGACCGCACCATTTGTTTCCGCGACCACACGACCGCGTACGGTTACGGACAGAACGGGAAATGTGAAGTTTTTTAGGCGAATCGATCCCTTACCAGATCGTCTACTTTCATGATTCCATCTTCAACGGGATGGGTGCAGTCGATTGTAAATTTCAAGACTGTCTTCTTCTTTTGTGTCTTCTTTGATTTCTGGAGTAAAAAACAAGGGAAAACGTTAATGGCGTGCGCAATGAATTTTGCAGGTTTGGCTAGGCCTACATGTGCTTGGGCCGCCACAGTTTGACGCAAGCCTAAACTAAACTCGCTTTTTCTGGACAAAAAAAAAACAAAAAACAACGTTTTCTTTACAATATTTTATGCAATAAACAAAACTTCATTAATAAACTGCATAGTTATGGGGCTCAAACGGAATAAATCAATGAAAAATTTGAAGTTTGAATTCGGGCAGGATTAACTCACAGGCACCATGACTCCTCCCGAAATCTTCGACGATGAAAAGAACAAGCACGTGTCATTCAATCATTTTATACCCAGAAGACTGGAAACCAGCCAAGCTGAAAGGTGGAAGGACGATGCGCCTGCGTACAGAGCATTGATTATTAAAATGGCGCAGTATCAAGTGAGTAGAAGTGAAGATGAAGTTGGAGAAAAGGTCGATAGATGTGTTACAGATTCATTAGTCAAGACAGGTTTGCAATACTTCAGATCTTAAACATTTAATCTATGATCGCTTTGAAACATTAGTGCGTTTTTGCTAATGCTAATAGGTTTTCATAAGCAAAGCGCAGGACTGTCCTGCGCCCAGGACTTAGGTACCCTAGGCCTACCGTGTATTACCTACTATTTGATTATCTGATCCTAATTTATGCTTTGACCATTCAGGCCCACTGCTGCCAAGTGTTGGTGCTTGTAATTTACAATTATACTGATAATGTTGATCTCATCATTCATTTATTGTCGTAGGTGCTGGAGCTGCACTTGGTATTGTCTTCTCACTCCTGATATTCAAAAGTACGTGAATAGACTACCTACCTACAACCTAGACATAACCTACAGCCTGCCTAAGCTGATTTAGAAATTAAAGAATGAGTTGTGGGATGGCTTTTCCCAGGACAGGCTGTTTTCCTGACAGACATTGTTTCTGGTGCTACACTTGTAATTCTAGCTAGTACTGGCTTGGTGATTTGTCACACGACACGTGAGTGTCACACGAGTGGTCTATGTATGTGATTGGTCTGTTACCCCTTTTGCAGAGTTTGGCTTTCCCCAACGAGATCTCGGGTGTGGAAGGGCCCCTTTCTATTGTTCTATCATTATTGATCTATTCTTGAAAAACTGACATGTGCAAGTGCCCAACTCTGCAGTCCGGACTGTTACCATTGCTTCATCTGACTCAGTAAGCATGCTCATGGCATTCAGCATGGCAGTGCCTTCCTCTTGCACACAGGCATGTGCAGCAGGTTTGGCTGTCTACATCGGTAAGCAAATGTGTCCCTGAAATTGGCTCAAGCAAGCCATTTGGGACATTTCTCATACATGGCAGTGCCTTTCTTTTCGCACACAAGCGTGTGCAGCAGGTTGGGCTGTCTACATCTGTAAGCAAGTGCATCCCTGAAACTGGCTCTAGCAAGCCCTTAGTGCATACTATATACAGGGCTGCTAGATGATCAGGAGCAGAAAGAGACCAAAATTTAAAGAATGAAGATTTCAAAACAATGGGCAAAATTTAACAATGGGTTTGGGCTTTGAAAAGAGATATAAATTTGCAAAATTTGGTCTTGCAAAAGCCAACCTGGGGCTGATCTAACAATGTACCATATGTCAAAATTAACATAGTTCACTCTTTTGTTTTCAGGAAAACCTTGGCCAATAGCATTTGGTGTAGGAACTGGATTCGGCATGGCATTATCAAACTGTCAACATGAATTTAAGAAAATATATCCCACTGCCTCAGTGACTGTAAGTGATTTTGCTATGTCTTGAATGCTTAACAAACACTTTGGAATTTTTTCTAAACTTAGACAGATCTGCAGTTCTGTTTGATGCAAAATTTAATTCAGTTGATATTTGGATCAAGTTTTGGACTTACTACATGGTTCCCGGTTATTGTTGCCATCAATTTGTTGTTGCTGCAACCCACCTTGTTAGCTAAGTTATATCCATGGCTTTGTTGCCTAATCCCGCTTGCTTGTGGTGTCAGGAGCTCAGTGAAGTTGGTGTCCCTGCCCCATCAACTGTAGCATTACAGCCAAGGGCTAAGGTCTCAATTAGTTAACCAACCACTGACATCCTAGTGACTGCAGCTAAATAAAATGCTGCCTTTCACCTTCACCTGTATGCAGCTTAGACTGGGACTCATCCGTTAACTATGTTCAAAAATCTACAAAAAGTTAAAAGAAAGTTCAGAAAAGGCAAAAATACTCTTTTCACTCATTACAAGTTGAAGGTTTTGAGGTGAGATGGAAATAATCCAAGGTTGTTTGTTTTGGTAGCCAGGGGCATATCACAAGCAGCAGCTCAGCTTGAAGCCCTATGTGTGAAAGAGGTTAATTTTTGGTGTAATATTTTCTTCAAATTCATTCCACAGGCAAAAGTTGAAGGGACACAAGAAATTTCATCACCCAAACAATCTGAAACTGTAAATACAAGTGAAAATTAATGCTTTTGTATAAATTTTGTGTGATACTGCATCAATAAAACTAACTGTGTCACCACAGTGTAATGAAAAGGCAGGCAAATGCATTAATATTTGAAAAACATAATTTCAAGATCCATTCTCAATAGGTGATGCAAAGTTTGCCTGTATCTGATTGTTAGTAGATAAGTATTTCTTTGATTTTTAATTCAGTGAACTCTGTAGAAATGATTTGTTGATCGTGTGAAGAAACTGAACTTGTTAAAAGAAGTCAGATGTAACAATAAATGGAAATGACTTCAGCTTACTAGCTTAAGATAGTTTTTTGTCTCTGGCTATAGCGTTAGGCTCACATCACACTGCTGTAAGAGGTTGTGCATACCACCCAAAACGGGGAATTGTCAGGGGTTGATACATCCCCAATGCACCCAATGGCGTAGCAACAGGGGTAGGAACAGGGAGGGGCAAGCAACCCGGACGCCAAGTCATAGGTGCATCAATTTGTAAAATTTTGTAATAAATTGAGAGATGAAAACCAGATTTGGCTAAAAATCGAATGTGAGGGGCGCAACATTCGTGCCTGCCCCCGGGTGCTGATGATGCTTGCTACTCCAGAAAGCACCCCCTTCAGCTGTCCATCAGGTTGATCCCAGACACTCCTTTGATGGTGTATGTACAAGCTTCTAATGGGAGAAATCAAGAGATATCTTTGCTTGTTGCTAAAAAACCTAGTTGTCGTCAGAACGCTACTTTGCTCATAAAATTTCAAATAATTGCTCCTAGATTTTAAAATAAGCACCCCGGAGCACAATCGTCGCGAAAAACAGTAAAACAAAGTACGCAAGTATCGCTTTCATTTACTCGCTATGCCTGTACACGCAGTTTTTTTTATAAGCAATCGCTTATAAGCAACCAAGATGTAGAGGGGCTAAAATTTTAAGCAACGTATAGAACCACAGGAAAAAAACCTAAGCAACATTTTAAATTTATATCACTGCAAGCAATCAGGGATTGATCAACATCGAAGCCGGTACCGTTCATTTGCCGTCAAAACTCGCATATCGACGGATTGTTACTCATTGACTACATTGTGTCAGAAGACATCAATGGTATAGAAATGGTACTTCTGATTTTTTTTTGAAGCATTACTTTGCCGCAAACTTGGGTGATTTTAGCGTTATGTTGCATAAAAAGCTATAGCAGAACTCCAAATTTGGCTATTTTTCTAGCCTCTGTACTATTCTTAGGGCAATAAATATACAGCTAAAATTAAGCAACTACTAAGCAACTTTTGCTACTAAAAGATGGCCTTAAGAGGTCCAAAAATAAGCAACTTTTTGAACTAGGCCCGAGCAAAGTTGCTTATAAAAAAAACTTCGTGTATATGCAGATAGCTAGTCGTGGAGAAAAGGAGAACAGTTCTAAAACAGTTTAGATTCGCACAACCGGAGGAATAGCGTAATTGCTTGGGAACTTAACAACTACTTCGCTCAACTATTAACTGTGACTTGCGTACACGAAGTTACAAAATTAAACTAAAACTTCTTCCCAGCCACATTGGCATCTTTAGTGTTTTCTTTAGACAACTAAATACGTCACGTTTAACCCTGCTGCTTGATGAGCTAGATCTCTAGGACGTGCTGGACAAACATAAACCTTGTCGTTGGATTCGAAAAGCGCATATTTGGCTTTATACGGGCAGAAAAGGGAAGGCTGTATCAAATTTCCATCAGGTATAGATTACTTTCAGCGATCTATTTGATTGACATATTGTTGGCGAAAAGCAAGGTTGTTTAATGTTATCTTTGTGCTTTGCCCTACAAAATGTGTTTATGATTGATCTGTGAAAGTCACCCTTTGCTTTTCTTCTGAATCTTATTGCAAATCGAAATCTGAAACGACGCTGAACTTTTTTTCAACTCTTAGGAATCGATTTCGAATACATAGAGATGAATAACATTATAAAAAGCAGCATAATTTTGGTTGTCTTCATAATCGGCTTGGCGTGGGGTTTGTATATTTTTGTTCTATAATTCCCTTTCTTAATCCTGCATATTTTTAAACCCGTTATTAGAAAACCCCAGACTCTCGGATCGCCAACAATTTTAGAAACTCAATTTCTTCTTCAGAAACTTCTTATTTTTCCAGTATTTTTTGCCAAATCTTCCTGCATTTAAATATATTTGTTTACATTTTGTGCTTTACAACGTACAGGTGCTCTATCGCTGCTTTTTAAGCACAGAATTACCACGCAAGTGAATCTATACGCACTACTGTGGTGGATACGCACTTCTGTGGCGGTATCTTTTGCGTACTGTGGTGGTGTTTTTTGCGTACTGTGGTGGATACGCACTACTGCGGTGGGTTATTGTGCTTGATGTGGTGGTGTTTTTTGCATTCTGTGGTGGATAAGCACTACTGTGGTGGGCTAATATGCTTCATGTGGTGGATTTTGTGGTTTTTGCTTGATCTAAAGACTTAAGTTATGATTTAGTAAAACCACAGTATGCAAAAAGCACACCACATCAAGCATAATAGCCCACCACAGTAGTGCGTATCCACCACAGTACGCAAAAAACACCACCACAGTACGCAAAATATACCACGACAGTAGTTCGTATCCACCACAGTAGTGCGTATAGATTTGCTAGCGTGATTACGTTAAGCTATTGCTCTCAATTGACTTGACCCACCTTTATATATCGATAGCTATCCATGGTTTCAACACCGATGGTTTTATATGTTGCATACTAGTTTTTCCTGCATATCCAGTGCGTCGTTCAGACTTTGTATCATTACCTTTCATTTGACAGCATTACATTACATCGTACAGGTTCAGACATCGTGGACCCGTCAGGACGTCGCCGAGTGGCAAGAAGTGCATTCCAGAAGGAGCAAGAATTCAAAACATGGAATGCATCTCGTATACCTTACATCATATACCCTGAAACTCGTACGTGCAACTGCCATTCAAATTCGCTGCTTTTGCTGATTTCTTGCGTATTTGCACGAGTACCTTCCCATGTTTTCCATAATTACTGAAAATGATCATGATAACCGACTAGGCTGATGATTATAGATAATGATTGATGATTGCTATTAACGATCACGATCGTGATGTCCGATTACAATTACTGATCATTATCATGATTTGATTACCTGTTATGATTATGATTATCGAATACGATTGGTGATTACAGTGAACAATGATGATAATAATGACTGTTTACGATTACTGATCATGATCATGATTTGAGTACTGTTTGAGATTTTTTAAAATGATTGGTGATTATGATTACCGATCACGATCACGAAGGCTGATTACGATTACTGATCGTGATTATGATTTGAGTACTGATTATGATTATGTAAAATGATTGGTGATTACGATTGATGATCACGATCACGGTGACCCATTACGATTACTGGTCATAATGGCCATTCATATTGATTGATGATTGTGATTAATGATCACAATCATGATGACTGATTACGATTGCTGATCATGATCATAGTTTGAGTACTGACTATTTCATAGTGATCGGTGATTATGATAAACTTTTGTTTATGATTAATCAATCTATAAGATAATTAGCTAATGTTGCCTTCATTTTAGCTAACTTTGCAGTTCGCAAAATTCAAATATCATTAGAAATGCTGATGAAAAGAACTTGTTTGGTTTTTACAAAACTTTACGATGAAAAGCAATTCATTGGATTTGGGTACCAAGAAAGGTATTTTTAGCCAATACACTTATTTGATTCATAAGAAGAAGAAATTGTTTAAAATTCGCATGATACAAGTTTATACGCTATCAATGGATCTTGCCGACGAATTGGCGAATATGATGTTGGCATCCGTCTAGACTTAAGGTCTAGCTAAACTAGGAGACATGACTCTCGATGCCCCCAGTTTAGCCACCTAGGAAATTTTGTAGCGCGCGACAAAATTTGCAGCGAGAGACACGCAAATGTTTTCTGGGAGACAACAGAAACATTTTGTGTCTCCGCGATTCGGGGGACATGTTGCTCGCTTGTCGCTGGCATGTTTAGCCATCCTGAGAGACAAGCCGAATACGCAATGTCGTACGCGACATGTCTCCTAGTTTAGCCCCAACTTTACCCTAAGTCTACTTTCCTTATCCGAATACAAAGTCATACCAGAAAAATGATGGCGCTGCGGAGGAGACAGTGAGAAAAGTGAACTGAGATTTATATGGATCAAATCTCAGTTCACTTTTCTCATTGTCTCCTCCGCAGCGCTCTCACATTTCGGGTATGAATTTGTGTTCGGATAAAGAAAGATTTAGACTTACGGTAAGTCTATCATTCATCTGTCTCAGGAGACAATAGAGTTCCAGTTCGCGATGCTACTGCTAATGCTAATGATAACACCGTAAAAGGAAGATGCAGTGAATATCGCATAGAACATAGAATGAAGATGCTTATAAATGCTAATAAATACTAAATCTATTACAGCGGTGCTTGCTTCGTATCAAGAATAGGCATGGATGTATATGGCGCTACAAACATAACATTATCTTCGAGATGTCTCGCAGTGGATTCCATTCTACATTACGTATTCCATGCTTTGGGATTTCATCACGAACAGAACAGACCCGATGCTGGCAAAAACCTCAAAGTAAACGCGGACTCCATGAGAAAAGTGAGTTGTATTATGTGTTACCCTCACTCATGCTAACGTAAGCGAGTTTTACATTTGAAATGGCGACCAGACATGTTAAAAAAATTTTCCCCGCGACCGCAGCTGTAAAAACCAAAAATCGCACGTGTTGTCAGCGATAGATTTGCCAACAACATTTTCTTCGGCCTTACAGGAAACATGCACGGTCGCAGACCATTGATTTAGTTGGACTTTTTGCGACATGTTTTGGCTTGTCGCTAATAATGTCTTAGGGTGTAGCCTGTTTCTTTGCATGGGCGACAGAAAACATTGCACTAATTGTAATTGTAATTGTAATTGTAATTTTAATTTTAATTTTAATTTTAATTGTAATTGTAATTTTAATTTTAATTTTAATTTTAATTTTAATTTTAATTTTAATTTTAATTGTAATTGTAATTGTAATTGTAATTTTGATTGTAATTGTAATTGTAATTGTAATTTTGATTGTAATTGTAATTGTAATTGTAATTGTAATTGTAATTGTAATTGTAATTGTAATTTTAATTGTAATTGTAAATTGTAATTGTAATTTTAATTGTAATTGTAATTGTAATTTTAATTGTAATTGTATATTATTTAATGTTAGTTTTTACGATAGTGAAGAAACACTCACAATAACATGAAGCAACGCCAGAGATTGCATCAAAGAATCATTAATTACAAAAAGCCTATGCAAATTTTTTTTTTTTTATAAGGAACCTTAACTCAGAGTTGAGGCTGGAGTTCCTTAATTTTTCAACAAAATGAGGCTGAAGTTCCTTATGCTGTTCCATTTCGTGAGATATGTTTGAATACTAATTTTTACAGCAAATTCATATAAACTTGCTTCATTTTCTAACTTTAAATATAAATGGAGTCTTTTTTGGAAGAACGATGGGAAATAAATTCTCATTCTGCTATTTTTTGAACAAATCGTCTTGTTCTTGAAAAAAATTAATTCTTAGTTTTCCATCCGAGCCTCGGCAGTTCCTTAAAGTTCCTTAATATTTTGGGAATTTTCAGCCTCGAATTCCTTATAAAGGTGTTCTTTATAAAAAAAAAAACGCGTATAGCCACATCAGGATTACTTAGAACAGAGCATTTTCCCGAGTGTCGCGTCGCCAGATCAGATTAAAAATCACAAGTTTCGCCGCGGCTTAGTTGAACTTATAACTTTTCGTTATAGTGATATGGAAAGGAGCCATTATCCGCTTACTGCCTTATCCACATGGATATAAAGAAACTGAAACTCCTGATTTGATTCCAAATATGATTGGACCATTTGATTACAAGAGTATAATGCTGAGAGATGACGTTGCAAGAGCGAGAAAACACGCAAGAACCCCCGTGCTGATTAATGTTCAGAACACAGATATGCGAGTCGGGGGGTTTGATGGGCCAACCAAGATCGATTACATCAAGATAAATTTGTTCTTCAAGTGCAGAGGTATGGTTTATTTTCATGAATAAATTTAGCAAATGATTAGCTCGAACCTTTGACTTGAACATTTTGGGACATTTGACGTTACGAGCGAGCATTACTAAGCCTATAATAACTGCTTCCGAGGGCAATACCAGAAAATATTTATCCCAAGGTGGCAGTACAAAACCGAGCTTGCGAGCTTTTGTATAGGGAGAAGAGTTAATATCTTCAGTATTGCCCGGATGAAACAGTGTTTATACGGTTTATTACCCTATGTAAGGGCATGGTCAAGATCCCTCGGTTTTACTGTTTGGTGCTGCGTCCTTAACCTAAAAATTTCAAACGTTTGACGTACTAGAAGCCATCAGTACAAAACCGAGTTTTGAAGCAAAAGGAGGAAGCAAAATCCTTTCGTGTAGATGAAATGGTGTATTTAACGCCAGTCACTATAGGATCTCAGAAGTAGATGAACTAACGAGACTGACGCTTCCTTTGCTGGAGCTCTATCCCCGAGCATTGGGCTCCTCGCGCAATGAGCTATACCGTAAGTTCTCGTTTAAGGCCCCACCTTCGAATAAGCCCCCCCCCTCTCGATCGAATAAGCCCCAACTCAAAATATTCCTTTTGAAATAAGTCATCGCGGGCTAATTCGAGAGCTTATACCAGTTTGATTATACCACGACGTCACAGCAAGTTCATTCTTTGCTTTGCTCCTATGAAACAGGTTATCCCGACCTTAAAGATGCAAGGATACTTGTCACTGCTTGAAGGAGACAACCCAACTTGTTTGGCTTGATCAAATCATGATAGTGATCCAATAAAAAGGTCGCAAATGCTACTTTTTTTTAATGCGTATGATTAATTCTTGAAGGTACCACAGTCAAAAGAGGCACCAAACCAGGACAGTGGGGGTCGTGGGGAGATTGGACTCCTAAATATTGTCCAGTGAGATGTGGAATTGGCTTCCAACAAAGATTTCGATGGTGTAATAATGACAACGGGACGCACTGCCAGGGCATTTCGACTCAGTCGCGTCAATGTGATGATTGTGCAGGTAACGGCGTCCTTCGCTTCAGTATAAGTAGCTACATTCTATAGCCCTGTTCAGGCTACCAAAAGTAGCCTAGACACAGCTTACTTTCACGCTAACCTGGGCCTGACCCAGTCTAGTGAGAAGGCATGGGACTTGGGCCCGGGCTTTGCTTTCTCTACCCGGGCCGAGCCCACCTCAGAGCAACCATCAAGTTATCCCGGCCGAGCCAAAGCTGTACGCGTTCACACTAGCCCGGGCAAGGCCCAGGTTTTCGTCACGGCTTATGCTTCCCGACGGCCTCTCTTTCTTTAAGCCCTGTTCATGCTATAAAAAATAGCCTAGGCTCGGCCCAGTTTTATGAGAATCTGAGCCTAGACAAGTCTAGTTTGGACGCATAACATCTAGGATAACGTGGCCGTAGTTTCGAGATGGACTCGGTCCAGGTTGAGGAAATATAGGCCGAGCCGATTTTAAAACTCCTGCTACTCTTAATTTTCCATTTCTTCTGAAGTTGCTTTAGAGATTTTTCGCTAAAATTCGTTTCTTCAGATCTGTCTTTTATGAATTCCTGTACTGAAACCTACATAGTGCAAGGAATACTAATTCTGGGTCACTATTCTTTCAGGAGAAAATTGCAGAAATCTTGGTGGCGATAGATTCTGTAAAGCATTTGCTAATTGTAATCGGGAATACCATGTCATGTATTGCAGGAAATTTTGCAAATTTTGTGGTAAGAAAGGATCGATTGTACAGAAAATATATTGCATTCAAGATTGCACGCATCTTTGATTGACAGTCAGATCTTAAACTTAAATGTTGCATGCAACTTTAGAAATGTTGTATGCAATATCCCTTATGTTGCATGCAATATTTCTAAAATTGCAGGAAACGTCTCTAAAGTTGAATGCAGTACAACCTATGCTACATGCAATGTTTTAAGGTTGATTACAACATAGCAGCTACAACAAAGCATGTGTTATTTTCAAAGCAATTTTAGTTAAACTTTATGGAAGTGCACTTTACAACTGCACTGGTTAAAGTTATGTTGAATGCAAAATATCGGTGCTTTGCGTAAAAGGACCTTAAACTGGAGAAGAATTCATTTTTAAAAGCAATAGTTTGACGATAGCGAATCTATAATCACTACTGTGGTGGTACTTTTTGCATACTGTGGAGGTAGTTTCTGCGTACTGCGGTGGATAATCACTACTGTGGTGCGATATGATGATTGGTGTGGTGGATTACTATGCTTGCTGTGGTGGTAGTCTTTGCGTACTGTGGTGGATAATCACTACTTGAGGTGGGTTACAATGCTTGTTTTGGTGGGATAATAAGCTTGCGGTGGTGGTAGTTTTGGCGTACTGTAGTGGATAATCACTACTGTGGTGAGTTATTATGCTTGCTGTGTGGTAGATTTTGCGTACTGTGGTGGATAATCACTACTGTAATTAGTTATTATGCTTGATGTGGTGATTTACTGTGCAGTTACAGATACAGTTTCATTCAGTACTCTTGTGCTATATGCAATGTCCTAGCAATGTATTACTACTAACTTCGCCTTTGTATTTTTCAGGTCAAAAACAAAGAATAAGAAATCAGACTATTATTGCTTCAGGTTTGCAAGACCACACTGTAAAGAGAAATGGGCGCAAAATGACTGTCCAATAACATGTCCGAAAATGCAGAAAACCCAAGTGACAAGGATAACGCAAGACTGAAGTCTAATCGGATATAAAATTCAATGCATCTATAACTAATAATGGACTGAATTTTGGTCACCTTATATTTTTAGCCGACGCCTTCTCTTTTCGATAAGCTTCAAGATCCCGTCCGTTTACACGAGGCAAATTGGAATTGGTTTGAAAAAGCCGTTCATTTACTAGGTAAGGTTGGATCGGTGGATCGGTCCTGGTCCTATATGATCAGTCGCCCCATTCTCAAATGAGCGCGTTTCGCTCTTATTGGAGCTCATCAGTGACATGTGTGAGAATCGAACCGGGGTTTATTGCGTGAGAAAAAGCCGATCACCAGAGCTGGGCATTTAACGTGAGTTTTAGATTTACAAGGGATCTCCTAGATCCGTATCATTTCTGGCTCGTTCTGAAAAAGTTCTGGATCTGCTGAGAAGTAACGCCAGCTCGACTTTAGAGCCATCTTTAGACGTCTTGGAGCGGATCGAAACTGGCGGCTTGGCTATTAAGCGGAAAACTAATTCCCCCAACCATCTGCCGCTAAAAGAGGTAATTGCGCAGGCGAAACAGGGCGATGCAACAGAAGCCTAACCTTTCTGCTTGAGAGTGTGCTCATGAACAGGATATACCTATACCAATGCCAATAAATCATGGCTGCCGAGAATCTCAGGCTGACCGAACAAGCCAGATCTTGTTCAGAAGACAGCAACATGAAATACACTTCGAAGTCTATTGAAAAGAGAAGGCGCCTTCTAGGTTGACGCTATTTTTACATTACCTTGACATTAGTCTAACGTTGCAGCTTATTGTTTAGATGATCTTTTTATGTCCACAGTTCTCACGACTGTTACATTCAATAGTTTCATGCTTCAACACAACATTAAATTTCAATAGTTCTGTGTTGTATGCGATATTTTACTTGTTGTTACAATGTGCATACAACTCATATTACAAGTCTTGTACTTTAACGAATACTTTGATTAGATGCATCTCCATACAACTTAACATGCAACAGCTTTATGTTGCATGCAATATTTGATGTAATCTTTTTCTGTTCTCAGATGTTCCCACACCGCAGACGTTTTCATCCATACCATATCATTATCAGAATGGTTTTGCATGGCTCGAAGTTTGGTGAATTTTAGGAATCAGTCTGTTTTGGTAGGCTCCAATCGGGAAGGCTCCAATCTCATTTCACCACCCACCGTCAAGTTTTATCATCGTAGCATCAACATTTCTCATATCCCAACTGAATACATTCCTTTTAGGAGTTTCTGATTGGACAAGTCAAGGGCATCTTGCGGAGGTAGATATGGGCCATTTTCATCAGCGTACACATACGGGAACTTCAAAACACAATAACTATTCCTCGGCAAGCAAACACCATCATTTAGTCCCATAACAAATACGGGTGTAGAGCCACTCTGACCAGGTTGAACTCTGGGATTGATTCGAATGTTGACGTAAGCATCTGGCGTGACGATGTAAGCGCGGGAAAGTTGCGCCAAGTGCTGCGGTTTTGCTGATCGGCAAGGGCATGGGTAATAAAGAGGCATGTCACATGATACTAATTTGGTTGCCGAGTCTCGGAGATGGCCGCTACCGGAAGCTTTCACGACGCGGTCTGGGCCTGAGCATATAAACCTGCCAAACGTGAAATGAACAAAGCATTAAATGTGGAATAAATAAGTTAAGTATATAAAGACAATGAAAATTGCTCAAAAGCCGTAAGATGGCACGATGCTAAGTCTCCGTGTTCACAAAAATCGCACAGAATCTATTAAAATTCTAGGTTAGTCGATCAACTTTTGCTGTTCACTTCACGTTTTTGAGACGTTTTCCTCCCATACATTTTTTTCATTTCGGGCTAACATATAGCTTCACTAAGTCGGCATTCAGTACCAAAAACGCAAACCTAAAAACCGCGTGAATATTCGGAAACCCGAAAACCGAGCCAAAATATTGGGAAAACCGTGTAACCGTAAAACCCAAACACCCCTATAAATACCCTTTTCAACGAAAGGGCCTCAATCATTTTACACGGTCAAATCCTAAATACATTTTCAAACTTTTAATCGCTATAGAATCAATATCGTAAGGACTAAAAGCATAAAAATTGGCCTCAACGCTAAAAAGAAGGTGCTGAATTCGAATCTGAAGTCGAAATTTCTCTATGACCTAATTTTAACTTTTTTTGAAAACGAATCCATTTGTTGAAATGGTCTATAGGAAATATCCCCTACCTGTGTCCTCTTGGGCATTCGTACTCATTGCCAATATGTGCTTTAATAGACGGCGCTTTAACCTTGTCATCCTTCCCACCTTTTTGCTGTTTCACGGGCGTTGCTTTTCCAGCGGTTTCAAACAAGTCTTTACCATCCAGCTCTTTTTGCAACGACCGTAGCTTAGAAATGGTCTGAAAAATAGGCAGGTGTACCCCCGGTCCACTAACTGTCGATACTGTGGACTTGCTTGCTTCACCGGGGGCAGGCCACTGTTCTTCATTGTTGTCTTTGGTTCCGTGGATAGTTTCTTCTTGTATAATAGCCATCGCGTTGTCACTGAGTCGAATTTCCCACGGAAGCAAATAATTACTCCCGGAGAAGAAGCCTTGCTGTTCGATGCCCTTCTGGGGGTTGTACAGAGATGCAGGACCGAGGCAGAGCAATGACCAGGACGGGAACGCAGGTACCGAGTCAGGTAGTGCATTTTCCGTTAACATTGTATCCGTAAACTCGGTTTTCGAAACCGGTCTGCTCAGTTCTTCTCTCGGGTGTGCTGCCGCTGAAAACTCGTTTTCATTTTCCTCCGGCCTAGGCAAGGACTTGACATCACATTGCTGTGCGGAATTCGCAATGGCGCTTTCATCCCTGAACTCTGTTTCATTCAAGTCCGATGTTAACTGAAACCGATGCTTAGGCCTGTTTGCGTTGGTTCCAGAGTGCTTTGACCGCTCAAAATGGAGCCATCTTTATTTGACAGAGAAATGGACGTCATACCGGGTGTTTTCGTGGATTGTGCTGGTCTCGTTTTCATTTGTGAGGTTACTCTGAGAAATGGATTCGGAAGTAACGGGCTCATCTTTGGCAGAAACATCAACAACGATATCTTTGCTCTCTGAAGAATTATTTAACTCAATTATATTTTTTTAAGGATAAATATCTTGCAAGGCAACCTTTTTAAAGGCCTTGCCAAACGCATACAGGGAAAATACCGAGAAGGCTCTTTTAATAAGCTCATAAGTTCTTCGTTTTTTAGTAACTGCTAACGTATGTCGAAATGTCAAACAACTGGTCAGAAAATATAGTAAACAGTTCACCGCCGTCGCAAGAGCGCGCAAGTCGACTGCGACAGACGAGAATCAGTTGTAAGTTAATATCAGAAATAGAACATGCACAAACCTCTTGAACTGTGCGCCGACTGTTGCAGTCAAGAACGAACTAGTTGCCAAAGTGCCTATGTCGACATGTCAAATGCGATAATAGACACTTCCGCAAAAGATGGCCGCCGTTTTTGCCTATTGTTTTCATTAAGGGTTTTCGAAAGGAATTCTGGGAATAATTTCCTTAGTTACGTTATTTACATAGCTGCAGACGTTGAATTTGTAGCTAAGGAAATTATTCCCAGAATTCCCTTCCAGAAACCTTAAGAAAAAGAAGGGATTGACAGAAACGGCAGCCATCTTTTGCGGAAACCTCTATTCAGTTCAAAGAAATCGCCGATTAGCAGTCGCAACTAGTTCTGACTGTGCACAATGTCGACATGAGCCTGATATAAAGAAGTCAGATAATCTCTAAGAACAAATATCGGAGGTAATGCTGTATATAATACCTTCGTTTCCCTTGGTGTTATCACTGCCATACGTTGGTAAGTGCAAATGAACAAAATAGTAACAGCATTTCTTTTCGATTCCTTGGTAAAAGTCATAATTTGCAACCTGAAAGATGGAAACAATTTACCATGAGAAATCTCTCCGTATGAAAGAAGAAAGAAAGGAAAAAATAGAACGACAGCTACCCTAGGGGCCCCAATAGTATATTCCATCTACTATTAATACTACTGTTACCATATTATTATCGCAAAATCCTTGCACTATTTTTTATTACCTATGTCAGATATCTAACTTCGATCACTGTACAGTATGACTCAAAGCCAAACGATTTGGCCCCTAGTTAGACTCACAATCTTCGATAACAGCAACGTTTAGCAACAACAACAACCATTGAACTGAATTGAATTGAACTTAAAAACTGAATTGAATGCTCGGAGTAGTGCTGAGCGGCTATCTTAAGATTGGCCAAGGTAACTTCGACTCGAGAAAATCTAAGCATTGATACGGGCAACAAGATTTACCAGAGATATTGGCAATTTCGGCTCGGGAATCTACACAGCAATTGGATTCAGAAAAAAGAGGCTGTAAGCCATTACATGCAAATCATATTTTTTACAATTGTCAACAACGACATCGTGCAATAAGCAGCATCTGTATTTGGTGTCTTAATTTGAGCTATGTACAAAATTTTCATCTTATTTCGCTCTGATACTTTGAATACATTGTCCAAGGCGATGAGGGCACTTGACTAACCTTTCTAACCTTTGGGTAATTACGTGTCCCCGGAACTTAATAAATACCTATTTTATACAGATTATACAGATACCTTTTGGTATACCCGACCTATACAAATTTGGGGAAAAGCTATATCCGGCATTTATACCAAATTGAAGCGCAAGTATGCCAGCACATATCTAATATCGAATTGTCTGAAATCAGTCATGTTCCTGAAACTTAATTTCGAAAACCAGCACCGTTCCTTACCATACCAAAATCGTGAAAAAGGATACCATTCCAGGCGGCACGTCCTAAGTACCAAAAAATGCATTGTGATGTCCTTTTTTCACCACTCAGTCAAATTCCGAACTGATGGGACGGATACCATGGTCGAAAATAGACGGCGAAGTTTTAAGTAGCGTCCTATTCACCGTGGGAAAAGGTTTGCAGAAAAGACTTACTCTTAGGTCAAACGGATCTTCTCTGGTTCCCTGTGTTCTGCCGCAGTTGCACGCTGCTACAGTTGTCACTCTACTGGAATGTGGTTTGCAAGGGATTCCAGCAGAATCATCGATATCATTCATCTGTTCACTGCCTGGCACCCTGTGAAACTAACAGAAAATAGAACATTACCACAAGGATATTTAAATGTACATAGAGCCTTGGGCTGTATGATTTGGAGGGTTACTCGGCGATTTAATTGAGCTCTGTAGCTCAGTGGAAACATCGTTGGCCCTCTGGGGAGGAAAAATATGCATGGCTCAAGGTAGAGTGGCTTTAGCATGTCCCTTCTCAATGCTTTTCAATGTTTTTAAGTGCATGAAAGAGCTTTAATCAAAGCACAAGTTTCATTTAAACCCCTGTAAGTCATCCATGTCCCGCAATGCAGAACATCTTTGCGTATCAGGCTAAAACGGTTCTTATCTATTTAGTATAAAATATTTAATTCAGACTGAAGGCTCTTAATCAACCTCGTCCCCAGGCCCCAAATCGAATTTCCTCGAATCTCAACCGTCAAATCGATTGTGGCCCTGGTACCGGCCACGAAATCTGCCAAAATACTGGCAAGTTTGGCCTAGGCATAAAAACAAGATGTAGATTCCGAAAGCAGATGTTCTTAGAAAGGAAATGCAAAGCATTTCATTGATAACTGTAAGGCAAGATACAATATCTCATGTAGCATCATTTTTGGTTTTCATAGATGTTTTTACAGTACATAGTTTTCGGCCTATTTGGTGTGAAATTTTGAACGAACTGCGACGTCACTTAAAATTTCTATTGTTTGAGAAGCCAATCACATTGCGAATAGATAAGACCGATTCCAGGGTCGAATATGGACAGCGGAGTTTCACGTAGAGGCCTATTCACCCTGGGGACGAGGTTGGCTCTTAATAAATGAAGGTTCTTAAATGCGGGATTTTAATGTATGATGTTTCTCATGTTCATGGAGAATCTGATTTTTGTACAACTCAAAAATAAGCAATTTTTAATCTGAAGCGAATGGTTGAAGCTGTTGTTGTCTGGAACTCTCAGTCTCTTGTTTTTAATAAAAATTTCCCCTCAAAACCCATGGACTAAAAGCCTGGACACAAAAAAGCTATTAAAAATCACGTCACATACAGGGTAAACACATGGTTGACCAGTAAGACTTCGAGTTTCACATAACTGGCGACCATTCCACCATATCTGAAAAAGCAATGTAAACAACATTACAACATGGAATTAAAAATCTGTGTACATTATCAATACTATAGCGTCGTTGTGCAAAAACTTAGAACTGCTGCAAGACCTCTGTAATTCTCTTCTATAGAGAACAAAGTGATGCGGTCTTTGGACTATTCCCCCCTATGGCCGATGTTGAGGGATGTATCACATCATAAATCTCGTACACCTTGCCGAAAAATCTTCGTAAATCCTGCAAAACTTTTGGATCTTATAAATCCTCTCGAAAATCTCATGCTTTAGCTATTGACTTTGTGCACAGGTCTTGATTCACCTGCACAGACCAATACTAGTAAATGATTGGAAGAAAAGTCTCCATGAAAGGATGGATTCTTTAATGACATAACCTTATATAAAACTGAAGTTTTTTAGACAAACTTCATTTAAGATTCATTATGAAATAAATTTTTGCAAAGGCAAGATTTAAAATAGCTAGAAAAATTTGAAGAAATCCCCATAAAAATCTTGTTGAATTTCAATAAATCTCATAAATCACAGCAAACAAAAGAAAGAGATTTATAAATCCAAGAAATCTCGTAAACAATTTAAAAGTAATGCACCTCTGCAGAAGCTTATTCAAAAAACTGCAGCGAACCATAAACCCGGCAGTCATTCAACAAATCAACCATACCTGATTGCAATCTTCTTGCAATTGTGCCATGAAATGCTCAAAAGCAGGCCCACGAGCATTTAATGTAAAGACATGCAGAGCTTGATTTAGCTAACATGAAATAAATGTTAAATATTAAAGGAAAAAAATTAAAAGAATGGCAAGACTAAACAGTTAACACGGTAGTTTAAAGAGCATAGAGAGAATTATATAGCTATAGATAGCAAGATAGCAATAGATAGCTACAGATATTTATTAATAACAATAGACAGGGATAGATAGCAGAAATAGCAATATATAGCAGAAGATAGCTATACATAGTAGAAGATAGCAATACACAGCAGCAGATAGCAATGGATAGCAATAGATAGCAGAAGATAGCAACACATAGTAGAAGATAGCAATAGATGGCAATGGATAGCAATAGATAGCAGAAGATAGCAATAGATAGCAGAGATAGCAATACATAGCAGAAGATAGCAATACACAGCAGAAGATAGCAATGGATAGCAATAGATAGCAGAAGATAGCAATAGATAGCAGAAGATAGCAATAGATAGCAATAGATAGCAATAGATAGCAATAGATAGCAGAAGATAGCAATAGATAGCAGAAGATAGCAATAGATAGCAATGGATAGCAATAGATAGCAGAAGATAGCAATAGATAGCAGAAGATAGCAATAGATAGCAATAGATAGCAGAAGATAGCAATAGATAGCAATAGATAGCAGAAGATAGCAATAGATAGCAATAGATAGCAACACTTAATTTTATTGCACATACCTGAGAAAGATGTACTGAGTGCGTGTAATGCGAAGGAAGGTTATCCAAATAAGCATTTGTTGCAAGAGGTAAAACTTTCCGACATCGACTGGAAAAAAGAAAATAGGCGATTCAGTTAAAGCGATTGCAAGGCCTGCTTTTAATAAAATCTACAGTACCTTGAATAAGAAAAAACGTGTTATTTGTGCCATACTGTTTCAGATGGTGAAGTTGAAGGTGAAATGGTGTTTTAGCGCCAGTCGCTTGGATCTCAGTAGTAGGTTAACTAATCGAGACCTCGACCCTGGCTGTGATGCTACTGTGGCCGGGCTCGAACCCTGATCACACTGAGCTCCTGACACAACAAGTCAGCTGGATTACACCAAGACGCCACAGTACCTTCAGATAAGGAAAACTGCGCAAAAATTCTCGTTTTCAACGTCGCCTTGTTCAAGACTGGGCAATTTTTTTCCTCGTCGTCAAGGAGACACGATAAAATTTAAATTGAGACAGTGTGCCATTTTGAAATTTAGGCCTAAAAACTTGCCCTATTGTACAGGTCGACAAAAAATGACAGCCATACGGAGCCCCTGGCAAGTATATACTTGTTAAAAATCAACTAACTTTGCTTCTCCATTCGCAAGAGGAATTACAAAATAAACTTTATTCAACGACTAAAAATTGAGTAAAACTTTCATTTTGAAGGTATTTAGCCAATTTAGTCTACCTTTCAGAGAATTTCCAGTCCAAATCAAGAGACGACGCCATGCCTATGATGTGGTTATTAACACCTTCTTCACTACCAAGGAAGAATTCAAACAACGTAAGGCATACTCTAAACCACAGATGATCTTGTGGAGCCTGAAAAAGAAGTACAGACATTAGGCCCTGGTCAAACGATCAAACATTGAAAAGATTTTGAATTTGCTATATAATAAATTTTTAAGCGTTTGGCCACGTCCAGTAACATTGCTGTCCAATATTTTGGAAAAACAAAACGAAGTCAGTGCTAATGCAGTGCGCAGGCACGAACGTCTTGTTGCTAAGAAATATTGCTAGGTACCGAAATGTTGCAAGTTGTTGAAATTTGACAATAACAATAGAAATGTTTGACCAGCTATGTTGGAAAATCAGCCAAACGATCAAACATTGCTTGAGCAGCAAAAGTAACAAAATTTGTAATGTGATGTTTCTGAGAAATGTCAAAAACACCTTTTGCTTGACGTAAGCACAAAATGTTGGACCAGCAATCTTTAGGATGTGGCCAAACGGTCAATTTGACAAGCAAATTTCGAATGTTTGACCAACAATGTTTGATCAATGTTTGATGGCTTGGCTAGGGCCTTAGTTTGGAGATTACAAAAACAAACTTTTATTTATCTTTATCGATTGGTAGTTTCCACACCTTATTTTACCCACGACAAGAAGGTCCACATCAAAAACTGTTGGTCAAACATTTAAGAGAACATAAGGGAATCCTCTCCACATGCAACAACCTTGATTGCAGCCGCTTTACGACAGGCAGTGCAGCAGGTTTTACTTTTAATTCATGAATACTGGAAGACTAAAGGGGAAATTAATCTATGACATTAAATGTTATAAATATCTGTAGAAACTCTGAAACAAGATGCAAGTAACTCACAAAAAAGAAAATACTTGATAAAATGCATCCTAGAGTAGATAAACTAAGATTTGAATCCTTTCTTTCACTTTAACTACCACTAAATGTGAATTTAAAGCAAAATTTGCTCCACTTTCCCTCCTGAAACGACTGCATTCTTGTCTTTGAACGTGGAGAGGATGCCCTTATTCAACATGTCTACCATTGTCCAGAAAATGTCGCGCCTTTCCAGGCCTCTTTGAAAAGGTCTATACATAAATAGATAGCAAAAGGAAGTTCCCACTTGACAAGTTCTAGCAGGTAAGTTCTATGCAAACTTATCGGAACGACTCCAGTCTAGTATGCTGGCAAAGTATTTTCCTTAGTTAATCAAAAGGTTTACAGATATATTACCTCAACGTGCGTCCCCCGTCTTCCTTCTGCCGGCACATCCCTGCTTTCCACAGTCATCATATAATCAATCTGCTTGTTAAGAAAATCTTGGAATGATATATTCTTTTTGCTAGGTGCTATTATTTTCTCTTCACCGGGGGACATCGGTGGTTGTGATATGAGACTTGATTGGTTGACCTTTCCAGATACTGATTTCAACACTAAAAGATAAGGAAATTCTCGATTTCATTCTGACAATGAGGAAACTAAGATTATCCTTTAATTTCCCTACTTTGTATAGGAACAAAGTTACGCTACATTACGTTATAAAAATTCAACTCAAATTGCAATAAAAAGCGGAATTTTCTTTGGACATACTTGAAAGATTCCGGAAATACTGACAGTTCAAGGGCTGCAAGCTGGAGAAAAGCTTTGCCTGGTATTTTTGAAACTGAGTAAGGTCAAGTGATTATCAAAAGAAATTTAGTTTAGACAAACTTTTTCAGCTAATATTGGCTGCCCTCTCTGAGTGTCAAATAGAGGGATTCCAATTTTGATACTACTACGTTTTTAAGTTCATATTTACGTATAACGGTTGTAATCGTGGTAAATAGCATGAGTTAAATAAAGAAATGTATTCGATAATGGGGAAGGCTTGGATGGTTGTCGAGGAAGGTTCGACTTCTTTTACTCTGATACTTGAAAGCTTTTTGTCTGACTCTCCTCAGAGTATAGACGTCAGAAACAGACTGAAACAATAATTTATACCAAAGCAACGGATCGAAATGCACGATGCTGCACAGGTAGGTGGATCATTTGTCAACACAGTTTTCGACATACAGAGCAACCACCCCCACAATTCAGAACAACAACACATCTTTAAGCATGATTTCGAGTACTAAGCATGAATCCTTAGTTTTTCTTGTTAATGCTCTGACAAAAGCAAAGTTTTTTCAGCAATTGGAAAAGGGCGTCTCTTTATTCCTCTCATCAAGAGTTTGCACATACACTATCGAAGGAGTTTGGGACCAACTTGGTCGACAGCTTCAATCTTAAGGGAGCGCTTATTCGAAGTAGGGTGCTTATTCGAGGAAATACTATAGGGGCCTAGGATGTTGACAAGTGCTCACCGTGATCGAGGTTGACCGAGTTCTTTAGCAGATGATCAATGCACCAATGAATTGGATCAGAAAAGAGGCTGCTGCTAGGCTGCACATAAACAAACGTTGGATTCGGCGAGCTTACAGTAAATAGAGAGCTTGAGCTAAAAAGAAGATAAAAAAATTTTGATTTTACATTTTTACACTGAATTGAATTGAGGTGAAGGCAGCGAAAACTACGACCCGTGTAGTAACTCTACATGCAGATTGCAGGAAGAAAATGCGTTTATCACTGTTGCATGGGAGTCAAGAGAACAAAGGCAGAAAGCCGAGAAAGACAAGTCCGAAAGTGTTGTTTTAGTACGAGGCTAGTGAACATTTTGAGTAGCAGATGACTGTACCTGAGGCTTCCCAGAAGTCGGTTCTTCTTCAATATCAAATGAATTTGGTCTTGCAGAGATTGTTGCATTTTGAGCAAAGATGGCTTGGAAAGAAAAACAAGTTTATTAGACTATGTAGAGGAAAGAACGGAAAAGACATCAATCCGTACCGTCAAGACGGGGGTTCGGCGGGGTTGAAGGTTTGGGGCCCGTACTCAAAATTGAAATTCTCTTATATACTTCTCCAAAACAGAAAAAGGGTCCTGTACGATTTCATTACCCCTAGGCCCGGACGGACTGCCACTCGGGCTGCACATAAATTCTTGCGAGTTTGCCTCTTTGGAGTTATTAAAGAACAACAGAGTTCTATGTCGAGTCGCGAACTCCGAAAAGTTCGCACAGCGGGGAGAAAGCCAGGCTAAACTAGAAGACATGTGTCCCCTCGATGTCTCCCAGTTTAACCACCCCGGAGACATTTTTTAGCGTGTGACAGAATCTGTGGCGAGAGCGACGTAAATGTTTCTGGGAGACAACAGAAACATTTCTTGTCTCTGTAACTAGGGGGACAAGTTGCTCGCTTGTCACTCGCATTTTTAGGCACCCTGGGAGACAGGCCGAGCACAATGTCACGCGCAATATGTCTCCTAGGTATTCAAATGATCAGAGTACAAATGAATGTGCAATCATTTCTTTGCCCCCCCTTAACACACACTGCTGAATCTTCCACTAAAACGTAATACTTTGGAAATGAGTCCCAGAGAGTGATGATTTCAAAAGGCAATATTCTGAAAGCGTATATTCCTTGATCAATTTGACGAAAAGCTTGAATACCTAGATATCATACCTCATTTGCGGATGCTTGCTTTGCCCATGGAACCTGGCAGAAAAGAGTCAAAAATGAAGTTACAGAGGTAGCAAGATGTTAAATTATGAATTGATTTGGTTACGGGGTAGACCTATTCTTAGACTAGTTCTTAGGGGCCGAAATTTTATTGTTTCAAAACAGGTAGTTGACTTTTGCATTTGACAAATAGAGGAATCAATACAATCTTCGTTTACAGTAACTGCCTTTTGTAAAAACTGACACTCAATGTGTAACAGAAGTTCTTTTGTGGAAGCAATATCTCTAATTCTACAGATTGTTGAGACATGCGAGTTTCTCATCAGTCTGGGTCAAGTGCTGAAAGTTTCTTAACCAATATTGATCTCAGTATTGAGTTGCTTATAAACGGGTTTCTTATAATAAAGTGTACAGAAAAGAAATCAATTTAGTGGTCTCTGTGGCGCAGTGGTTAGCGTGCTGGGTTCATAACGAGAATGTTGTGAGTTCGAGCCACGGTCTTACCACTGGTGTTGCAGAGATAATAACCTTGGGCAAGTTGTTAACACAAATGTGCCTCTCTCCACCCAGGTGTATAAATGGGTACCTGGTCGGTAGTTCTGAGCACAGTGTGTGGCTACACCCTGCTATATGCTAATGCATGCAGACCAGGGGTAGAGTGTAAAGTCGACTGAGTAACCCCAGGCTACAATGGCTGCCAAATATAGTTGGAACGCCCAAGATCTTTCGGGTGAATCACTGACATTTTCGGTAAATCTAGCATATTCACGAGCTTAAGCCCTCCCCTCCCCCTCAAACAATGTTGAGACTATGGATGATTCTCTTAGCAATCGCGCGAGGCCGGAATTAGCTGGAAATTGTAGTGTTAAACAACATTGTTTAAGGGGGAGGAGGGGGAGGGTGAAGCCATAGCAGGCAGTCAAAGAGAATTTCAGCACAGGCGTTCCAACACTTTCGGCAGCCATTGTAGTAGTAGACTCAAAAACGGCAACTTTACTTTACTTTACTTTTAGAAAATGAATGCGTTCACTCTTTGGCCAGACAGTAGAGCTAAATAACGAGAACTTACCTGACAAGCGAAAATAATTCTTGGAATGCATGGTCTGCCTGTAGTTTTCCATATTTCTGGCATTCCGTCGATACCTGATAACATACCGCAAATATGGTGCAACATGCCATGCCTAAGACATAAAGTTAAACATGCGTGTTACGATTTAAGAGAATACGTTAAACAAGCAAGGATTTATCAATGAAATAGAACGTCGTAAGGTACCGTGGCTGATATGTACAACACTTATTTTCTTTCCAAAATTTCAAAAAGAAAACAAAAAATCCGCGGTAAAATGCGCGGTAAAATTTTATGACCCCGAGGATTTGTCTTTCGAAAATCATGGGGCCAAGTATTTTTTTGACCGTTTTTTTTTTGGTCCGTCAATTCTCGCCTGTTTCCACGTGTTCGACGTTAAAGAATATTTCGTCAAGTCTTGAAATATTTCGCTCAAAATCTGGAAGGCACTGCTTCCAAGTTTTTCACTATTTTCAACAAGAAGCAACAAATAAGTCGTTTAATTTTATTCTTAATGAAAGTCAAAGAAATTGTGAACATTTTCCCACCTAAATCAAGTTGGGCGAAGACCCTGAGTCGTGAAAAGGCTTTGTTATGTATATTTTGTGTTGTTTGTTGGGCCTATAGCCCTGTCCACACTATACAAACTAACCCAGGTTCGCCCCAGGTTTTTGCTAACCCAGGTTAGATTTTTGTAGTGTGGACACAACTAACCTGGGTTCGACCTGGGTTAGTTTAACCCGACTTTGGAGGTGGGTTCGACCTGGGTCGAACCCAGGTTAGTGTTGGCAACTTCAAGTGTGAACCTGGGTTAGTTTACTTGTGACGCATGCGCAGATATTTATTTCATTTGAGGCGCCAGAAATATTCCAAAATCTGGTCCTAAAATTACTTTACAAAATATTACAATTTGCAATTATAATCACAATTTTCGTAAAAACTATGACAGAATCTTACAAAGCAACAGAACGCAGATCAACCTTGACCAGTGAGGCGGTGCCAAGTTGAATCAGTATTTGCAGTGACGAGGTGAAGGTGAAGGTGAAATGGTGTTTAAGCGCCATATCTCAGTAGTGTTAACTAATCGAGACCTCGACCCTGGCTGTGACGCTACCGTGGCTGGGCTTGAACCCTGACCACACTGAGCTTCTGACACCACGAGTCAGCTGGATTACACCACGACGCCACAGCACCTTCAAGATAAAGGAACAGCTGGGTAATTGAACGAGGAAGAAACAATTTTTGGCGAAACGCGAAAACGTCGTATAAGAAAAGGACAGTAACACTTTGTCAGGAAGAGGACGTTTTCAACAAAATGAACAAGTGATTGTGATTGAGATCGGCCAAGGATTTATCAATGAAATAGAACGTCGTAAGGTGTAGACTATCTTGGTTCTCTTACCTCATCTTGTTTATACGATATTCGCAATTACACGCATTTCTTATAAGGAAGTTCGGCTCAGGCTAAGTACTGAAAATTCCTTAAATGTTGGTCAAATTTGAGTACTCAATATTCCTTAGCAATTCCTTAACTTTTGACATCGTGATTCCTCAAAATAACCATGGTCATTGACATTTTAGGTAGGTCATAAGGTGTCAGAAGACGAATAGAAATTAATAATGGTTGAAAAGCATGCGCGCTAAGTATTGCTTGCTCTGTTAATGAAAAATTTCATCTTTTTGACTCGAAATGTTAAGTTAAAGAAAAATTTTGATTCCTTAGCAGTCTCCGATCTAGTACTAGATATTCCTTAAATTTTTGCCTATCCGAGTACTATTTTCCTTATAAAGCACTTCCTTAAAAAAAAACTGCGTGTACAGACCATTCATTTTTGACATGTTCTGTAGCAATATAGGCATTTATAAGACTCTTACCGCACAGAGGCCAGTAGTTTGAACAACTTTACATAAACCAAATCAAATCGTGGAGTTGGAAAAGATACCTAAAATTCAAGTGTTAAATTAGGGAAAATTTTAGTTGATACACATATCTGATAAAAGGGTTTATATGAATGGCGAATATACACAATAATAAATATATTCACAATATAAACACAAATATTTATGGTGCTGAAGAAGGCTCAGCATAGTGGAAACACAAAAGTCAAAACGGGAAGAGATCCTTGGTCTGTAGGACTTGGAGAGTTAATGTTGTTGGCTCTCTTGCCTTTCTGGTCAAGTTGTTGTTAGTTTTATCTGGTACTCAAGATTGTAAGAACTTGTGCTGAATAGACCATTTCAACATGAGCTGCAGTGGTGTAGCTAGGGGTAGGGGACAGGGAGGGGCAAATGTCCCCTGGTACCTGGCCATAGGGGACACTAAATTGTAACTTTCTGTGGCAAATGGAGAGATTAAAAGTCAAGTTTGACTAAAAATGTGACTAAAATGGAATATAAGGGGTGCAACCTTGATGTCTGCCCCTGGACGCTGATGACGCTAGCTATGCCACTGATGAGCTATATCTTGATAGATGAGCTATATGGTATTATAGATGAGCAGGATTGTGACAACCAGCCATGACAGTACACCCATGACAGACAGGCCCAAAAATGTTTCCACTGTTTATCGCACTTGAGATAAAGCTTTTTTGTGTTCCAGCCACATCTACATGTGCAACATTTTGCTTGAAATGGCAACATAACATGTTCAAATAAGCACCGCAACCGGAAGAGTCGCAAGTGTAGCCAGGGATAGATTTTTGAACAGAATGTTCTGCAATCTTAGAAAATTCAGTCGCAGAACACTGCTTTGGTTGAACTTTTCGCAACCATTTTTGCTTGTCACCAGTCATGTCGCAGCATGTAGCGGGTTTAATTGGCAATGCAACACATTGCATTGTTTTCATGCCTTTTCCTTGAAATTTTCTAGGACCCATTCTTCTTATCACGAAAGTTGATTGTCGCAGAACTTCTGTCACAGCATTTTTGTAGCAGGGTGTAGCCACTTCAGGATTTCTCAGAACAGGACATTTTCAGGTGTGTCGCGTCGCCAGAACAGGTGAAAAGTCACGAGTGTAGCTGCGTCTTAAGTTAAATCCAACAGCTATAAACAATTAGACGGAAAGTGCAATGGAAAACCTACCAATACAATGTGACAAACAGAAAACATGAACAATAATGCAGCAAAGCCTCTGTGTTCTTTGTCTTGCCAAAATTGATGCTGACCCTAAATGCAAACAATATCAAATAATTGGGAGTATTACCAAAGATATTTTACTGTGTTTTTTGATATTTGAAGTTCTGTACAAAGCAAAGTTTTAGTCTTATTGAAGTATCCAGAACACTCACTGTTAATGAGATATTTTCTTGAATTTTGTTTGATGCTTTGACAAGGGCAGAATGGTCTTGAATGGTGATGAGTTGAAGATAAATGATTCTTTGAGAAACATCATGAAATAGCTTGATAACAACCTAACAACAAAAAAAATCAGACTTATCCATTGGTCAAATCGGGTCAGGTTTAATCAAGTAATAGTAATAAAAAGTAGAGTCCAGTTGAGACTAGCAGAGTCTTTAAGTCAGGTTGAATCAACTTAATCAACTTCTAGCTAAGCTAATCAACAGTGGCAGAACAGAGTGGAGTTAAGTTGAGTCAAAATAAGTCAAGTTGAGTTAAGTGAGTCCAGCTGTATCAAGTCAAGTAAACACAATTTAAGTTGAGTCAAGATGAGCAGATTCAAGATGAGCTGAGCTTCAAGTTGAGTTGAACCAGGTCAAGCTCTGAAAAGTTGGGTCAAGTCAAGCCAAGCTTCAAGTCAAGTCAAGTCAAATTCAGCCCAGTAAAGCCAAGTTCTTAGTTTATTTCAGTGTAGGCAAGCTCAATTTAGCCAGTCTAGCTTTTCTTTGTCCCATCAAAAATGTCCAGAAAAGTGAAGTAGAGTTGTGCTTAAATGACTAATCAAACTTGGGACAACAGCGAAAATTAATTCACCTCTTTTTCATGCTCTACTTCGTCTTTCTGAAAAAGGATAAAAAAAATGTTTCCATAAAATTCATTAATTGGAAAGAATAACTTAACATATTATAGCAAGAAAGTTACAGGTCATCCAGCTGGATTAGAAAATTAGATAGCTCCTTTAGATGAACTCTGAGATGTGTGAAGATAGCTTTGTTTTCTTTAAAATACCATTGTCAATTTTAGAATTTCAATTCTTGAGTTTTGTGAGTGTAATTCTTTTCATGCCACTCCTTGAAAGAGTGTAGGAGATTACTATCGTAATCGTCACAAAATTATTGTTACAACAAGACTCCTATGAAAACAATAGAGATTCCAGCTGCAGATACATGAGATAGCCTGGAATGAATTGTCCACTTCGAGAGCCTTTTTACCTGCATGGCACGAACAAGATACAAAAAAAATGGAGAGGTCCTTCAAATAAAACTATAAATTATTAAAATTTTAAATCTTACATCATTGAATACTTGCTTTCCTATAATATTATTGCAGATTGCATCTTTGTTTGGCAAATGACAGTTACCAATTATCCCAACAATGCATATCTTGTGATTCTCTGAGCTAAATCAGAAAAGAAACTTTTTTAGATTAGTACCTATGTACGTCTGCAATGCAACTGGCCTAAGGCCTTTAGCTTGCGTTGTTAAAGAGTAGAAAAGCTTGATTTTTCCATATGGCAGAGTCAAGTTTTTGCTGTCAGTGTTTCTTTACTTTTACCTTTTATTTCTGCTTACCTCGATGTCTGCTTTATTTTCTCTTTCAAGAGCTCAGCAGTCAAAAACTTCGCCATTTCTTTCACAGCTGCGGCTTCTGGTCCGACATTTTGTTTCTAAATATCAACTCAAGCAAGTTTGAAATTTTAAAACTCATTGTCTTTTTTGAGAGGCTACATGAATAAGAGGCAAACCATTCTTCCTTCAGTCAGGTTGAATATTGCAGAAGGGAGGGAGAATACTTTTTTCTTCCATGAAAAGATATCTCTAAGTCCCCACGCACCCCTCTCTCCCTGATTAGATTGGCAGATTTTCAAAAGAATGCCAATTTCTCCAAAATGATGCGCTTCTCTGGTGGAAAACTCCCTTCCGGATGGCAAAGATTGGAAATTCCAAGAAAAAAGGGTAAGACATCGAAAAAATGTGATGTGTACTTCTACACCCCAGATGGGGTAAAACTAAGATCCTATCCGGAAATTGAAAGGTATTTCCAGGTGATTGGCAAGGAACCCCCCGAAAGATCCTGTTTCAACTTTTTACCAGTTCATAGGTACTTATCCTGGGGGTATCTGTCAAAATCTGTTGGTTCGAAACTGGGGTTTAGCCCCTGTGAAGTTGATGGGAGCCCTAGTGTTGATCATTTTTTGAAAGATGGTGGGAGAATGGCTAAATTGTTGCAAGAAAATTGCACTAGCAACAATGTTTTTGAAAATCGTAGCAAAATTTTGCATGGAGAGAGGACTAGAACCATAAACAGATCAGCTGAATTTGATAATTTGAAAAATTCTAAGGTTAAACGAAGAAAAAAGAAATTAGACTTTGCTGAGAAAAACTGTTTTGCTCAGAAATCGAGTTCTTGTGTTAATAAACAGTTTGGTGGGAAAGTGACAAAAGCCCGAAGAAAACATGAAAGTTTGAAGGTAATCGAAAAGCAACAATCTTTCGATACTACTAGTTCTGCAAAAATACTTAGTTCAAAACCTCAAAGGAAAAAGAAATTGGTGCAAAGGAAATTGAAAATGGTTGAAGAAAAGGCAGATTTAGCAAATGCATTGTCAAATAGAAATAATGCCTTACCACAAAAGCAGCAAATCAAAAATGAAGGCAATGAAAACTCAAGGATTGGAAATGGCGAGAGGCTTCCAGTGAAAATTAGTCTGAAACATGTCTCTGTCACAAAGAACAACAACATTAAAACTAGTACCCCAGATGAAATTGGATGTTTTGAAGGGAGATCTGATCTAAGTGAAATCGATCACGAAAAGATGTCATCCGTCGTGAATAAATTTCCTGTTCACAAAATACGTCGCAAAACAAAACTGCCTGGTGTGGCTTATAGAAGAATTAAGCTCAAATTAAAACAAAAACAGAAAGAAATCATGAAAAATGCTAACCTAGATTTACAATCTAGTCTGAGTGAAAATGTTGGCTGTTCGTCTCAGTATGGTGTTGAACTGCATGAAGAAAATAGCCTTTCAAGTGATGAAAACCGACTGAAGCCACAACTTGAAGTTGGCTTTGCAAAGTTGGCTAAAGAGACTAAAACTGTTGAAGAATCTGGCACAAATACAGCAGAATTTATTTCAAAGCCTGAGATAAAAAAGCTGGAATTTCTCACAGATTCTGAAACAATAATACCTGGATTAACTGAGAAGCCTGAAACAAAAATGGCTGAGTTTTCAGAGCCTGAAACAGTAGAATTAGCTGCATATTCAAAATCAAAGTTACCAGAAATTACTTCAGAGTCTGAAGAAACAAACATGATAGAATTTCTCGAGTCTGAAGCAAAGAAGATTAAAACAATTGTCAGCAAAAACAGTTGTCCTGTAAATATTTTTGTGTGGACTTATTAGCAAATGAAACAAACAAAAACAGGGAATGTAATTTTGTTGATTCTGAACAAGTGCTGCCAGGTCCCATTAAAGATGGTTTCAGCAGAAATATTATGACTACAAGACAAGTCTCAAACTTGAAAGATGCTCCAAGGAGTTCAGGTAAAGACAATCCTACTTTGCTGGATTATGGTGGGATAATGAAAACTGATAAAGAAAATGAAAACTGCAAAACTGTTGCTGGATCTGTTGAGAGAAAAGATTTAGAGAAATCTGAGGGAAAAGTGTCAAGTAAAAGAGATTTGAGACCAAGAACTGATAAGCAAAATTCAGTGAGTGAAACAAAAATTCAAAATGTATTGGAGAAATTTAAAGGTAGAATGAAATCAGGCAGTGGTGTGGACAAAATTGCTAATAAACAGGCACAAGAATGCTCTGTTGAACAAGATGGTCAAAATTCTGTTGCTTTAAATCAAGATTTGTCCAGAAATGAAAAGGCTAGCTCAGCCAAACTCAACAAACACAATGTGGAGAAGAAACTAAGTAAAAAAGTTGTACCCAAAAAAGTCAACAAAAATGATAATTTGGAGGATGGTGAAGTAAAGACAAGACGTCTTCAGAGAAGAAGATTACTCAGCAATAGTCTAGCAAGGATAACGTTAAAAAGAAAAGCATCTACTTATGCCATAAGTCTCTGCAAAGGAAAGCTTTCTGGTTGGACAAGAGTTGCTACTCAAAGAGAATCAGGCAAAACGTCAGGCTCATGGGATATTTGTTACTATTCACCCGAGAATTTAAGAATGAGATCGAAACCTGATGTAATAAGGTACTTGGCTGAGAGCAGATTAAGAGGAATAAGTCCAGAGTTATTCTGCTTTAACCCGAATAACCGTGAAAAGAGTAAAAATACAGAAGTCAGCAAATACTTTCAGAACAAAGACACCAAAGTTACAGAAAATGCCAGACTAGAAAAGAAACTGAAAAATGATGGGAAATTGAAAAAGTTTGAATTTTCAGCCTTATCTAAAGCTACTAATAAAGATAGTAATAAAGCTGCTAATAATGATAGTAATTTTCTAGAAGGTTTTTTGAAAGGAGATACTGAAACTGGAAAAATGGATGTTATTGATGTAGAAACTGGTTCAAAAAGACAAACTAGAAGCTACAAGAAAGCTAACTCAAGTAATAACACTAATTATGATGAAACTATGGTACAGGAGATTCCTCGTCGTACTCGAAGGAGGTCAAAAATTGCAGATCAACAAAGTATTGAGACAACTGAAAACATGGTGAATGTTAGCGAACACAATGTACTTTCCGTGGAAGATGATGAAGGAATTTTACCAACTGGAACCAAAGGAAACTCACAACAGTCACCATCAGAGAACACCTATCACTGCGATGAGGGTAACAATGAAGAAGTTAATTCTGCTGACAGCTTCGTCACAACTGACTTTTTGGAAGAAAGATCTCCTGAAGTCAGAAATGATCAAAGCTCAATCCAATTCAAAAATCTTCAGCGTGTAGCAGATATGGATAACAAAGAGGTCAACAAGAAATGTTGTTAATGAAGAAACAAAGGATCCTGTTTCAGAAATAAGCAAGCTTTCAGATAAGTCAGTAGAAACTGGATATTTGGATAATTTGTTGGAAGAGAGTAATTCTGTTGAAAGTAGTCCTCGCAAGCAGAGTAAAAATCAGACACAATGTCTAGAAAATACAAAACTTGATGGAAGCACAGAGGTGATAATGGAGTCTAAAGTAACTTTAGTGCATTTACATCAAGTGTGCAACATGAAATGTCATAAAGCAACAAATAATGATGTTGTAGCTGAACCAGAAAATATGAAAATACAGCGAGAAAATGATTCCGATGTTGAACTATTTCGACATAGTAAGGTACTGGTGGATGCAGAAACCAAGCCAGCAAGCTCTCTAGGGACTAAAAATAAATTGCTAGAGGCAGAGGTATGCGATGCTTTGCTGAAACTCGAAAGTGAGCGTCCTGTCACTGAGAGTGAATATACAACTTGTTCATTGGATTCAGAAAGAAAAACTATAACTTCAATCGTTGTCAATGAAGAAGATGATAAAAGAGTTGAGACTAGTCATGTTGATGATTACCATGATGAAGTATCGAGGAGATTTTGTGGAAATGATGAAGATGTGGAAAATTTCAACCAATCTGAAACAAGCAAAGTAAATGAAGATCTGAGTACGAAAGAAGAAGATGCAGTTCAGGAAGAAGAAGTTGAATCATCAACATGTTGCTCTGCAATTTCAGATAATGTGCCTCCTACTGTCAGTATTGAAAAGATACAAAGCTATGTTGCGACAAAGAACTCGTTTTGTTTGATGGAAAGAACTCGCATTGTACAAGATTCTTTCGATGTTGACTCTGCTTTGAATCGTTCCAATGATTTTGCTCTTTCGTGTAAGGAAGATGAAGGCTTAGTTCGAAGAGAAGAAATTGAGTTGCAAAACCATGGTTTATCAGATGCCAAGGTTGAGACCCATATAAACAATGAAGAAAAGATAGCACGTTGTGTCTTTATGAAGAATGTTACTTGTGTGGTTGAGCAGACAGGAATTACGGAAGCTCCTTGTCATGTTGCTGAATCTACTTTGAACTCTTCTAATTCTTCCAGTGAGTTTGATTTAACATGCAAGGAAGAGTTATGCCATCATGATGATGTGCAGCCAATTATAAAAGAAGATGTGGTAGGACCGTGTGAAGAGAAAGTAAACTGCAGTGATTCGAAATCAGATGATTTTCTTTGTTCAGAAGTTATTCCACACGATTTATCTGTTAACAGAGAATCTTGTAAAGCTGAAGGACGGCCAGATGCTGGAAAGTTGTCAAGATGTAGTGAAGAAAAAGATAAATATAAGAACAGGGAGACTACTCACGACGAGCCATTGATCTTTTCAACACCTCGTAGAAAGAGACAATTAAATGAACGATATGTTAACGCCATGTCCGAATTCAAAAGAAGGAAGAGAAAAAGGAAATCAGATAGTTGTAATCGAATTAGAACGAGAAGTTTAACAAAGAAGGAATTTGGTGTCCGGAAGAGCAAGCCAATCTGTTCGAATGTGGAATCCCAGGAGATGAAGAATGATGATTTAAATGCATCAAAAAATAAGATGGCCAATTCGAAGACCATAGAAGGGCAAAGTGGCAAAATTAGTAGATTGAACAAAATCCATGAAAAGGATAAAACTGAAAAAGACATTTCAGAGCTACGTTTGTCGCAGAAATTGACAATTTCACTTAAAGCATCTAGTAAAAAAGATTCTTACGGTCGCAGAGAATATTATTCACCTGGCCAGTATGAAATTATTAATCCTGTGGAAGCTACTGATAGTTCCATCAAGAGTCCCTACTTTAGTCGAAGATACTATAAGCAAAGTGTCAATCAAAAGTTAGAGACATTAAAGACAAGTCTTGAGGATAGGTTTGGATATGCTGCTGCCAAAAGAATCGATAATGATTCATCTGGTGCAAACGTTGTAAATGCTTCAGACACAAAACTTGTAGCATTTAGAAAAAGAGGAAGATGGAGCATAACAAATCCAAAAACTGAGAAACAAGCTGAGAGTACAAAACAAGAGTTTCAATTGGATTTCAGTTGTGAATCGGATCCAAAAGTGGAAATTTCACAAGCGAAAAGATCTGTCAGCCTTGACCACACATATCAGAAAGATCTTCCGAAAACTAGAAATCGCAACAGACGAAAATCAACCTCATCGTTGAATGAAACGACAAATCAGACAACGCATAAGCCTACGTTTCCATCTTATATTCCACTGAAAGCCTACAAGGAACATTCAGCTAGAGTGATGTCCAGTTGTTGCCGTTCCATTGGAGAAGTTGATCCCCAGATTCGAACCGATCATAATTACGCTGAAGTGCTGTCTGATAGAGACTGCCCTGATTTTGAAAGAGGAACTTCGTTACATTTCTTCACTAGTTTATCACTGCGTTGTCGCGATTATCACTTGGAAGATACAGACAGAGACAAAGAACCGCATCCTTCGGAGCCTGTGCGAAATCATTCATCCAGTGAGTCTAAATGTAATTGTGGCAGGCCTACCGGTGAAACAATGAATGCTCCGAATTTATATTCCTACAGCACTTGTCCTTCTATGAAGTCAAAGATGCAGCTGTATGTAGAAGATGGCATTGCACAGAAAAATTGCTGCCAACTATACGAGTAAAGGCACACATAAAATCCGTTGAGATCCTGCCGAGTGAATGTAATAAAGATATCGGTACGAGAGCGCAAAATAACGAGGCATCGATTGAGCCATCAAAAGATAAAATTGATGATAATGTTGTTATTGCTGAAAAGGAGCTAGGAGTGTCTGGTAGTAAAATGTCCCGGAATATAGCTTGTGGAAGTGGCACTGGTTCGATTGAAACATCGAAAAGGATGAGCCTGAATGAATTAAAGACTTATGACAAGAAAGGGGTTGGAACATCTGTAATAGCGGGTAATCAGAAAAGACAAGAAATTGGGCGAGTTGACGCTGTAGATCAGGAAGTTACTGGAGGAGGAGAGGAAAGGACTAACGTCGTCAGAGATGAGATTACCGAAAGTGCCGCTATAACATCATCGGCTAGCAAAGGCGGTTTCGATGAAGATGTACCCAATGGAACATCCGTATCGCTTACAGGAAATAGAGAAGGTACAGACAGCGAAAGGAAAAGAGATGCCAGTGTTATGCCAGCAGTGATGCAGATAGGGGAGAAAGCAGTAGACGTTGCCACAGGAAGAACCCTAGAGCCCTCTATACCACAGGTTGTTCCAGACGAAGAAAGAGAAGACATGCAGTCAAACGGTAGCCGAAAGGTTAAGGAACAAGAAAGCAACGAAAGTAAAGCAGCTGCATCCAGCAACGGCCAGGGTAGTGACCAGTGCGTGTCCATGCGGTATGCTAAAGATAATGTGAAACCAAAACGAAAAACAGTTACTTCACGGAGAAAAGACTCACAGAAACGCAGACTAGGCATCAAGCGAATTCGCGTTGACTCCGATGATGAAAGTGATCTATATAGTCCATATTTTGCTGCTGCTAAAAAATTGCGTCAAAGTCGAGAAAACCGATTGAAAATAGGTACGTTTGCTTCAGGCAATGAAAAACGGAGGAAGACATTGACTGAGAAACTGAAAACACAAGTGAACTACGCTGGACTTAGCTTATGTTGTAACTGTGGCAAGTTAACTGACGTCCATAGCAAATTGATGCAGAATCCACGTGGAAAGCACATGTTCATTTCTTATACTCCTCCGCAGTCGCCGCATGGACTTGTTCAGGAGGAGCTCTATAGAGACCCATGGAGATTACTTGTTGCAACGATATTTCTTAACAAAACATTCGGGAAGACAGCGATTCCAGTTATGACGAAATTCTTTGAGCTGTGGCCAGATGCTAAGACGACAATGCAGGCGGACTGGAAAGAAATTTCAGGTATGAAAAGTCCCAGGGGTACTCTGGTATACATTAGTAAGGAATGCTTGGGCTGAATAAAAAACTTTCACCTGAAGATAAAATTGAACAGCCCCATCCAATATATGTCAGAGTACCCCCTGGATGGAATGGAAAGTACATTTGTTTTCAGCCTGTTTAGGGGGATGTCTCAGGGGGGCTATGCTGCGGCTATACGTTGGATTTGTTGCTTGAAATGGCGACAGGACATGGTAAAAAATTGTCACCGCGACCGTAAAAACTAAATGCGTAGCAGGGATATATTTTCAAAACATTGACTTGCTTGAACCTTTGACGACATGTTTTGGTCAACACGTGTTGCAGTGTATAGCTCGTTTTTCTTTCATTGGCGACGCAGCACATTGCATTGTTTTCGCGCCCTTTTCTTGAATGTTTCTAGAACCCATTCTTCTTATAGCGCAAGTTGATTGCCTGATTGTCGAAGCATTTTGTCGCAGCGTGTAGGCATCTCAGGATTTCTCGGAATGGGACATTTTCAGGTGTGTAGCGTCGTCAGAACAGGTTGAAAATCGCGCGTGTAGCCGCGGCTTTAGTAGAACTTAGCTGACATTACAATGTTTTCTTTGATTATTGACTGAACTTGATGTTTATCTTTTCTCAGCTGTAATGCGGCCTCTGGGTCTCCACGAGCGGCGCTCTCGAAGCCTTGTGCGTTTTTCTGAAGAATATCTGACCAAAGATTGGTTCTACCCAATTGAATTATACGGCATTGGTAAATACGGCAATGACTCCTATCGAATGTTCTGTCTTGGCGAATGGAAAGACGTGAGACCAACCGATCCCAAATTGATACTGTACAATGATTGGATGGAGGAGTTGGAGCAGCTTGGGTTTTTGGACGATGAATGATTCTCGTGAATATTAAAATGTAAGCTTATGTTGTGCAAATTATTATTTTTAAATTCTTCTTAATTTTACTTCGTTTCTTACCTAAAGGGCGAGTTTGCAAGTTCCTTTGGTCAGCTTGCAACTTTTTGCGACCGTATACGTATAAGATTCAGAATGCGGCGATTATGCAAAAGTAAAGTCATTCCGTGAATTCAAATTTACAATTAGACGTGAATAAAAAATGTTTGAACACCGCAATTTTGGGGTACAGCTGGTTTTTACTATTTTATGTCATGAAAACATGGGCGAGCTCACCCAGTCGCAGCTCGGATCTAGCTCGGCTTTGGCTCGCCAGAAATCGCTATTACATAGAAGGGTTGACCCGCCTGTAGCTCAGCAAAGAAGGGCCTTTGTTGGACTCACATAGCTGCAGCCATTATACTGACTCAGTTGCTGCTAGGGAAAGGCCAGGCTTGCCTGACCCACTTACGAAAAACGTACCAGCCGTGCAAGGCAGGGTGGCTCGCGTCGTAATCCCAAATTTTTTTGTAGGATTTAGCCTAAGCATCACATCGACCCACCGAGCAGTAAAGGAGCTACATGCGGGCCAACTCCCCCATGTAATCATGACCTTGGGGCACTGAACTTATGCTTCCATTGAGCACCCCCTGTCCAGATTTCCCCAATTTTGTAGCTAGGATATATTTCTCTGCATTATCTGGTTTTGTAGTTTTGCTACGATACCAACCGGATAACTCGCTAAGACGCTCAATTGGGGCTCTCTGTCTTACGCTCTCTGTGTTATTTACACCCTCAGCTAATACGCAAATTTGTATAGATGATAAAAAACCATTATTTGTCAAATGATTTTTATATAACCTGACTACGTATTACTAAAGGTTATGTTAATCAGAATTTTTAGTTTTTAGTTACTTGATGTTTCGTTACAGACAAAAAGCAAAAAACGTTTTCTCTGGGTTTTTCTGGGTTTTGACGCCTTTTTTTCTTGCAAGAATACGCGAAGTGGTGTTGAATTTTGCGCTGTTGGCACGCCTCAGTTGATGGGATTCGAACTCTGGTCACAACGCTGCATGATCAGAGAGCCAATGACGATTACACTGACAGAGATGCAAAAACTCTGCACACCTACACACCTGGTTTGGAGGAAGGTTTTGGTTAAAAAATGAGGAAGGTTTTGTAGTAGTAAAATGACTTTTTATATTTTTGCTACAGCTTATTCAAGTGCGGACAATAAATCACGAACAAAATAACTTGAGTTAGTAAAAATCATTCAAACTGCATGCAGTTGGTTTAGGTTTCATTTCAATTAATCAGAGGAGAAAAATCAGGCTTGCTTGATCATTATAATAAAAGAACGAAAATCTATCTTGTCAACCCTTTGTAGGCCCCTACGGTGCGATATCCTTCAGCTTGGAAAGTTGGAATCAATTTATGAATCACACTTTTAAGACTGTTGCCTCCCTCATATTGAAGCCTGATTGCCACCTTTGTAACACTTAACGCTAAAATATACAAGGGACCTGGGAAGGTCCCTATGTACATGTTTTTGTCTCATTCTAGCAAGAGTCTCTCTGGCGGTTTTTCGGCAATTTTATATCATGTAAAAATGAGAAAGGCTGGCTACAAGAGGAAGGTCAATAACTTTTTGCAACTCTGTACACTGATCTAAAGAGCCCAATGAAATCGCAGAGTGGAAGGTGCAATCGAAGGAACCGTAACGTCATAGTGTAAGCCATGTTGGTGTAAACGAGGTTGGACGATAAAAAGACGTGCAATCACAACGAAAAGACATGCCACTAGGCAAGGCATGCGACCACGACAATCATTTTTGTCCCAACCACTGCTCGATACAGCACGGGATGTCAGATCAATGTCAGATAAAAAAGACATTCCAATCTCAATTGAGTATATTGTATGGATCGTTAAGGCCTTTGCTCCAGACCTCTCTTTGAGGCCTACATAAATGTGACGTTATACCACGAACGCTGATGATTAGTGCTGATCAATGGTTAGTAGTCTGAAAGATTCTCCTACGCAGAGGGGACCCTGAGAGGCCTCCCTAGCAGCGCCGGTATTGCATTTCAAAATAAAAGATCTCGAAGCTTGGAGCAAGTCTATACTGAACGGAGACTGGATTGTCTTATTGTTCTCTCACTGCAAAATTCAAAACTAGGTTAACAAGATAGAAGGAAAAGAGAGTCATGATCCAATTTGTGGATTTTTAAATTCGCATTTCATTTGTCCTAATCTGTATACGCCCTCTTTTTATGGAATATAAACCTGCATTAAAAACCTAAAAGCATCGCAGAAAAGATCTATAAGCCAATTTTACACTTTTATCTGCGCTGTCGAGATGCAGCTTCAGGAACTTTGACTCTGAAAAGCTATGCTGACCTACCGTATGATTTGGAATGAGTGTAGATAAGGCCCCGATAACACCTCCTGTAGCTAATGGCTGTTCAGTACGGTGGATGATGTTCAGCGAGCTTGCGGATATTCAGATGCAGTGACTTGGCGAAGGGGGTTTGTAAACCAGAACTCTTTGCAAAGCGAACCAAAAGTAGGTCGGTTCGCGGACCAGAAATGGATCGGATCTACGAAGTTGTGTGTAAACGCCAGGCCTGTCCGTACCAAAAGTAGCTCGGACCCACTTTAGATCCGATCCACTTTTACTCGTGTAAACATGGCCTGAAGTAAGGCTCTCATAGGGGGGTATTTGCTCCTTTGCTCCCATCTTAAAAAGCGCCATGCTCCCTTGCTCCCGTCGAAATTAACCTTATGCTCCGAGTAATTTATTTTGTTCTAGGAACCTGTTTGCTCCCAGTCTCCCGTAATTTCTACTAGTCCTTCCGGCCCGTTTAGGTCTTGCTCCGTTCCTCCGCTCCTAGAAACCTCTATCAGATCCTCTAAGTTGAATCTGTCTTATAACTATTTAGACTATTTGAAGTGCTTGTCCATGGGTCCAGCCTTTAGTACTCTTCCAAAGATCGGGCGTGGTTGCTCCCCGGGGGGTAACTTCAATAGAGCAGTGACGGGGGTGTGCCACTTTCGTAAGAAAAATCAGACCCCAAAATTTATGAAAATTCTAAATAGTATACCCCAAAGTTCACAAAGAGATATGAATATTATACATAGAAATACTCAAAAGTCATTTTTTTAGAATTATACAGCTGAAATTTATTTGACATTTATTGTGACTTTATCAAAATTGATCATCTTAGCAATAATGATACCCCCAAGTTTGTAATTTAAGCAAATTTGTGGGAGTTACGGGAGTTACTCGACAGCATTAACATACTTGCACTTTCATGGCAGTGTGATGACACTGTATAGTGCGAAAAATTGACTGACCATGTATAGTAAAATAGTGTATGGTGGCTGATTGACTTTTCATTATCATTGTAGCAGTCCTCCTGACATGAGGATCATTTAGGGGGGGGGTGACATATTTCCCTGTTCGTTGAGAAAATGAGAGTTTCGTAGGATTACACAGCAAATTCATAGAAACTATTCTTCATTTCTAACTTTAAGTATTAATGGAGCCTTTGAGCCTCCACAGTTCCTTAAAGTTCCTTAATTTTTTGGGAATTTTCAGCCTCGAGTTCCTTATAAAGGTATTCCTTATAAAAAAAACGTGTATGTTAATAGCATAAAGAGGCCTTAGTTCAGACTCACAGCTGTTCATTTGACATTTGGGCCGGGGGCGTACTTCCATTGTTCATTATACTAGACGTGCCGCCCAAATGGGTTACTTTTTCAGCGCCAATTTCTACACATGGGTAGCAAATTATACAAACTTTTAGACATGCATTGCCTTGAAAAGCCTGATAAAAAGTGCGTTGTAGTTCAGCGCAAATGCCTTTTCGCCGCATTTAGAGTTGACTCAGACGTTAAATTGAGTTCAAACATTTGAGATATTGATACAAATGGGTTAAAAATTGCGTTGTTCTTTCTATACATGGGTACCACGAGTGACAGAATTTATCGGAAGACATGGGTGTGTTTGGAAAAACTGGACGGCACGTCTAGTCTCTTGAACAATGAAATACCCCCGGGCATTTGGGGGCCCCGGGGGGGGGGTACTTCAATGTGTCCATGATTAGACGTGAATCTGGACTTTGACAAAAGGACCCATTTGTATGATAGGATTTTCAAGGATTTCTGACCCATTTGCATGAAAATCGGCAAATTTCAAGCCCTTGTGTATGAATTTTGTTGATTTTAAAACCCTTTTACAGTGCTAGCTCTGTTGTTGCTGCTAATTCATCGTTTCGAAAGCAAAAACTTTGCGGTAAATCATAATGGGACCTATTGGTAAGAAAATCCTAAAATACCAACCAATCAACAAGAATCTAGCAGAATATCAGACCCATGTGTAGAGAATTTCAGTCGAAAAAACCCATCCATATGAGCGGCACGTCAAGTATGTCTACATATTGAAGTACCCTCCCCCCCTGGTTGGGGGCAAGCGAAACCCAGGAACAATGACAGGTTTTACCTTCATTTCACAAAATGTGACTTAACATTTAACAACACAGCAAACTAACAACAATATAAAGTGATATATATTTCATTAATTTCACAGCAATGTTAATACTAATGAATTCCTCTTGAAAACACGATGCGTGATAATGACTTGGCACCATTCTATCTAAAAGCGGATATTCTCGAGGGTGGTTCTGGTTCGCTTGAACGGGACATTTTTGTATTTTTGTGCCGAGTCGAAAATTTGTTAAAAACGCATTTACTATTACACCTAGTAGGATACAGATATCGTGCCAGTTATATATGGGCAATTCTCCAGTTATTTAATTGGGTTTTAAAGTTTTTCAAGAGTTTTTAGGAAGTGACGATATTGTTTTTTGGAAAGAAAAATTTTCAATATTGAGTTTTGAGCTGAAGCAGCCTCTCGACCCAGACCTCCATTTTCAACAACAAATCTTCGAAAGAGTCAAAGAACAGGCCGCAGGGATGTGTCAAAGATTCTGTTGATAATGGCCGATGAAACTAAGATTATTTATCACATAGACGACGAAGAAACACCGTATCTAGTTAAAATTCCAAAGCCTTCAGATCAAGTAACTCTTGGAGACTTCAAAAATGTTCTCAACCGGCCGAATTACAAGTTTTTCTTCAAATCTATGGACGATGATTTCGGGTGAGTTCGGCTTGATTTCAATTGCAAGATTAGGCTGTGAAACGACCGAGGAAAATGTCGTTTTTTGGTGAATTTGACTAAAGCGAACCCTCGCGAATGTTTCTGTTTGTTTACATATATTTCAAGCTCCACATTTATTGAATTTCCACGCTTTGGTCGCTTGATTGTGGTGTTTTAGTGAAGCGATCAGTTGTTGTATTTTCATCATTTGATAGAAACACCAGGCGACCACAGCAGGATTGCGTTCAGGACCTTGATCCAAAACGCTGTAGTTTCACCGGAATTACAGTGAAATAAAACCCTCTTTTTAGTCATGATAAAGCTGAGATTACTCCTATTTGATATCGAGTTTCTAATTTCCAACTTACTGGTATTAAGCATGTCATTTGAGCTCATTTTCGGGAAATTTTAAGTTTCTGAATGATAACGAAATTATCTGCTTCAACCCTCTCGAGAGATTCATTTCAATTATTCCTTCGAAAGACGTTTCAATATCACATTTTTCAAACATTTTATGATATTTCCACGTTTTTTTTCTGTTTGTTTTGCCTCTGTTTTTCATTTTATTTGTTTCAATATTTACAAAATTCTAAACTTTGTTGTTTCACAGAACGGAAATTCTGTCTCAGTTTCAAACTAAACGAAAATTATACACAAAAAGCTTTTTTATTTTCGAAACCCTTTGATCTTATAGTTTCACTAATAACATGTTCCTGAAGTTTGGTGTGGATTCTTGCTTTAACAAAATTAATGAATCTTTTTGTCTAAAAGCAACAGAAAATAAGGTTTTTACCAAAGACCATTTGTTTTTATTGTATAAAAATGCCACAACTTAATCCCTTTTTTGCCACAAAAAAGAATGAGTAATTTCGGAGAGTCAAAGATATCCTAAAACACTTTTGTTGAATTTACTGAAAATTAGTCTGTTTGAGGTTTAACTTACAGATTTTTTTTGGCAGGAAATTTTATTGTTAGATGTTTGCAAAAAAATGTGTGGAAAAAGAAAGAAAAAAATTATAGGAAATGATAATTTTGGTACTAGTTATTTTGATTGACTGTAATTTGACATATGAGCCATGCCTTCATGTTTTTTGTAAACATTTAAGTCACTAAAAGTCTTGGGGCTTCAGAAAAGGGTACAAAGTTTTCCACAACGAACTATGACAAAATCCAGTGCTACACGCTTTTTTTATAAAGAACCACTTTATAAGGAACATACATGTAGAAGGCCCGAAAATTTAAAGAACTTATACTACTAAAGAGAAAATCATTAAGGAACTTTTCATTGTTGAATATTTTTATCACTGCAAATAATCAAGAATTAGAAAGCTGGTTCCATTCATTTGCAGTCGAAAATCACATAAATTGTACTTTGGGCATGTATCAAATGTTTCCTTGAGTAGTTTCGAGCTTTGCTTACATGCAAATGTCTCTGTACAGTAGTCATTAAACTGTATGTGCAGTTAAAATTAAGGAACTATTAAGGAACTTTTGGAACTACAATCGTCTCAAAAGAGGTAAAAAAATAAGGAACTTTAAGAACTAGGCCTTGAGCTAGGTTCTTTATAAAAAAAGCGTGTACTAAAGAAATTTGATAATTCAACACGGTTTATCATTAGCAAATGCTCTCAATAAAATCTATTTTGGAATCATCTACAGTTGATTTGGATAACCCTGATGGTGCAGAAAAATCCTGGGTGGATCTTCATTGCATATTTTATGCTTGTTTCTTATTTTTAGACTGATTTTTCACCACTTAATCATCCCCTGCCCTGTTCAAAAACATTTAAAAAGATGTTTCTGGGCAATGGCTTCAAGCTGATAGACTTTGTTTGGTTTAGCTTAAATATCTTTGGAAATAGCAAAAAATTTGACCCAAATCTCAGCCTGATGTTTTTTATATAGGCTGTTCTTAACAGAACCTGTAATTGCCAGAGCAAGATTGTTGTTTCATTGAAATGTTTTGGATTTGATTCTGCCCATATCGAAACCAAAAAGCCGTTTTGATGCAGACAGAAAGAGTTCATTTTACAACTTGACTTTTCAAATCATTCTATTGGTCATCATGCTGTATTCTTGAAGCTTATTGGTATTAAAAGCGCAACACCAATCCAGCTTCACTTTCCTCATTTTTGCATTTTGATCTGATCTGAGTTTACATTCTGCATAAGTCAATTGTTTGGTCTGTCTCTGAAGTTGATACCCCAGGGGGTGCATTATGTACAATTTGGGTACTGGGGATGTGCCGCCAAGAACAGTATCGCTTTTTGCAATTTTGGTATAAGGAACAGTATCAGTTTTTACCATTTTGGTGTTTGGGTATAAGGAACGGTGTGCATTTTCACGATTTTGGTAAAGGAACGGTCTCCATTTTCACTAATTTTATGTCTGAAGAATTGAAAATTGGTATAAGGTTGGATATATATACTCGTAATATTGGTATAAGTTTGGGTATGTTTTGATGCCTGGGTGGCACGTCCCTTACAAAATTTGATCAAGTGCCCCCCTCCGGGGTTGATACTCTGAAGAGTGTCAAAGGAAAAAAGCTTTTTAATATGTTCCAGATGTTTCCACTTGATTCAGTAATGCTATCTTAATAATTATTATATTAGTATAGTTTCTTATATATGCAAAAGTAATCATTATTATCATCTTTCTACCTATTCTATATTTCAGTGTGGTCAAAGAAGAAATAATTGACGATGACGCTCCCCTGCCTTGCTTCAATGGAAGAGTAGTGTCCTGGGTAAGTTCCCTGAAAAGATTCTTTCTAAAGCTTAATTTCACATTATTATTCTGTCAACCATTTGAGATATGAGCACTCTTATGCAGCAAGTTTCATGTACCAACATGTACAAGGTTTGAAAAAGGTAAATGGCTACCACTATAAAGGTTCTCTCAAGGGAATTTAGATTTTCTTCTGGGGAAATTGTTGAGTTGTCTGACTTGCAAAATCCTTGCCTAAAGCCAAGTGAATACTATGCAATGCCCTCTTTGCATTGACCAATGCCAAAATAAGTCATGAATTTTACAACTTTTCCCAAGCCACCCAAAGACCTCTTTTTCTCCCGACATTACTTTCCCATATCTATCCCATATGCATTGCTGGCGATAGGTGCATTGCTGGCCTGAAAATTTATTTGGCCAACAAATCCCCTCCCACTATCAACCCCTTATGAGCATGAATCTTGTTCATCTTGAAGATAAATCTTCATAAATCCTAAAAATCTTTTCAAAATCTATAAATCCTATAAATCTCTTTAAAACCTTGTGTTTTTGCTACTGCAAATGTGCACATTTCTTGATTTGCCTGAGCAGGACTTTGCTTGATGACGATTGGAGGAAAAGTGTGTGCATTCTTTAAAGTTTGTATTAACTTGAGTCTTCGAGACTAAATCCAGTCTTGTACAATCATTAGGAAAGACATTTTTGCAAGGCAAGTTACTATAGAATTTATATGGAAAAAATTATAGAAAAAGAGAGTTATAAAGAGAGTTATAATTATACAAAAGAAAAAGAGAGTTATAAATCCCATGAATATTGTATGCCACTTTTAGAAGTGATACATCCCTTGTTCAAAAGGCCATATTTTCAGACAAAAAACTTAGACATGGTAGTATAGCCTGGAGTTATTTGGAAATTTTTGTGGAAAATTGTCCTCCAGCACTGCATGAAGGAGGCCAAGGACCTCCATTTAGAGTACAAACACTACAGAGAAAGCTCTCTTCCAAACAAACAATGGCTACTTGGTCTCCTGTGCTGCATGACCCTTTACTAATGATATCAAGAAACCCCTCAAGCAACTGCAAACTTTAGTTAATGGTCTTCTCTATTTCTCTCATGTTAATGAATGTGTGTTTAGCCCTAAAGCATTTCTAGATAATTATTCTGTCATAATCCTTTCATGCTAGTTTCCTGAAAAGGCCCATAAATCTGGGAGTTCTTTTGTGGTGGTGATGTTTAACCAATATCTATAAGTTTCTAGAACCTAAAAGCCTATATTTATTATCCAATATCAAAGCTAAAGAGCAGCTCACTCCATGGGTGATTTTTGCTGTGTGAGAAATTTTCAAGGAAAAAGGCCTTTGCAGAAATTATTTGCAAATTGGAGCTTAAAAGCAGCTTACTCCATGGGTGATTTTTGGGGTATGATTTCATGAAAAGGACTTTGCAGTAATTATTTGCAAATGGCACAAAAATGGTTTCAGAATATTTTTCAAAAATTTCTCTTTAAACCTCAGGATTTGCAGACCTCTAGACACTGGGGGCAGGTTTGGCTCCTGTTGGGCCCAGATATTTATAAAAGTCATTATTTAGGCATTCCTTTTTAGCCTGTATGGTGTAGACCTGTAGACAAGTTGTTTGAAAGCCAGTTTCAATTTTCTGAGGTGTTTATGGTTAAATAGACTATTACAAACTTCTAATATCACAGACTACCAAATAACCAAATATAACAATTTGTGGTTGTCAGGTGGTGGGTAAAAATTAAAAACCCTAAGGACAAAATTAATTCGAGACATTTACTGTATTTTTCCTAAAATACAAAAGTTTGTTATTTTTACTCATTGTTATTCAAAACGTCAACAGGATTTTAGTATCATTCAACTTTGACCTCGTTCCCAATCGAGGCTTCCGCAAAAGTAGAAATCTTATGTTTGACAAGCCAATCAGGTTGCAGAAAGCCCAACATGCTTTCCCAGGTTCTTATCCCACAATGCAACAGCCACGATGCCCCAAGTGTTTTCGTTACGTTCCGGCTGCTTAGAAAATCATGAAGTTTTCTTTCCTATTTCACATAAAAATGGTAATAAGCTCTTGAAAATTTTTCTTCCAGAAAGTAGCACCTTTTTCTTCAAGCCTATTTGAACACCCTTTCAGTACTACACATCAATAATACTACAGCGCGCTTGAAACTAGATTTGCTACCAAAGTCCCTAACTTTCGCTCACATTGAATTGAATTAGTTTAAGCATCCAGCAATTCAATTCAATAGCAATAACTCACTGAATGCAATAACTGCGACTCATGTAGTAAGTCTAGCTTGAAACTGATTTTAAAATTCTGGCTAAGCCTGAAGGATTATTGATTCCCCATTTTTGACCGGAATTTTTGAACGAAACAAGTGTTAGTAAGGTCTTATTTGTTCTATCTGGTTTAGCTAAAAGCTTCTTAAAGTGCTTTTGCCCTGATTGATTTTCCACGCATACTTCCTTTTGCTTCTGTAATTTGATTGGCCAGTTTTTGACATGCGTCACTCTTCTGTCAATCAAAAATCCTTTCATTAATGACTGTTTGTTAAGGTGGTTAGCATCGATAAGGTGACATTAAGGTCGCTGCGAGGGGCCAAAAAAACAATTGGCCTTATCTTGGAAAGTTTAAAGCTGAAGAAAGGACGACTCCCATTTTTAAACAAGTCTGCCCTTTATCCGGAAATTTATAATTTTGATCCGAACCGCATCCGGAAACCTCAATTGGATGAAGTCAAAAGGCCTTGATATAATGTTTTGTTGAAAGAAAAACGTGAAAATAACTCATTTTTAAGGCGTTCTGACCTTATTTATTTCTCCTTGAGCGGTATTGAGAATTTATTGGTTTCTGGTGACATAGTCTGAAGCCCATTCGTTTCACAAGAAACTTTGCTGTTACACTACAGCAGCTATTGCTCTTTGGGGGTAGCCCCACCCCACCAATAATTTGACATCCATTGCTTTGTGGTAAGGTCTTTATGATTGCCTATTGTTCCTATAGACCTGTCCAGCGAACAGCTGCAATTATGGAAGTTTTCACAATTTCGAGAGTTTCCATACCAATTCTTTTTAAGGCAGCCAAAATTTAGTCTGGGTGCACAGTTTCACAATCGTAGCGTTTGAATTATTGAGATTTTGAGGGTTCAAAGTTCACGACCCCCAGTAACTTTTGACGGTCAAAGCCCTTATAGAAATCAATCGCACAATCGCTAAGATAGGGAAGAATCGCTAAGTTTTAGATGCGTTATAAGTTTTGAAAATTTCAATCTCGGCAGCCTTTCGTAGAAAAAGTCTATTGTCTTATGAAAAATTCAGCTCCCCCCCTTCCAAAAGCTTCCTCTCCCTTCGCTACATGTTTTAGCTTGTAAATACAGTGTTTCAAGGGTCACTCCTTTGAAATCTCTCACACCCTTGCTCGAAACACCTATTGTTTTAACGGAAATCCCTTGGAATTCCTTTTGTTTTAGAAAATCTCATACACCTTTTTGAAGTGTGAAATGCACCTCTGAGTGTTTAAGAAATTTTCAAACAGTTATTAAACAAATTTTGCTTTTCGAGAATGTTTTGAGACGTGACCAAGCGATGAAACATTGTTTGTACAGCAAATCTTAAATGTTTGACTTACAATGTTTGAGCGTATGGGCGTTTCTGCGTTTAAGCGTCACCCGTCATCTGTGATACCAAAACTCTGCGCAGGAGCACAGTCTCTGATCTCCAAAGCTTTGATTTTTCCGCTCCATGAAAATTTAATGCGATGATCAAAAACTAAATACCCTGGAAGCTAAGCTGAAATCCCCGTTGAACTCGTTTTAGTTTTGTTTGAATTATTCATTGCCTTACCCATTATTTATGCTCTAGTAAAAGCTGTCTTAAATTATATTGTGGGTTTTTTCTTTGATGTGGTGTGGTTTTACTTCTGGTACTGTTAGTCGATATGTTTTATGCATGCAACGAGCATTGTTTGAACGTGGTTTGCGTTACGGCTTTCACCCCCCTGAATTCTCCAAATAGGTCATTTAAAAACCGTGAAAAATGATTTGTTTCCCGGGGTAGAGTTACTCAGTATTGTGATCCATTCAAACGTCAACAAAACTTAGGACAGGAGGCAGTACTGAAAGTTTCTGAAATTGTCGTGGAGGAAGGTATCATCGCCCGTTTATCGTACTTGAAGATTTTCTCTAACTTTTCGCTCTTATTCCAAACCTACCTGCTAATTAACTTTTGCCAAAAGTATCAAGCTTAACTAAGTGGCTACTGTATAGGCGTAGCCTAGTGAAAGAGTCATTACTCTTTCGAGTTGTTTGTCCATAAGTGACTTTTTCGGACCTAGTCGGGCCCATTCGGAACAATGTAGCCAAATTTTCGTTCAATTTTCCCCAATTTTGAACTGTTTCGGATTTGTTCGTTAAAACCAAGGGCTTTTCTCCAAAGTTTTTTAGACGAAATAACACTAAAAAAATCCCGAGCTTTTTCTTGAAACCGTACTGTGCATTATGCTTTCTTTAATCACCTGTTCTGTTACACAGCTATGCATTGCATTGTGGGATAATTTGTGACGTAATACCTTCACGTCAACCACGTGGAATATACATTGACAATTGAAGATGTATGGTTATTTTGGGCCCCATGCGATGTTATGAATAAATTCTTCAGTATAGAAGTTTGAGTTTAGTTAAGGTGGATGCTGTTTCGTCAAAAGACACTCAGTTTGAGAGTTACTGGTATATAGACAATGAAGCTCTCACGTGGACACTTTAGACTTGAGAAGTTTTATGATCATGCTAGCCGTCAGTTTAGATTCTTACTGTGTAGTATGTATAGACTATAATAACTTGCTGTTGATTATGGTTCAGAAATTCTTAAGCAAAACTCTTGAAAAGATTGGAAAGAAAACCAGAAGGTTTTATAAGGTATATGCATTTTTGTTAAAAGCTTTTGCAACAAACACGAAGAACATAGAACGTCTGGCTACTGCTTTGCTCAGTGGAGTTGTCGTTGGCTCTCAGATTATGCAATTCAGACTCGATTCCCATCAATTTTGGTATCCCAATCATAGAGAAAAATATATCATAGTGTTTGCCATTCATGAAAATATATAAGAATATGTATGGTGCTGAAGAAGGCTCAACATAGCCGAACCACAGTCTGAAAGGAGGAGAGACTATGGGTTTTATGACTTGGGAAGTTGCTCGATGATTTCATAGGGATCTTTAGCTTAGTGGAATCGTCGTTGGCTCTCTGATCATGCAGTCTTGGGTTCAAATCTCTTAAATTTTGGTACGCCACTTGAGGAAAAATCTATCCTAGTGTTTGCCATTCACGTCAAATATATAAATATATATAAATATGCTCAGTAGAATCGTCGCTTTTTAGCTCAGTAGAATCATCGCTAGTTCTCTGGTCATGCAGTCCAGGTTTGAATCCCATCTATTGTGGTATGCCTCTCGTGGAATAATCTATCCTAGTGTTTTCCATTAGTGAATAACATGTATAAATACGTACGGTACCGAAAAGGCTCGATTACAAAGCCGAATAGGAGGAGATCCTTGAGCTGTATGACTTGGAAAGTCCCTCGTTGACTTCATTGGGCTTTTTAGCTCAGTGGAATTGTCGTTGGCTCTTTCATCGTGTAGTGCAGGTTTATGCCAGTTTATTGTCTTTCATAAAAATATATACAGTATATACATATTTTGGTACTGAAAAAGGCTCAACATAGCCGAAACACAAAAGCCAAAACGAAGGGAGCTTTTTGCTGAGTGGAATCGTCATTGTTTCTCTGATCATGTAGTCTAGAGTCGATTCTCATTAACTGTGGTGTGCCACTTATGGAAAAATGTATCTATGTCTTTTGCTATTCATGAAATATATATATAAATTTGCATGGTGCTGTAGAAGGCTCAATAGAGCCGAAGCATACAAGCCCAAGGGAGGAGAGACTTTGGGTTGTATGACTTGCAAAGTTACTCAATTATTTCATAGGGCTTTTAGCTCAGTGAAAGCGTCGTTTCCTCTCTGATCATGCAATCCGAAAATCGATTCCTATCAGCTGCGGTATGTGAAAGGTTGAATTGTATATTGTGTCTTTTGCTCTTGCAGGTTGTGCCTCCAGATGACAGTTCGTCGGAGCGCGGAGATGCTCACTCTGTGAAGTCAGGAGGGAAAGATGGCGGCAGTTTATCTGGAAGTGAAAAGCACTCCACAAAGTAAATATTCTGCGTTATTTTCTTTATGAAGCGATTGAAGTAGACTCAGCAAGTCCAACCATTTTCACGTTGTTTTGTGGCCTTGTCGCTTATTCCTTGAATTTTAAAGTTGTTGTATTAAAGTGCTGTGGCGTCGTGGCCTAATCAAGTTGGCTCGTGATGTCAGAAGCTCAGCGAGGTCATGGTTCCAGCCCAATCCACGATAGCATCACAGCCAGGGTCGAGGTTTCGATTAATTAGCCTACTAATGAGATCATAACGACTGGTGCTAAATACACCTTCACCTTTACCATGAAATTTTCGTTTAACTTTTGTTCTTGATTCGTAAATCTGTTGTTTTTGTCTCAATTTAGGCCCGTCAAGGAAAGAACCGGCTTCGAATCAGAGGCTGAATCGGTCGTTTCGAGGCGAAGCTCAAGAAGATCCGGTCGCAGAACAGAGAGTGATGGTGAGTTACCGTTTCCACTTTATTAATAGAAAAATTGACTCGGGACGAGCCCTAACTGCAACTGTGTTTCAATCTTGCGTCACTCGGGCCTCGTTCACACGAGAACGGAAAGAGACAGAAAAATACGGAACTGGGTCATAAAACAACAGAACTTTCGCTGGTATTTCTACGAGAATTGAAACGGAAGTGTTTCGCTCAATATAAAAAATATTTGAAATGTAACCTCTTCTCGGAATAATTGACTGCTCTAAAATATGAGCCGCAAAGTGGAATGGAATGATATAGCTCTCGTGTGGACAATTTTTAGGACCGTTTCGTTCCATTTTGAAGATTATTTGGTGAAAGCCTGCACGACAATTTTTAGGACCGTTTCGTTCCATTTTGTAGATTATTTTGTGAAAGCCTGCACGACGTGTGCGGGGGTCATGTGCTGTGGGATAATAGGCTTGCCTATGGATCTGGCCCCTACGCAGAAAGGCAGCCGTGAGCAGGCCCTCGTGGCCGATCTTGGAACGTGAACACAGCGCGTATGTGTCCGAATGATGACGCATCTTCCGTCATGACCGCTGCTTTCGTTCTGTTCCGTTCCCGTGTGAGCGGGCCCTAATACTGCAATAATTACATGACCCTTTCCGAGAATATATGTCTTGCGCTTTCCATTAGACAATTTGACTGCGGAAATTCTGAAGTCTTAACTTTTAAAAAGGGAGTGGGTAGCAGGAAGTTAAGAATAACCATTTGCACTGGAAGACTATGTACGCAGTCATTTTTGTCGCTTTGGTCACATAACTTGAGGCCCGATTCGAAATTGTATCTATATCTTCAAGAATTGTTAACTATTAGAGATAAGCTAATGATCGTTTTGGTTCTGCTGTATTTGTATTCAAAGCTTATTTCCTTTTTAGCTGGAAGAGCTCCTCCGCGTTCAAGCAGAAGGCATCACGGTGGCTCTGAGTATGATAGTTCTTCAATCATGAGCAGTGACATTGAGACAACCAGCTTTGTTGATTCTGACGATGAAAGCAGGTAAATTGTAGGCCTGTCCATAGTCTGTTTTATGCTGAAAGAAGCGTTGGTTCACAGGGGCTGGATAAGAGATTCCAGACCTCTTGTTGATCCCCAAGGCATGGCCAGGGCTATAATAGCGCCAGTAGAAAAATTTGCTGAAGTATCTCTCCTCAAGCGACCGCAATCCTGGTCTTTGCACTCGGAAAAGATTCCCTGTCTCAAGATGTCCGCCATCTTCCAGAAATATGTCGCATCGAGCCAGTCCTGTTTTAAAAGATCTATTGAGAACTTGACGTCATTTAAATCGAATAGAACAGGGTTTCTAAAGCAGAAGTTGCACAAGCAATTTTGCATGAACATTTTCTTTGGCAAGTTTCCTTGCTCGTGTAGATTGACGAGAACTCATCTTTGACAAATGTTTTCCCTGACAGGTTTCATTTGCTCGTGTGAATGGATAACCAGTTTCTTTGGCAAATATGGTTCTGTAATCTAAGTATAAGAAAAATTGTCAAGTCATCTATACGAGCAATTTTCGCGTGTGACAATTTTTTCTATGACAAAAGCATTCGTTGAAGTGACTGGTAAGCCAATTTTTTAACAACTGCACTTGTTATAGGAAATTGGCAATTAATCTCCAATTGGCCCCATTTACAGGAGCAAAATAAAATTTTCAATGAAAATTGTCATAGAAAAATTGCTCTTGTCACTTCGGCTTAAGAAAAGGATACTTGTAGTGAAACACCAGTGTATATATGAAGCGGTGTTCCTTTAAATTTGCCCATTTAATCCGTTTGGTTCGTCTTTTCTTTGTCTCATGTTTTGTCCACGAAGAACAGGATAATTTGAAACCGATTTCCGTAATTTGTGAATCATTTACTTCTGTCTTTCACAGGTTCTCAAGTGCAACTGAAAACTCGCGTTACAAAGGCCAAGGAAGGAGAAGACGGAGAAGACATAGAATGCCTAGAGTAGAAAGAGTAAGGCTATATACACTCATTTTTTAAGAAACTGCTTAAAGGAACTTATAAATGCTTTTTTTCCTAAAAATCATGAAAAAACTCTTCTCAGAAGGGAAAAAAGAAGGGCTAAGAAGTAAAAAAAAAGCTAAGAAACTATTTCGGCTTTTGAATTCAGCATTCTATTTTGCTGATGTGCTTACATAAAAATAATCCCCAAAAACTGTCATACTTAGAGTCAATTCCGGAGAATGTCCGTATTTTGACTGCTAAGAGCATGATACTTCATATTAAACCATTATTTCACTCATGTTCCCACTTTATAATTTTAAGAACTACTATGTTATTGTTACCATATAGAGACTTCGTGGTGAAAGTTAAACGGAAACTTCTCAATGAAATGCTTCACGTACTGAGTAACATTCCGTTGATATGCGAGTTTTTGACAGCATATGAACAGGAATAGCTTCTAGGATGATATATCCGCGATTTCTTGCGGTGATATAAATTATTTAAAATTTAAAATGTTAAAATGTTGCTTAGGTTTTTTCCCTGTTGTACTTAACGTTGCTTAAAGTTTTAGGCCTTCTACATCTTGGTTGCTTATAAGCGGTTGCTTATAAAAAAAACTGCGTGTAATTCGCTAGTTTTTGGAACTAATTTATCGCAACTGACCTGTAGACATAGGCACTCTTGCAATTGACTAGTTAGCAAAAAGTTCCTTTTTTGCGACAGCTAGTCAGCGCACAGTTCAAGAAAGTTGGGCATGTTCTACCTCGTACCTCTGCAATTAGTTGACAACTAATTCCCGTTAGTCGCTGTCGACACGAACGCTGTTGCCACCGCAGTTAGCTGTACCCTATAAGTTCTGACTAGTTGTTGACATGTCGACATAACTTAACAGTCGCAACTAGTTTGCGCTAATTCTATGGTATCGTTGGTCGACATAAGCCGAGCTTAAGAAATATCTATAAGTACTCAAACTTTGATTTCTCTTTTTAGTGTTCTTCGTTTAGTACAATTACAGAATCAACCATGTCATTGAACATTATCACCGTTTCTCTCAATATGGGTAAGTTTGTTAAGAGTTTAAGAATGTTTGAAAATGCCTGTCATTCATCAACTTCCTTCTTTACAGCCCTTTTTTAGTAACTGGTTTTGCAGAATGGTTTAATCTCCACCCTTGTCAAAATATGTTTAGAGTTTCAGAATGGGTGCATCACACCTGCTGGCGTTACTTACGTACTTAGGCCGATAGTTTCCAAGATAAGAAAAATGATTACCCATTCGTAGTCTAGGGTTTCTTATAGAAATTGCAGTTATAGAAAAGCTTTTTAGAGCCATATTTTTGTAAACTCTGCCCTGAACATGTCCCAAAGCCTTGTCATGCAAAAACCACGACTTGTTAACTTTGACAAGATTTTATTGGAAGTAAACTTTGCCAATTATACTGTTAATCGTTGCTTATTCTTTGTAAGACCACCACAAAAGTAGCGAAAAGAATCCTCTGATCTTTTAGTCCATGTACGATAATAAATGTTAATAACTTTCGCCCACATCAGTCTTTATATTTTTAAGGCTTTTGCGTCTCTGCTCTTCTGATAAATGGTTCCGAAACTATGTGTTTTTTACCAAAGGGCTTTAGCAAATATTATCAAATTCCAGTCAGCACAAAATCAAAAATAGATTGCGCAAATTTAGAGGGCTCCGATCACATTAGTGATTTGAGTTTTGGCCTCGTTCTTGCTAATACACCTTTTCAACTAAGGGCCTCGTTTTCAAAAAATTTAAAGTTAAGTCATAGAGAAATTTCGACTTCAGATTCAAGAATTTTTACAAATGCGGATCGAGATACATCAGTCAGAAAGTGGAGCAAAAAGTGCATTCTGTTTTAAACACCAATCTGCTTGCGGGATACACGGGGAAGACCATAATAGAATTAATTGAGGTCCGAATGAGAAAACGAACTTTTCTGTCTGCGCAGCACCAGACTTTTGGTTTTGAAATGGACAGATTCAAAAACTCCTAAATGAAACAAAGATCTTGCTTTGCCCATGACTTTAAAACAGTCGTCGCTGTAATTTTCTGCACGACCCGGGTTATCATGATGTTTGTTCGTTTTCTTACTTCGACTCTTCAATTTTGATCTTTTGCTTTTGTAGTCTGATGATGAATATTTGTCATTTTTTAAACGAAATAATGTTTTCTGATTGCAGATAAAATAAATTTTCTTGGTATAAGCATAGTTGGACAGTCAAACAAAAGAGGCGATGGCGGAATTTATGTTGGCTCCGTAATGAAAGGGTAAGCACTAAAGAATACCATGTAGCATTCAGAATGCCAGTAAAGCTATCCAAGCTCCCTCATTATCAAAAGATATCTTTATTTATCTCATGTTATTTACCACGATTATCACCGTTATATATTTGAATTTTAAAATTGTGGCTCTAGGTATTAGAGGATTTTTAAAATTCTAGATGATGAACAGGATAGTAAGTGGGATAGGGCTTGAAATTTTAAATGTTTATATTTTTGTTCGTTTCAGTGGAGCGGTAGATGCCGATGGTCGAATTGAACCTGGAGATTTGCTACTAGCCGTGAGTTGATTATTTCTCATTATTTTCATTTTTTTCTTGCGATACTTTTATTTGTTGATGAAAGAATTCTTTAATTCCTTGCTTAAAAAAACGTGTATTTCGTATACAGGTTAATGACGTCAATTTTGAAAATATGAGTAACGATGATGCTGTGAGGGTACTGAGAGAAGCAGTTCATAAGCCAGGGTAAGCACTTATAAACAGTCGCAAGATATTGGGTTTTCTGAACGTGGCTGGACTACAGTATGTTTTAGTTATATAGTTGCTGTGTTGGCTCGCATTCATAAGAACAGGCCCAGTATCAGGTCGATTCGCCCAACCTCCGTTTCGCCCAACTTTCTTGTTGCCCAAGCTGGTCTTTTCGCGCAACATTCTTAGTCGTTTCGTCCAACTAAATTACTTGCTATTTATAATTTTATTTGTCACAAAGCAGTCACAACAGTTTGAAAATCGGGGGTTTGGGGGCAAATCACCCAATGTTTATTAATCAAATAATTGACAAACTACATGAAAAAAGTTATCTGTGTCATTTCAAGTTGGGCGAAACGACCACGATAGGTTGGGCGAAACGTCTTAGCGGGTTGGGCGAAAAGGATGTTGGGCGTTGGGCCGATCTAAGAGATAAGATTCCCTATCAACATTGTATGTGCAACTGTGCAGTAACTTTTTTAGACAGAATTTTCTAGGCCCTGGCCAAACGATCAAGCTTTGTTGGTAAAACTTTTGAGGTTTTACTTTGCGAGCAATGTTTAACCTTTTGGCCACAACGCAGTAAATTGCTTGGCTAGCAGAATTCCTTAGACTACGTATTTAAAAATAATCAAAAACATCGAGTGTTTGTAACAAGCAATGAATGTTTGAAATGCGCAATGTTTTGTAATGTGGGCAAACGGTAAAACATTTTGTTTTACAATGAAATTTCAGATGTTTGACGAGCAATGTTTGATCGTGTGGCCAGGGCTTAAACAATTTTTCAGTTATTCTACTGTTATTGTACTATCTTATTATTTCAGGCCAATCACACTCACCGTGGCAAAGTGCTGGGATCCATCTCCGAAAGGTTACTTCACTGTGGCCAAAAGTAAGTCAAACATTTTAATGTTGAAATGGGTTGACGTTTTGGGAAGCGAAGACCAGTTCAGCGACCAAAAGCATTGTACAGTGCGACAGAGCAGTTAACAAAAGACAGACAGAGCAGCTATCAATATTTTCTTCTTTAATTATCAAGTCATTTCGACATTGTCGTTTTTTTTGTTCAAACTGCTCTGACGCACTGTACAATGTTCTTGGTCGCCGTACTGGTCTTTCAATTTTAATGTTCCTTGTTTTTAGAACAGTTTGGATTGTGCTGAGTGTTGATTTCACCTATTTTGTATATACAGTCTTTGTTTATAAACAATTTGTATATAAACAATTGATTTTTTGAACTTCGCCTCAAACATGGTTTTATAAAAGGAGAATGTAAAGAAAGAATGTCGTTCTGAATCTTTAGCTCGCTAAACATGTATATGATATGTAGTTCTGAATCTCTCGCTCGCTGAATGTCATTCTGAATCTCGCCCTGCACCCCGTGAGCAGCTTTGAAACGATACCACATTCTAGTAAGGCCATTTCATTCACAGTAATGCTATCTAAAAGATTCCGAAAACGTCATAAACCCGTCTATTCGTTCAAAGCACTCACAGTACACCGTTGACAATGTCTCCGAACCCTCTTAATTCGTACAGAAGAATTGTGAACCCCCACGAAAAGGATTTAACAACGATTTTTCCTTCTTAGACATTGCCAAGGCTAACGCTTAGCAACGGAAATTGTTGATGTTTTTTGGACAGAAAATACTCAGACAAACCATCTGTCTAGCGTTTTCACCTCTTGGGGTAGGCATCTCCAATGGGCGGGTGGTATACAAGTGCTTCTGAGGAGCCCGGGGTCGAACCCTTAAGGCAAGGTTTTAAAAAGATAGCCTATAGCCAGTATGAATAACTTTCCCAAGATTATTTATTTCATTCACTGCTGCACTAAGAGAATGAGAGCAGCGTAGCGTAGTGGTTAGCACTTGCGGTATTTAGGCCCAAGGTCTGTAGCTCTTACCCAGACTAGGAAGCACAAATTACAAGGTGTAAAAACCTTGCCCCCTGTGACACCGCACCAAAGTATAAAATTGGTACCTTAGTGATAAAGGCCTAAAAACGCTCGTTGCGCCGACTGTATGGCTGCACGCGAATCAATATACACTCCCTAGGGAGTATAGCAAGAAAATGGAAAAAGAAAAACAATGGCCTGAGCTAAGGGGGTAAATAGTTGTAGTAAAGAACTGCAGAATATGTCCAGTGATAGATAATGGCGCTTTACAAAAGACATGACCTTTACCTTAATGGCCGACTTATCCATAACACTGACATACTGTCATTAACACTTCACCCATACTTATGGCAAAAATTTCACTGTTAAACTGACCCATAACCCGGCCAAAAAAGTCACATAACAGGACCCATAAACAGGGAAGAATATCAAAATTTTAGCTCTAACCCGGGCAGACACACGTATATTTACCCCCTAAAGGAACCCCCCCCCTCTCTTCTCACTATTTATTTTTAACCAGCAATCCACGTTAGCCACTTCAGGGTAAAGACTGGAGTGAAATCCTTTTGTAATATTATTTCTATTATAACTTCTTACATGTTTCTCTTTCTTTTCATATCTTTCCTCCCATAATATCAAACTAAATCTTTATCATATTATTTTTTAGATGATAGTATGACCATGCCTACTATTAATGGTGAGTTAGTTTAGTTTTTAGTTTGTTATCTATTTACCATTTTATTTTTCATTTCATTTCTCTTTTTCTTTCATATATTCATTATTCATTTTAATTTTTAGTTTCTTACCTATTTTTCTTTTTTATTTTCATTTCTTTTTTTCTATCATCTATTCTTTTATGATTTACCTTTTTGCCTTGCTTAGTCTTCCAACTTAATGTCTAATCCATTTTTGGAATATAGATGTCAACCCCATATGCTTGAGATAACGGTCATTTTAGTCTTTTTCTTTCCTAAGCCATATCCAGCACCCGTCAAAATGTGAAATTTGTTCATGTTTTCACCCAATAAAACAGCTGCTCACGGGGGTCAGCTCAACACATCCTAGAGCGATTAGACTTGCTTCTAATATAGCAGTAGTCTTCCTCCTGAAAGGAGCGTATTTAATGCGTTCATCAATGACATTTTACGCGGAGACTGGGGGGCGATTAAAGCTTTTAGAAGTTGCTTCATCACAACTATAATTGTTTCTTCATATAAAAACTATAATACAAAACTATACTGTTTCTATCAGTGCTTATTGTTTCTTCAGTCCCCCCCCCGGAGAGGAGTGATTTAATACAGTCTCAATGTCATTTTACAAGGAACCCAGGAGGACGATAACAGCTATAGAAGTTGCTATATTAACTTTATTTTCAGTGATTATTGTATTTTGAGTGGCGAAAGAAGGGCGCAAGTAATTGATCAAATATCTTGGCTCGTTTAGCCAAGCGTTTTTGTGTTCGAAGAACTTCGAACACATTGGTGTGGGGTGGATGTCACTCACTCACTCACTCACTCACACACTCACACACTCACACACTCACCAACTAACCAACGCTTGAACAATGGAAAACGTGTAACAATAGGGCCATTGTCAAGAATGCCATTAGGGCCATTGTCTCGGCCATTTATGCGCAATTTGCGGTTAGTTGTTCACAATTCGGCCTGCAAGCACTTTTGTCAATCTGGGGTCATGTGACAACTGACTCATCCTTGTTTACTAAATGGAACTGGAAAATTGCCACCTTGCTTTGGTAAATGACATTTCAGGCATTCTCAACATTTAACAAAGAGTTTTGCCAAAGAGCGGCAATTTCAAAACAGTTTTCAAAACAAATCATCATTAATATTATCCTCACGATGAAAATCGTCATAATAATAATAATAATGATAATCATCATCATCATCATCATCATGATTACTATCACCACCATTGACGGTGTGCAACATCTAAAGGAACGCTACCACCACCACAACCAGCCCTACAACCATCACCTCGACCACCCCTATCACCACCACCGGAACCACCCTACAACCATCACCTCGACCACCCTTATCACCACCACCACAACTACCCCTACAACCATCACCACGATCACCCCTATCACAACCACCACAACCACCCCTTCAGCACCACAACCACCTCTATCACCACCACTATACCCACCATACAACCACAATCACCCCTACCAACCAGCATCATGATCATCGTGTTCATCAACATCATCATCATAACCACCACCATTATCATCATAATCATTATCGTCATCGTTGTGCATACCGATGAACATCTTTCATCATTTGACCGAAATAGCTATATTCAACCAGAGTCGTTCTTCGAACATGCCCATAGGGCCCCTATGTTTATACAGTAGTAAGTAGACAACTTATCGCTCTTTCGCCATGCGTTTCACATTTGTCTGTTCTGTTCTCGCAGATGAACCTGTTAGGCCCATCGATCCCTCTGCATGGATTCAGCATTCGGAAGCTGTTAGGGGTAAGTAATTGTTCATTATTGTTTATTTGCAATTGTGAATGTGAGAATTTCGTATCTTAGGTTATGTTTTTGCCTAAGGCAGAAGGATATAACGGCTTTGAATTTTCATGTACATAAACTTTTCCTACACGTTCTTTTTTATAAGGAACATCTTTATAAGGAACTCGAGGCTGAAAATTCCCAAAAAATTAAGGAACTTTAAGGAACTGTCGAGGCTCGGATGAAAAACCAAGAAACTCTTTTTTTTAAAGAACAAGACGGTTTGTACCAAAAGAAATAGAAGTACAATATATTTCCCATCGTTCTTCCCCAAAAGGCTCCATTTATACTTGAAGTTAGAAATGAAGAATAATTTCTATGAATTTGCTGTAAAAATTAGTATTTATACATATCCCTCGACAAGGAACAGTATAAAGAACTTTCAGCCTCATTTTGTTGAAAAATTAAGGAACTCCAGCCTCAACTCAGACCAAAGGTTCCTTATAAAAAAACGTGTATAGACCTTTTCACCGATTATGGAAACAGAGTTCTCGATACCAAATTCGTATTAAGCCGCCAAAATTTAGACTAGGTGCAAAGTATTACTATCCTTGCGCTCTTATTTGCGTTTTTATGAGCGTTCAAAGTAGCTACACGATTTTATAAGGGCTTTGACCAGTTGGGGTGGAAAGTTTCAACCCCGATCAGTTTTCACGGTCAAAGCCCTAATAGAATCCGGAACTTTGAAGGCTCATAAAGTCAATAGCACAATCGCTAGGACAGTGAAACTTTGTTCTAAGACCAAGTTTTAGATGCTTTATACAATTTTAGCATCGAATACTCGATATCTCGAAGTTTTGAAAATTTCAAGCTCGGCTGCCTCTCGTTGAAAAGGTCTATAGGGAAAGTCAGTCAAACGACCTCGACTTAGCTTAATAATATCTGAAATTCAGCCCTCGCACTTTCTAATGAGTTGCTTAACTCTTCTGCTCTTAACTTTTCAGTAAGCACTCGGCACCTGGCACCCACCTTTCTCGGCACTAGTTAAATTTCGGCGCTTTCCCTGCTGAAATGGTATTTCAGACCCCATCTTTGCCGACATAAATAGAGCCACTTTAAAGATTTCAAAGCAGTTTCGCGTTTTCGAAGCCATCTCTCCCCCACAACAATGTTGATACAGGAGGAGGGTGGCCCCTAGACTTATTACCTTCCTCCCACTCTTTCGGAAACAGCTTCTAACAACAACAACAACATACAGCTGTTTCCTCAGAGTGGAAATTTGAAGCAAACAGCAACCTGTTGTTGTGGTTGTTCGGGTAATTGTTGGTTGTTGTTTGCGAATAGTACGACTCGTGTAATAAGTCTAGGTGGCCCCTTCTATTCCTTATGATTTGTTTCAAGTTTTGTGTCGCATGGAGATTTTCTGGCAAAGTCTCTATGAATTTTGGCCAGGGTTGCAGTTTTTGCTCGAAAACGCCTTCCGTTTGTACGGCAACTCTCGCATCCGTACCTTTTCTGACTCTGTTTTGAGCCAGTTCTGGACCTGTTCAGAAATAGAAGCTGCCTTCTTGCAAGAGATAGAAAGTTCTTAACAAAGCCCAGAACGTATAAAATTATATTTGAGTAGTGTTACATTAAGGCGGAGAAGTTTGTTTAACTGATTAGAGTTGGCACCACTTAAAGTGATTTTGCTTGTAATTTTTACTCCAACATTGAGCTAGTTCACACCTCTGGTGTTTTTCTTATGAGAAAAGAATCCAACGGTGTTAATGATATATGCTGTTATGATACTTAGGACATAATTTTGACTTATTTCACACCTATTACACTGTATAAAACTAGCCGTTAACATCGTTAAGGAAGTGCTGCTCCAGCACTGATATGCCCGTTAATGCTGTAAATTATATTAGGTCTGAAGCAGAAAAAGTAGCCCAGTGGATACTTTATGCAACCATAGATATTATCATATTACAATAAAGTGATATTAGTTAGAAATACATCTTTTTTACCTTAAACATCTACAGTTGACAGTTGCACACGATGGCCAATGCCATATGATTCTAACACTAGACACGGACAGACAACATCCGCAACAACAGATCCGCAAACACACAAACAAATGTCCAATTTGTGCAACGATATACTGCTGCTACGCAGGCGCTTCGCGCTGCTCTGCAGCGATGACTCAGAATGATATTCGAGGATGGTCATTAGCTTTGCCACTCGGATCTGTTCCTGTGCAAACGGGGTCCGGGGTCTTATTGGATCTTTTTGAGCACGGCATGCCAAAGTTGACTGTAAAAGGTCCGGATCTTTTTGGAACCGGACTCCGTGAATACGTATGCCTTAATATCTCTTATGTCCTTTAAAGCTTCTAGTTGCCCTGATATTACACTGTATTGTTCTTCTCTTTTAGCCGCTGGAGGACTTCTCAGTCGACCTCAAGGACCTGGAAGCCCTTCTCTTAGTAACATGACATCAACTAGTTCGTCACTGACAAGTTCGATACCCGAAGCAGACCGTAAGTTTTTCATTCAGAAATTCGCATTTACTTTCTACAGTATGACGCCGTTTGAGCATATTTTTGACGTCATTTGTGCCGTCATTCTTGAGTTTCTTTGACGTCATCTCTCGTGCTTTGCTTGACGTCATGCTCTTTCAGTTTTTGCAATTATGGCGACTTCTGCATATGCTAGTATGACGTCATTTTTATGTATCTGTGACGTCATTTTTCCTTTTCTTGACGTCATCTCATTCATTTGTATGACGTACGTATGACGTAATTTCTTGAAATTTCTGTGACTTCTTATCCAACTCCTGAGGCTTGTAGAGCTTTAAGAAACTCACGTCACTCCCACTGATACTCTACCATAGCAATCTTTGCTTGATACTTCTGTTTAGAAAATTTACGTGCGGTTTGGAATACTTCAAGAAGGTTTGATGCAAATTTAGAAAATATTTTTTGCAGCCCGTTTGTTTCCCTAGCTCGTATGCTAAAATATGCACCAACAACAAATACACTTTTTTTAAAATAACCAACTGGTCAATAGGCAACTCATGGCTGATATTTTGTTCAAATTTTTTGTTGAACAGCTTTCTTTATACAATACATCCTTGCAAACTTGCGCTTTACATTGAAAAGCCAGAAAAGACCCAAAATAAGGGATTTTAGAGGGTACCAGTCATTCTGTGAGGGATGAAAGGCAAGATACGTTAAGCAACTTTGAGGGCTGGATCAAAAGTCCAATTGCTTATTAAAAGAAAGTATTAATTTTGTATTTCTTGAGTGGCTTGCCCCAGAATATATTTTTCTACCAGTAGCATACTGCTGTTAATGGCACTGAAGCCCTTGACTGCATGAAGGGAGAACTGGTAGAAGTGTTTCCAGGTCTCCAATTATGCGGTCTAGGGCTCGAGTCCCATAAACAGACCTTTTCAGAGAGGTCTGGATCGGTGCATGATTTTTCTGGAAGATGGCGGACAACTTGAGTGTAGAGTCCTCTCCGCGTGTAACGACGTGATTGCGGAGACAAAGATTAAAAAGGAATCTGCGGCAGTAAATGTGAAAATATCTGCAGAAACTCAGTAAACAAGATGCCTGTAACTCACAGAAAGGAAAATACTTGATTAAATGCCACCTTCAGCAGATAAGCTTGGTCTTTCACTTACTTCAATTACCGTAAAATTGAAGCAAAATTTACTGCACTTTTGACTGTTTGCTCTTCGGTAAATATTCGGCGCCCTGCATGTCTAAAGTGTCCAAATCACTCATAAGCCCAGCCCATTTTTATGTACTGCTTTTACGTATCTCTTAATTAATTTACCTTGCTACACTTTTTTTTAATAAGCAACTTGACTTTGGTCCAGCTCTCAAAGTTGCTTAACATTTTAGACATTTCAGCCCTCAAAGTTGCTTAAAAGTTGCTTAACATTTTTCGTACCTAACAACCACCCCTGACTTCGCGGGTCAAAATCATCAACTGTTAGGCCTACAACACAACTTTTGGGAGGCAGCAAGTGGAAAAACGTTAGCTAACGAACTTCAACATGCAAACATGTTGTGTTGTAGGCCTAACAGTTGATGAGTTAGACCCGCGAAGTCAGGGGTGGTTGTTAGGTACAAAAAGCAACTTTTAAGCAACTTTGAGAGCTGGAATGTCTAAAATTGTAAGCAACTTTGAGGGCTGAACGAAAGTCAAGTTGCTTATTAAAAAAGAAGTCTACGCACCCAGTTCATGCACGTTTAAGAAATACGAAATTAAGAAACATTACAGAAATAGAAGATCTTGAGGGCAACGAGATAGCGTGATGATAGTGGTTATAAATTATCCCCGCCTTGCGTTTAGATTCATTAGCTGTGGATGGCGTTGGATTGTGTATAGATGATAATGATTTCAACCATGGTTTGTGTACGTGTACGAACAAGACAGTAATCCAACCGCAATACACACATGTTATTAAGAAGTTTATTGTCACGTTTCAGAAGTAATTCAGGGTAATCAGATTAGAATTAGTTACATTAAGATACATTAAGATGGAGATTGTTACATCAGAGAAGTGCATAAAAATGGGTTTGGCCTTATGAGTGATTTGGGTACCTCAGATGGGCAAGGCGCCGGATATTTGCTCTGGAGATGGAGTCTGAACTTCCAGAAGTGGAACTTGGTTCGCTGTTGCTAACTTTTCTACAAGCAACCGATCAATAAGCAACTGGGGCTAGACTCGACTTGCTCCAAGGCTATTTTTTGTTTGATCAGTGTTGTTGGAAAACAGTACCTTCGGTAACCCCTGCGAGGGCGTACATAAGAGAGAGGAGAGAAAATACCTTATACGTTGCAGTTGTTCCAACAATGTGCTTTCCTCTGCACCGAATGAATAAACAGAAAACAGACTTGGAGCAAAGGGCTGAACTGACCTTAACATAAAGCAACTTTAGGGCTCAGTTGAATTACAGTCTTTCGATCTTTTGGATCATCTACTTTGGACCTTTGGATCATCTACTTTGGACCTTTGGATCATCTACTTTGGACCTTTGGATCATCTACTTTGGTCCTTTGGATCATCTACATTTGACCTTTGGATCATCTCCTTTGGACCTTTGGATCATCTACTTTGGACCATCGGATCATCTACTTTGGACCTTTGGATCATCTACTTTGGCCCTGTGGACCTTTGAATCATCTAGTTTGGACCTTTGGATCATCTATTTGGACCATTGGATTATCTACTTTGGACCATTGGATCATCTACTTTGGACCTTTGGATCATCAACTTTGGCCCTGTGGACCTTTGAATCATCTAGTTTGGACCTTTGGATCATCTATTTGGACCATTGGATTATCTACTTTGGACCATTGGATCATCTACTTTGGACCTTTGGATCATCAACTTTGGCCCTGTGGACCTTTGAATCATCTAGTTTGGACCTTTGGATCATCTATTTGGACCATTGGATTATCTACTTTGGACCATCGGATCATCTACTTTGGACCTTTGGATCATCTACTTTGGCCCTGTGGACCTTTGAATCATCTAGTTTGGACCTTTGGATCATCTATTTGGACCATTGGATTATCTACTTTGGACCATTGGATCATCTACATTGGACCTTTGGATCATCAACTTTGGCCCTGTGGACCTTTGAATCATCTAGTTTGGACCTTTGGATCATCTATTTGGACCATTGGATTATCCACTTTGGACCATTGGATCATCTACCTTGGACCTTTGGATCATCTCCCTTAGTCCTTGGAATCTTCTACCTTGGTCCTTTGAATAATCTATTTTTACCTTCTTTGTGTCATCTACTTTGGATCTTTGGATCATCTACTCCAAGGTCTCCAAGTCGCTTTTATCCTTCTCTCACCTTAAAAATTTCCCCTGTTACTGCATAATTGCAGCAGGAACGGTCGAAGAACTTGCCAGGCATTGGACATTACGAAACTGTTTCATACCTTTCTGCTAGGCCTGGTACCCAAATTACTCTGCCGTTTCGCTTTCAAAGGATGCAGCGTTTCATAGACTGCTGGTGGTTGTGGCTTCACGCTTTATCTTTTATATCGGCGGAAACTTCTGCAACCGTATTTTATTATGGGAGGCTGAAATATTGAGTGTTGAGTAAGAACAGATTTTTCCATATTCATGAGGTCGATTTTAAAATGACTAATAGAGTGGCAAGCGAGGGATAATCTGTTGGAACCACTCCTTGGGAATATTTCACTCTTGAGTCACGAAATCAGTTTTTGAGGCAGCGTTTGGGTTGATGAAGATTTCTAGTTGTTGAAGGAACTATGCAATATCTTTCTCAATTAGAAGGTATCGTGATAGTCTCTAACGTTAATAAGGTCTATTGTTTGTCCAAGGAGAAAAGGGGGCCATCGAAAACGAGGAAACAGGGAGATAGAACAGAGTTTTCTTTGCCACCTAGAATCAAATCAATTAGAGTGCTGTTTTTGGTGTGTTTTCTATGTTGATCAGAATCAGGAAAAGTAGTCGGTTGCTTGGGCCATTAAAATACATTCTTTACTATTCAGAATCAAGTGAAGTAGACTGCTGTTGTTGGATTGTTAGGGGGTGTTTTCTATGATGAGAGTAGACGGTGAGAATCAAGAGAAGTAGACGGTTGTTTGAGCCGCAATTAACAGAGTTTTCTATGTTAATCAGAGTAAAGAAAGGTAGGCTGTTGTTTGAGCGACGAACGGAGTTTTCGTTTTAATCGGAATCAGGAAAGTATACTGCTGATGTTGGTATCTTGTAGGGTGTCTTTTATGCTATTCAGAATCAAGAAATGTAGACTGTTGTTTGAGCAACTACTGGAGTTTTCTTTCTAATCAGAATCAAGGACACTAGACTGGTGGTGCTGCTGCTGTTGGGGGATGTTGTAGACTATTTTCTATGTTGATCAGAATTGAGAGTAGTAGACGGTTGTTTTTTGAGTGAACGACGGTTCCGCGACGATATAAAATGGGGACAGATGAATAGCACTTGGAGTTATCGAGCAAGTGAAGTTTTGTCGTCAGATACTAGAGAGTTTTACGGTTGATCTAGGATTTTGAATTTACGTTGCTCGTGTCACTGATGCTTGATCTTATACATACTCGAACAGTTTTAGCAAAGGGGAGCTCGACCGTATGTGAGAACACTGTCTTTGTGAAGAAGGTTCTGTAGCGTTTGGATTGAAAATTTCAATTTCACAAGAAAGGGTGGCGACGCCTGCATAACGACATACTAGGGCCTAAGTGCAAGGCTAGGGCTAGCTAGAGAAAAGTCCTTTAGCCAACCACTTGATTCTGTATTGGCTTCTAATTATTGCAATAGTTAGGTGATTTGGTTGCTGAAGTAACTATTGTAGCTTCCCAATCTCGTCCCCAGGCCCCAAATCGAATTTCCTCGAATCTCAACCGTCAAATCGATTTGGGCCCTGGTACCGGCCACAAAAATCTGCCAAAATACTGGCAATTTCGGCCTAGGCATAAAAACAAGATGTAGATTCGAAAAGCAGATGTTCTTAGAAAGGAAATGCAAAGAATTTCATTGATAACTGTAAGGCAAGATACAAAATCTCATGTAGCATTATTTTTTGGCTTTTATAGATGTTTTTTACATAGTTTTCGGCCTATTTCGGTGTGAAATTTTGCAGAAACTGTGACGTCACATAAAATTTCTATTGTTTGAACATCCAATCAAATTGCGAATAGACAAGGCCGATACCAGGGTCGAATATGGACAGCGGAGTTTCACGTAGAGGCCTATTCACCCTGGGGACGAGGTTGGTAGCTTCCAGAACATCGAACGTAGACTTATTACACGAGTCCCAGCCATCGCAACTACCATCTTTACATAGTTATTGTTGTCGCCAGAACGCGAAATCTGACGAGGCGGGAAATAACTTGTGCCCAGATTCTTTGTCTGCTGGTGACATCTTCTTCACTGGTGCTAAAACAGCCTGTTATATATTGGAACATTTCTGGTCTCTTTGCAAGCATTTATCTATGAATGATACTGTTAAGGTGGTTAACCGTCAACCGTAATTAGATTTATGCGAAATTTTTATTACTGAAATCAATCAGCATCTTTAAAAAGCAACTTCCTTTTCGTGATGTTTAGTTTTGTTCCAACAGTATTCTTATCTTGTTAGTTGTTTAACAATTAAATTCAAATTGTGTGAGAGTATCCTTAATATTGATGATGGATAATCCTGTTTCGTTATTTCAAATATGCTTCAGTGCGTTGTACGGAATTCCGCCATTTTTAAATTGCTGATGCGCCATTATGCGGGAAAACCGGGGGGTTGATTATGCGAGAAAACCGGGGGGTTGATCATTGAGTATATTATTGGTCTTCAGTGGCAGATGATTGAAGAACACTGTCTGTAATTTTTGCGCAAGATCGACGCTAGCAAAGCCGTCTTGAGTAAAGATCAACACAAGGGAAGCTTCTCAAGTCATGATCAGCATTTCCAGCAAAGTTTCCCAATTTATTGGTTGACTGATGCAATGCTGTGACTTGTGTGAATTTGGTCGCGCGACCCGTGCAATCGCTCGAAAGAAGTCGCGCGAATGTTTTCCACCTCCTTGAATATGGTCGTGCGACTACGAATTAAAGCAATCTAATTTGTGCTGCTTTTGTTGGTCGCGAAAAAGTAGAAGCCAATCAAGCTGCCAAAAGTAGTAGCACGATCGCGGATGACAAGGGGATCTTCGTCGATGAGACAAACCTCGCATGCACACAAACTGGTCGCGCGGATCGGACCACAGACACTGCATGTGCAGTGCGCAACTGAACTCGCCCTGTCAGAGATGGACTCGCGCTTTTTGCAAGCCTATCCATGACACAGCCAGGGGTAGAGAACACCAACTAGTGGATGGGATTAATTGACTAGAGTAACGTTCTTTCTGCAGATGTGTACCCCCCGGATCGCCTAGCATTCTGAGGTATTTGTATGGCTTGCGTGTCGTGGTCGTTGAGAGTGAAAGATTATCCGGGGGGGTTCAGGTTGAGAAAAGTTCTCAAATACAATGAACAGTGCCAATATTGTTGTCAATTAAGCGTTGTTAGTAAGCCAAACCCCCCGAGCCAAGTGATAAGTGCTTCGATTTAAGCCTGTCAGTCATATCTTTCGTTGAGTACTGTAACTGGCTAATGTGTGCAATATCAGATCTGTGTATTACAATCTTGTGGACACGAAAACCAGAGAAACAATTGATTTTGTTGAAGTTTGTAAAGGATAGGTCTGAAACTTTTGAATAAGATATAGTTGAACTACCCTCTCGTTCCTCATCTCACGAATACTAACTGTCAACATGGTCCGTGTTCCGAGAAACAAATGCAAAGAATATACAGAACTCAAAGAGTTAGATGTTTACGATGAAAGGAGCTTGAAATCGCAGTTAAAAGTTCTAACACTGGTTGCTAAACTTATCAAAGCAGGTAAAATATGGGTTGTATTTAGTTGAAAAGTTTTCGGAACAGTGTTTTTAGCTTTAAAACTTCACCATGCCCGTAAAATTCGTATTTTTTCATCTCATCAAAGTTTAAGTGCTATCGAGGATTTCCTGAAGTTGTTTCATCATCATCTATTTATTTTGTATTTTCAAGAGCTTTTTCCTTTTCACGTTCGTTCATTTCGAAGATTTCTTGAAATAGTAGGAAACATGGATTAAAATTAGAAGTAAAATGAAGTTCGATTAAAATTCAAACAGTAAAAAAATTTCCAGAGATTTTTCGAGCCAAAAGTTTAACTCGAAAAAATTCTAACGTATAAAGTAGTAGCTGTAATAATAAATTCAAAATACCATATATTTTTTTATTATGTTTATTGTTTTATTAATTTTCATGGCTTGTGCTAGACAAATAAGTTTTACTGTAATTAGTATACTGTAATAAATAATTATAAAAATGCAAGCAAGTACAAAGGAACACCTTTATATAAGGAACTCGAGGCTGAATTAGGAATTATTTTTTATTCATAAGGTCTACACTACAGGCCGAGATGGCCCCTTTCCTTATTTACATACAAACAACACGTATTTTTTTATAAGAAACTAAAAAAATTGATCCAGTACTGAAAGTTTCTTAAAGTTTTCAAATTTTGAGTACGGAAAGTTTCTAAAGAGTTTCTTGATTATCCATATTGACAAACATACACATAGTTATTCTACTGAATAATGTTTCAAACTCATTTATTGATCTTATTTGAATGCCTATTGGTTTCCTATTTCTCTGCTTGTCACAGAAATACACTTTTTTTTTCAATAAGCAACTTGACTTTGGTCCAGCCCTCCAGAGTTGCTTAACATATCTAGGATTTCAGCCGTCACAGAATGCCTGGTACCCCCTAAAACCCCTTATTTTGGCTCTTTTCTGGCTTCTCAATGTAACTGACAAGTTTGCAAGGATGTACAGTATAAAGAAAGCTATTTCACCAGAAATTTTAGCACAATTTCAGCCCTGGTTGCTTATTGAACAGTTGCTTATTAAAAAAAAAAGTGTACGTTATTGCAAACGAAACACGGGGAATAAAAGAAAACTTTGCGCTATCTGAGGTGAAAAGTTTCTTACGTAAAAAATTTTCAGTACTGAAGTTTCTTAAATTTTTGGCCATTCGAGAGTCTGGGTTTCTTATAAAGGGTTTCTTATAAAAAAAATACGTGTAACATAACGATGTAATTTTTTAAGTTACAATGAAAATGTCTAAAATATACAACACGACATGGAACAGTATAAGGAGCTTTCAGCCTCGTTCAAAATTAGCTCCCTAGAAAGGATGAAAAATTAGCTTTGATATTTCTTTCATAATATATTACTAATTTTTACTAATTTTGGCTTAACGCTTTTAACTGATAAATTGGGTGGGAAAATTTCGTTTTTATAACAGTATCGAACATACGTTGGTCATTTTGTGGTCTGCAACACGTTGGAAAAATTGGTTATAACTCAACTGTTTGTCAAACTGCCAATTTAGGAACACGCATGTCATTTAGTCCATATCAGAACGGATTCAATATTGGTCTGCGAAAAACTAAGACTGCACTTTTTTCAATAAGCAACTGGACGTCGGTCCAGCCCTCAAGAGTTGCTTTAACATATCTAGTTTTTCACTCAGTCCTCACAGAATGACTGGTATCCCCTAAAACTTCTTATTTTGACTTTTTTGGCTTTTCAATGCATTGGACAAGTTTGCAAGGATGTACTGTACTGTATAAAGAAAGCAATTTCACCAAAATTTTTAACAAAATCTCAGCCCTAGTTGCTTATTGACCAGTTGCTTATTAAAAAAATAAGTACATTTTATTCGAGGCAAAATATGGGTTAAAACCAAGTTAAAACCAATTTTGCTAGTTGTTAACTTGTATATCAAAAGGGAGGGCTAATCATGACTCGAGCCTCGGGCGCTATACCATGGACGCCTTCGTGGAATCGCTATAGCTACAGTACATTGCAAAACATAACATGCAAAGGGAAGAGAAACCATTACGCTTTATCGCTATTATCGTTTTAACCAGTGAGATAATAGTCGGACGATCAAAGAGTTACCCAAACGATTCAATAATCAAACGATCAAGCATTTAAAAATTTGCTCATCAACCGAAATGTTTCACCATTCAGCTATCACGCAAAACTTCTTCGTCGCACATTTTTTGCTTCCGTTGCACAGAAAAATGTCAAAACATTGCGAAACAATTTTTCCGAGGTTTTGCTGATCAAGCAACGTTTACTGACGTGGCCAAACAGTCAAGCATTATTCAACTGTAACTAAACTGTAACTGTAACTGGTAACGGCCGTTATTTGGCTATAAGCCACTTGACCGATCTATACGAAAAACAAATGATTTTCTAAATTCGTCCGTACGTAAAAGTTCTTCATCGTTCATTTGTTGAATGGCTCCAGGCAGTATTGATGCCTGGCCCAATGAAAGTCAAGACGATTTTTAAACGCGTCTATGCTCGGTGCAGACATCACCTCATCTGGCAACCCATTCCATAGGTTTGTCGAACGGACACTGAAGAAGTTCTCTCTTAGTTTGAGTCTGCAATGAAATTTCTGTATCTTCAATGAGTTTCCACGAGTAGCGACATCAAAGCTAATTTCAAATGAGCGACAAACACTGTTTTGATTGTTTGGCCTTAGACACAGGTGTTACAATTGGTAATTGTACATTGTTTAACGTTAGTATAGCACAATAGTGATAAACACTAATTCAAACTAACATGAAGCAACTCCACAGATTGCATCAAAGAATCATTCATTACAGAAGGAACACGCGCATTTTTATTTAAGATCCATGTTTTTATTAAGCTTTTGAAATTTTTGTTATTTCGGGCTGACTTGATTTCAGCTGGAAGTGAGTTCCAGATTTGAGGCCCTTGAAAACTCAAAGATTTAATGCCGTAATTAGTCGTTTTAACCTTCGGAATTTGTAATGGTTTTGTTATCCGAAGATCATGGTCTATATGCTTTTCTAGAAAATAGTCTTTCATGAACGATGGGTTCAAATCATTTAGCGTTTTATAGATTTCAAATGCAAGGAGTCTTATCGTTTGAACAGACCCTGGCCTAACTAAAAAACATTGTCAAACATTGTTTGACTGTTTGACCACGTTGCGAAACATTGCTTGACAAGCAGAATTGCTTTGAACAGAATTGTTGTCTGTTATCTTGAAACGTAGAAAAAACGTGGTCTGTAGAGATAGGAACTTTCTTTTTTTCCGCTTCGATTTTAGCTTTTTAATACCTTATAATTTGTTGTGTTTAGTTAATGTTGGTGGTTTAAATACATTAGAAAATACACGCAGTCAGATTCTTTGGTGAGTTTTAAGTATACGCTACACGCCCGTATAGCTTGGCATTGTGCTCTGAAAAACTCCAAAAGCATTTAAAAATTCCAAAAAAGTTGTCTGCTTAACACAAGTAAAAATGTTTGACTAGCAATGTTTTGCAACAGGGCTAAACATTCAAAGATTGCTTATGAAGCAAATCTCAAATGTTTGACCAACAATGGTTGCTCAAGCAATTGTAGAACGTTATGCTTGTGAAGAAAATTCTAAGGCCCTGGCCAAGCGATCAAACATCGCTGCTTGCCACAAGCAAAAATATGTTTGTCAAGCAATGTTTGAGTGGCCAAACGGTACTACATTTTGCTTGACAAGCAAGTTTCAGATTTTTGACGAACAATGTTTGATCGCTTGGCCAAGGCCGTAATGTTTGACAAACAACTGCTGCGAGCTGTAGGCTGAAAGTTCGCATGTGTTCCTGTCATAATATTTAATAGTTTTCCACCTGCCTTATCCGAGAAATACCACACACATTTATGAAACCCGCGAAATTTGGAGAAAAGATCGAAAGTCAGCAAACATGGTCTTAGAACCCATACGAGAAACGCAGATATGTACACTGCGCACTGTGCGTGATCAAGTGTGCTCCAATCCCTAAACAAACCGAACATAGAGAAAGCAAGCCTAATTTGATGAATATGAAGTTTTGAATGCAGATTTTGGGCATCTGAATTTTTGTTGTTTCATCGACTTAGAAATTGAGGTCACATCGTGTCACCGATGAAAGAGACACGACGCCATTTTAACAAACACTATCGCGTAATCCATTTGAGTATATTGTCCTTCTTCAGCGGCAGATGATTGAAAAACGTTATCTGCAAATTTTGCACCAGATCAACGCTAGCGTAGCTGTCTTATGTCATAGTTAATTTGCTCATTTCAGAACAGAGTTCTGTTGACCTTATCGTTATATCGAGAAATTTTTTCGAAAATTTCAAAACGAGGCTGTTGTTAAGGCTTAGTCCCAGACTCATTACATAAGTCCCATTTAGACTTATTACATTCGTCGTAGTCTACGCTCCTCTACACCCCGCCACCCCGCTCCAACTTCTCCGCTCTGAGGAAACAGCAATTATCTTGTTGTAGTTCTTAGTAGCTGTTTCCGAAAGAGTGGGAGGAATGTAATAAGTCTAAATCCCACTCTTCGCCAACAGCAACGGCAACCATTAGCAACAGCAACAACTATTTACTTAAAAAGATTGATTTGGATGGCCTAATCCTCGGAGTGGGACTTATCAACTTTATAACAAAAAGCTGGACAAAACCACACTTTTGGGACACCAATCACAGGGCAGTATTTTTCGAATCTGCAATTTGATTTGTTCATGGGAATTTCCGTTTCTCAACGGCAGTTTATCGAACGGCAACAAACCAGTCGCTGTGCAGGGAAATTCGATTGTAGTTCTTTACAATCGCCGAGTTTTCGAATGACAAATGAAGAGTAGGGAGTATAAACTAGAGACTCGTGTCGTGAGTCTAATCACACTTCACACTAGACGTACTCCACGAGTTGGAGTTTTCCTTGTCTTCACCTCGATTCATTTCAACCCGAAAATTGTTAAAACCAAAAATAGTTGTTGTTGTTTTTCATTAACAGGCGTCGTGTGTAGGGGTGCTAGACTCTCTACATAAGTCCACTGCTTCGCCAGTTGTTGTTGTTGTTGTCTTTAGGATCCTCTGTTGGAGTGACAAATCAAAAGCTAGAAACTCTTTTCGTGAGTCTATAAGGAGGGAGGGGCTTAGAGCGAATCTTCGACTTTGTAGCAAGTCTAATTTCGCACCACACGCAGTCAACAGGGAATCAAGAGAGTATCTGTGATAATGAGGTTTTCGTGACCTGAAATTTCGCCTGGCAACAAATCAACGCTTAATTTCCTGAACAACTTTTTTAGAATCACAAACCTTAAGCTTTGACACTCAATAAAACACAAAATGAAAGAAAACCGAATGTGGAAGGGTTAATCACACTTTTGAAGCGACTTTTTGCTCTATGTGCCCGAGTTGCCTTTCTGACAAAAACAGACGTTTCTATGAAAATTACATTTTACAACAAGAATTACATTTTAATGAATTTCTGGGTATTCTGACTCTCCCCTCAAGACCTTATGCAATATTTCTTGTATTTCTTGACCCTCCATGCTGCAACCCACAGCCCCCAATCTATTTGGAAATAAGATTCCACACCACTACATACAAATTGTATATGCCATTTACGCGTTTTTATAACGAACCACTTTATAAGGAACCTACATGTAGAAGGCCGAGAAATTTAAAGAACTTATACCACTATACCACTATAGATAGAATAAGAAAGCCGAATCCAAAGAGGTCCAAAAATTTGAAACTTTGAGAACTAGACCTCGAGCTATGTTCTATAAAATAAAAAGCTTTTATTAGCCTGAAAAGCAGACTCTTGAACTAGGGTATGGTTGTCAGGCTGTATATGTGCTGTGTGTATCTGATTTCTGCAAAGGCATACGATCATAAGTGGAGTTTCACAAGAGTCACTACCAAGTCCTCGGAATCAAATGTTTTGGTTGACCAGGCCACATGGCCTATTTCTAGACATGCAATATAAGATGGCGACCATTTGCGTAACTGTAAAGTCGTTTGGCGACGTAATAAAAATAGCTAGAATTTCCTTTGAACAAAAATAACAAAAAGGTGTTGGCAAGTGTGATGCTGCCCTGGGGATGTTTTCCCAAGTCATGCAATGGGTTTAAAATAAATTGGGACCACACCAGTTTTCACACTAGTCCTTTGTATTTTTAGATTCTGTCCCATTCCGAAGGGGCTTCATGGGCAACATCACACGAGAGGGTGTGGTTTTTGCGACCACACCCTTGAAATCACTACTGTCTGGAGCTGAATTTTTCGTGATTCACGTACCTCAGAGTCAGGAAAAAGTTGGGAGTGCCGAGCAGACTTGCTTCCAAAGTCCCTAACTTTCGCTCACATTGAATTGAATTGAATTGATGTTGTTGTTGTTCGCTTCAGTCTGGTTAGTTTGAGCGTCCAGCAATTCAGTTCAATACAATAGCGATAACTACGACTTGTAGCTAGTACACGCTTTTTTTTATAAGGAACCTACCTCAAGCCCTAGTTCTTAAAGTTCCTTATTTTTGGGCCTCTTTTGAGGCAATTGTAGTTCCAAAAGTTCCTTAATAGTTCCTTAATTTTAAGTGCACATACAGTGGTCTTAACAATAAAAGAGAGACATTTGCATTTGAGCAAAGCTCGAGACTACTCAAAGAAACATTGGATACATGCTTAACGTACAATTTATGTGATTTTCGACTGCAATGAATGGAACCGGCTTTCTTATTCTTGATTATTTGCAGTGATGAAAGTATTCAACATTCAAAAGTTCCTTAATGATTTTCTCTTTAGTAGTATAAGTTCTTTAAATTTTCGGGCCTTCTACATGTAGGTTCCTTATAAAGTGGTTCCTTATAAAAAAAAACGTGTAAGTCTTTTAATGCGGAGGAGACATTGTTCGTCCTTTCTGTATGAGACTGTTTGGTATAAAATGGCGAGTTTACGTAGAACGTCGCTTTTAGAAGTCGTATCCGAAGTTTGCCAAATGTTTTGTTTGAAAGTTTCGAGTCGTAGGACTGGGCAACCGTATGCTTAAGGTTTTGAAATTGTGTATAGTGATCATCCATCGTCTTTATTTTTTTAGGTTACCTTGACAACCCAGATGGTTCTCTTGGCCTCGGTTTGACGATGGACACAGACATGGTAACTATAGTAAAAGCAATGGCTTCATCTGATTCTGGACTGGACGTGCGAGATCGAATGTGGCTGAAAATAACAATACCCAAAGCATTCATAGGTAATTGTATTTTTGTCAATCCCCCTGTTTTTTCTCCAACTAGTAACGTATATCTATTTGAAATGATAATGTTTGACGGGTGTGTGGTAAAGAGCGGAGCTAAAAGCCCTAAAAGAAGAAGGGGTTATTCAAGAATTTAAGAAGGGTGTTTCCCTGAAGTTCAATATTAGAGGATAAAAATACGATGGCAATACACGCTTTTCTTTATAAGGAACCACTTTATAAGGAACCTACATGCAGAAGGCCCCGAAAATTTAAAGAACTTATACTACTAAATAGAAAATCATTAAGGAACTTTTGAATGTTGAATACTTTTATCACTGCAAATAATCAAGAATTAGAAAGCCGGTTCCATTCATTTGCAGTCGAAAATCACATAAATTGTACGTTAAGCATGTATTCAATGTTTCTTTGAGTAGTCTCGAGTTTTGCTTACATGCAAATGTCTCTCTTTTATTGTTAAGACCACTGTATGTGCAGTTAAAATCAAGGAACTATTAAGGAACTTTTGGAACTACAATTGCCCGAAAAGAGGGGCCCAAAAATTAGGAACTTTAAGAACTAGGCCTTGAGGTAGGCTCCTTATAAAACAAGCGCATACCTGACGGGTTAGCCTCTCAGATCAGTTTATTTAACTGAATATGCTTTGAACGAACAAGCAATATAGACCTTTCCAAGGAGGTCTGGGTTGGCGCGACATTTTTCTGGAAAATGGTAGATATACTGAGTAAGGTAATCCTCTCCACGTGCAACGACCTTGGTTGCTGAAGCTTTACGAGAGGTAGTTCAGCAGATTTTACTACTAATTCATGAATGCTGGAAGACTGAGAGAGGAAAGCAATCTAACTGGAACTTGAATCCTTTCGTTCTTTCTTACACGAAACATGAGTTTGAAGCAAAATTTGCTGCATTTTCTCTTCTGAAACGGCTGCAAGTTTGGTCTTTGAAGGTGGAGGGGATTCCCTTACTCAACATGTCTACCATTTTCCAGAAAAATGTCGCATCGGCTCAGACCTCTTTGAAAATGTCTATTACAGACCCGTGCTGCCAATGTCTGTACTGAACTCAACAAAGAGAGAAGGCATTCAATTCAAGCTTTGCCAGAATCGGCAAGAACCTGGCTAAGGGAACTTAGTGCGAACTTAGTGCGACCTGCCTTATCATTATAATTAATAGGTTATTGTAAATTGTTTTTTATCATAGGTTCAGATCTTGTTGATTGGCTATATACACATGTAGAAGGATTCCAAGATAGGCGTGATGCTAGGAAATTCGCATCGAGACTTTTAAAAGTAAGTACTGATGGGGCTTCTCCCAGATTTCCGTTGACTTGCCGTTTGCTGTCCCTGCTCATTATGGGTGCGTTCCTTTGTACCTAAGCACCATTTTTATTCGACCTTGTACCGTACCTTTCATTGCAATAGCGAAGCTACTTCGCTTTTCCAGACCGAAGCATGCAAATTGCTTTCGTAGTAATTCGCATTTTGTTGCAAATGCTCTGCGTTCCTTTGTAGTGAAGCAAAGCTTGATTCGACATTGTATCGTACCTTTCATTGCAATAGCGGAGCTCCTTCGCTTTTCCAGACCGAAGCATGCAAATTGCTTTCGTAGTAATTCGCATTTTGTTGCAAATGCTCTGCGTCTTTGCAGTGAAGCAAAAAGTTTGATTCGACATTGTACCGTTCATCCGCAGTACTTTGCTTTTCCTGACCGAAGCATGCAAATTGCTTCGTGGCAATTCGCTTTTGTTGCTTAGAGAAGCAAAAACAATTTTTGTGCTTTTTGGATCTGACAAATGCTTCTTGCTCGGGGGGGGGGTAACTTGACAGTTTTGGGGGTACGGGGACGTGCCATTATTTAGGGGTACCTTTTTTCTGAAAAGTGCGGAATTATGGGTACCATTTGAGGAAACATGCAGAATTATAGGTACTAATCTGAAGAAATTTTGAAGAATTAAGCTTAGCATTTACAAAATGTGCAGTCCGAACTGATAACTCTTCAAGGTTATCCAAGGTACTCCTCTTGGACTATCAGCAAGGTTGCCCTTTAAACATAACTTGCTTTTCATCAGTTGGTTTTGTTATCTGAGAATGTTCTTTGCCTTGCGGAATGTTGGGCATAACACTCGTCATGTTTGCAGAATTATGGGTCACAATTTTATCATGTTTGCAGAATTATGGGTCACAATTTTTCAGATATGGGCGGTATTATGGGTCCAAATTTTGGACTGAAATGGCAAGTCCCCGTCCAAAACTAGGCTTAGATAACCCCCGAGGCTTCTTGTTTTGCTTCGATTTCACGTCTTCGTAGCATAGAATTGCGGAGCCAATCTCCGATTCGCTTAAAAAATGCACCCTTTTATACATTTATCAATCTTTCTTCATCTTTTCACAGGCTCGATTGATTAGACATACAGTGAACAAAATCACATTCTCCGAACAGTGTTATTACGTTTTTGGTGATCTTTGTGGAAGTAAGTTATCATATCAAGCAAATTCATCATAGTTATTTTTTTCATTTCTGTTGTTTTTAGTTACTGATAAGAAATGTCCATTTGAAGAAACATAGAGAGTCGAGCTAGAGTCTAGAAGCTCTGTTTTGATACGAGAGATTTTTCAAGGTGGCTTATCAGAAAAGGGGCTTGTACTTGTTAAAGCTATGGCTAAACTAGGAGACATGTCGTGCGCCACATTGTATTGATCGTGTCTCTAAGGGTGGCTAAACCTGCGAGTGACAAGTGAGCATCATGTCCCCTGAGTCATTTGCATGTCGCGGAGACGAGAAATGTCTCTGTTGTATCCCAGAAACATTTGCGTGTCTCCTGCTAAAAATTTTGTCGCACACCACACAGTTTTCGCGGTGGCTAAGCTTGGAGACACCGAGGGGACATCAATGTCGCGCGTGATATGTCTCCTACTTTAACCAGGCCTTTAAGAGACTTTATACACCTTTTGAAGGGCCTCGTTTTCAAGAAATTCAACATTTCTTCCGAGAAACATTTGCACTTTATATCTAAATCCAACCTCGTCCCCAGGGTGAATAGGCCTCTGCATGAAACTCCGCTGTCCGTATTCGACCCTGGTATCGGCCTTGTCTATTCGCAATTTGATTGGCTGTTGAAACAAAAGAAATTTGAAGTGACGTCACAGTTTCTTCAAATTTCACACCAAAATAGGCCGAAAACTAAGTAAAAAACATCTAACTAGGTTTGAACGTTTGATCCTTTTATCCTTTGGTCGTTCAAGCCTCTTACTTGTGATAAAATAAGTAAAAGCCAGTATTACGAGAAATTTGTAACATCTTTTATCCTTCGTTCTTTATTAACATTGAATTTCCTTTTTAGATCTAACATCGCTGACACTGCATGACATTGATGGAAGTGACGATCAAGACACATTGGCCCCACTTGCATCATTGCCTGGCAGTGCAACTCAAATGGGCTGGATTGGTCTCCCACAGGCAGTGCCAGGGGGATCACAGGTTAGTCAAATCTATCCTCAGGTACCACCACCTAGCTATTCTCAGGTTCAAATGCAAGGGTACATGTTGCCCCCTGATAGTCCTTACAATCAATACCCGCAGTTTGCTGGGCAACATCCTGTTGTTGCTCAATGGTGCACCATCCAGCACAGAGCGTCAGTAGCGGAAGTGGATCACATAGAAGTGGCTCACAAAGAAGTGGTTCGCAAAGAAGTGGACCACAAAAGGAAATGGACAGAGAAACGGTTCGAAGTAGCGGCTCTTCAGAGCGTAGCGCCAATAGCAGATTAGAAAAGCCTGATGACAAGGACCGAGTTAGCTTGCGTGATGATATCAGCGTAAGCGGAAGTGAAATGGGTCGAGATCTAGCTTCAGTTCCGTCAAGCATTAGCGGAAGTCGACAGAGTTTCCGGATGGCCATGGTGAACCCTATGAACGAATTTTTTGTTGATGTTATGTGATTGATATGAACACATTGGATTGTATAAATAGGAGATCAGATTCTACGTCTACGTTTCGTCAAGAATTTATTAGCTACGTCATTTCCAGATTAGTACTTTTATGTCATATCCGGATGAAGCAGCATTACGTCATTTCCGGATTATTACTCTTTACGTCATTTCCGGATAAAGCAGCATGATGTTATTTCTGGATTATTGTTTTTGTCATGTCCAAATGAAGCAGCATTACGTCATTTGCAGATCAACATTTCTTTCCATCTTGTCCAGATGAAGCAGCATGACGTTATTTCCGGATTTTTATTCTTTACGTCATTTCCGGACGACGCAGCATAGTGTCATTTCTGGATTATTGTTCTTTTCATATCCGAATGAAGTAGCATTGCGTCATTTCCAGATCACTATTGTTTACGTCATATCCGGATGAACCAGCATACCGTCATTTCCGGATTATTCTTTACGTCATGCCCGCTTACAGCAGTATTACGTCATTTCCGGATTTTTTGGTAGCACGCCATTTCCTTTCGTGCTTCATTTCCGAATCGTGAATGCAGACAGCTGTGAAGAATATCTTTCGTCAAAACGTATACCAAAATGCGTATTTGGAATTTTCGCAGCTCAAGGGAAAGAAATGTCTTTAACTGATAACCTCTACCAAGCAAACTTTGGTCTCCGTTAATGAATTTATGAGGAAAGAACAGTGACCCTGTGTCAGCGTGGTCTTAAAGTGTAAATAGAAGCATAGTACCAACGGTCAACCTGCCAGCCCATGCCTTTTGGTCCCTAATTACTGTCCAATACGAACTAATTGGGCAGCTTTGACTGAACGGGTCTGCTGGTGCTTGACTTCTCGCTGCAGTCCAGTAAGAGTTTTTGTTGATATTTTTGTTGATGATAAATAGTGTGTGATAAATTAATCGTATAGTGGTAATCATAGCCTTATATTGACCATTAATAAACGTTACAAAAGAGAAAGAACTAACATGTTTTTAAACTATGTTGTTTCAGATAAAAAATATAAAAATACTCGAATTATGCTGTCCAGTTATGCAGCATTTACGCGTTACTGTTTGTTGTTTTCCCTTCGTCTTTCTAACTGATTTTGCTTTGAGATCTGCGAAGGTGAAGGTGAAATGGTGTTTTCTAGCGCCAGTCGCTAGGATCTCAGTAGTCAGTTTACTAATCAAGGCGTCGACCCAGGCTGTGACGCTACTGTTGCCGGGCTCGAACCCTGGCCGCACTGAGCTTCTGACACCACGAGTCAGCTGGATTTCACCACGACGCAACAGCACGGACTGCAGCAACTTTGTGGGCATGTATGGTGTTTTAGGATATCTTGGGTCTTTTTCTGGATACCCGTCTCCTTGGGTCCAGCATTCCGTAAGAGATCTCTTGCGGAATGAAGGGATCTGTGGAGAATATTGACGAGTAAAAGGGCCCGTGCGCAGCACCATGGTTTTCATCACAATCATTACAGCCAGTGGCGTAGCGAAGGGGGGGCAGAGAGGGTTCAAGGGGCAAGTGCCCTTGTGCGCCAAGTAATTTGGGCGCAAAATTGTAAAATTTTGTAATAAACTTAGATGAAACATCAATGTTTAGCTTTAAAATTGAACTAAAAATAGGATATAGGGGGCGCAAAATTGGTGTCTGCCCCTGGGCACCGATGACGCTCGCTATTACAGCAACACTGAGACGCTACGGCAGCTCCTTCGCAGATTTGCTTCGCGTTCTTTTGTGAAATAATAGGAATCAAGGTTTCGGAACGCCATATATCGGATTAGCATTATTACACTGTGTTGCCGCGTCTCGTTTTGATTTTCATATCACCTCCTAATCGCAATTGCTTTCAAGACGATTAGCGGAGCTTTTATACCGGATTGAGTCGTCATAATGTAACTGAAAGAGCTATCCGGTACTATATTCAAGACGCGACGAGTTCTGCCTGCATTGTGTAACTGGGGTCTGGGCCTGCAGCTCTGAGTGAGGCTCTTCAAACCACGCAAACGAGGCTTTCGGTTTTCTGCTTCCATTATTCCATTTGGGTTCCCGTTTGCGCTCGCAACTGACTTGTTCCTGTTTCTGTTCTTGGCACTATTTTCTAATTACTGCGTACACCCACGATTTCATTAATGTATTATTTGACAGAACCGTTAACTGCTCGCTAATTTGGACAGAACAATCCTAATTCAATTTAATCTTTCGGGTATTTCTGGCGTGTGGCCCGAAGACTTGATAATTTCTGAATGGCTTTGACGTCAACTGTCTGATAAATGTTTAAAAAATTATCAATTAAGAAGTGGTCAATAGATGTGTATTATATCATTTCAATATTTTTTATTGATTGTAAAGTGGGCGTTTTCCTTTTAATGGAGTTTGACGGGCGTCAACGTTTTCAGGACGTGCCGATGGGGCGCGCTGGACCGCACGCTGAAGTGGCTGCCATTTTGCATATGCCTCTTTTTCGGAACGTCATTGGCGGCACAGACGGGACATGAGTTGCATCCATTGAACTTAAACTATTTTGATTGTTAGTTCAATGGTTACATCACTTGCTTATAGTCTTGTAGAATAATAGAATGTTTCTACACGCAGGTTCGAGAAGGTCAAAATTTTTCAAAGCTCTTCTTCAGGACTCTGCTGGGCTGTCCACCCTTCCTAGTTCAAGCTTATTTAAGAAGGGGCTTGGATGCCTACAGCCGGCCCATCCCATTAAATTAATGATCCAGTCTGCTTCAAAGGCCTTGACATTGGGAGGGGCATTTCACTCTTCAAAAAGGCGTGCTAGATCCCTTTTGAAACAAAAGGATTTACAAGGGGTTTCCTTGAAATTAATGAAAATTACAGCAAGTGTGTGAGAGATTCCCCAGAATTGCCGACGTTGGGTGCCTCTTCTACCTTCGAAGGAAGGCTATGCCATATTTTATCACCCGAAAGTTCCATATGTTGCCACCTGAAGCTGATCTTTGCGAATGTCTAATCTAGCCCTGCGATGGAACAACTTGCATTGCATTTGTGAGTGGCAAATCAACTAGTTTTAGACTTCTAGTTTTAGTTTTTGGTGTATGTGCCCCCTTATCAGGCTAGTGTCCCCTGGAACCCAAGCACCTTTGACTAGTATTTTTCCGGGGGGTTGTCCATCCCCAAAAATTATGGCGGGAAAATCGTGAAAGGCCTCGATCCCGCGTACTTGGCGGAGTCAATATATTAAACGTGCATCGCTTGTGTCACTGAAGCAAAGGGTGCAAGTTTCTTCTCTCGATATTATCTTTTTTTAGGGTATGTTGAAACTCTTGAATTGTGAAATGTTAGAAGCATGTATATGTGTCATGGCTTAGCCACGAACCTTGGTGGGACCTTGGTTAACTTTTGGTTATCTGGAAGCTTCGGGTTGAGAAAGGTAAAAAAGGTTAGGATAACTTTCTTGACCTTCAAGATTAAGGAAAGCTTAGTATTGTCAATTTGTCCAAATTGCAAATTTCGTTTGAAGGAGGCTTTATCGTGCAGTACAGTCTTTTTTTATAAGAACCAGGAAATTTTGATCGAGGCTGGCTGTTCTTAAATTTTTGCCGTTTTTGAGCCTGAAATGTTCTTAATCTGTTCTTAGTTCCTTGATTACTAAGATATCTATATTTTTCAATGAATATCTGGGGTGGTGCTAGGTTTGTGTGAAAATGCAGCATTCTTGTCTATTTATCTGTTTGCTTTCTTTTTACGTTCAGTCTGACGGTCTTACTTGCATATAGGCCAGCCTCATCTTGTTCTTAACCCTTTCCTGCATGAATTTTTGTTTTTCAAGGGAAAAATTATTTTCTTGCAGATTTGCATGTATTTTGGGTCCAGTTTCTCAAGTGAACAAAAAAATTTGAAAAAAAATTACATTTTGATACATTTCTGAATTGTTGCTCCAGAGCAACATCATGCGGCAAGGGTATAATAAGGCAATAAAACTATTGATCTCAGTTGAGATTTCTACATTGTTTTTAAGCAAAATACTTACAAAACATATCAATGGCAGTTGGTTTTCATCTCATAAAGCAAATTTACATTTACAACCATTTCCTAACAATTTAAAAATTATACATGGTGCTGTGATACCATGTTTTTGATCAAATCACGTCTGTTACATCAATAAAATGACAGATAAATGCCCTTTTATGGGTATTATGTTCCTATCCTCAATCAGTAGGAACTTGAAATTGCAGCTCTTTGCTATACTTGTAGATTTTTTAATAGAAAAGTCTACTGGCCACCAGGAAGGCTTTTGTTTATTATGAATGAAGCCATTGACACTACTGGTCAGACACCACTCTGTGCCGTTTTCTGTATAGCATTATGTGTTTTGCTGCACAAATAATGCAAAATAGATTGCTCTTTCACATCTAAGGCATTTTCTAAGGCATGTACTGCTTCATATCTTAACTTTTTCGTGTCCTTGGTAGCTTGAGGGACGACGATTATCCTTGGATTTTTCATTACTTTTGGGTCATGTGGATGTTATTTGAGCCCAAAACAATGAAAACATGCCCCTGTATCTTCTGAGGGTGAACAATGATCAGAAAAATCCAGTATGGCAGTGCTCGATGTGATCTCATGCATGCAGAACTGCATTCCTATTGTTCTCTTCTATTGTTCTTTTGTTTATCTTGTTTGGCACATGCCACCCTCCACAGACCGGAGTGTTATTATGTTAATTTTTCCAGGATGATGCAACTGTATTATGATATCTTGATTTCATCTCTTTCTTGCCTGTTCCATTCCATTTGTTCTATTATCTTCTGCATTACTTCTAAGCATACCTATGCTATTCGCATCCGGTAGCTATGTTGATTCAGTTGACGTACATACTGTTCTGGCAAATCTTTTCAAACTCTGCTAATGTTGCTGCAGTCATCTGGTTCCACATATTTGTCATCTATTTTGATGAATGAAAGATGTTTGTTGAGGTCCCATTTCAAATACCTTTATTTGTTTCACACCATCATGACGGATACGGTGTACCATACTATACTTCCTAAAATGAAATAAATTTTTATTTAAACATTTAAATTTATGTCTGAAAAATGTGCAAAATCAGTAAAATTTATGTTAGAGTACTTGAAATATGCCTTATGACTGATGGCAGATACATTTATAGCTAAAGCAATCCAGCTAAAGTATGGCCTAGGCATGGCCTAAGTGGCCTAATTGTATACCCTTGCTGCATGATGTTGCTCTGGAGCAACAATCTAAAAATGGGTCTGCTTCCACAGAGGTTTACCCAACAATGTTCACCACTGTTATATATTATTAAAACAAGGTTAGATCTATATAAAAACATTTTTTATAGAAAGAAATAATTACCTGGTAAGAAGTGACAGGACGTCGAAGTTGCACTTTGAGAAAAAATGGCCGCCATTGCTTAGGCCAAAGTTCAAAGCTCTGTAATTCCTCATGTATCCATGGTATAATGTTACTACAGCAACAGATAGCATTGTCAACATGTGTTTTGAAAGAAAACAAAGCAAAATTTAAAATAAAGGCTCCTGCGCAGATGCTGCGCAGCATCAAAAGATTGTTGCTTGAGAGCAACATCATGCAGGAAAGGGTTAATTTGTTCTAAAAATCTGGGCAAAATCCAGGCTCGTGTTCTTATAAAATTGTTCTTATAAAAAAATGAGTGTACATGAAAATTTGTTGAAGATAAAATCATGACCGTAAAATCCTACGGCAAAACTGATGGTAAAACTGTTCGATTCGGTGATCGAGTGATTGCGATCATGATGATGATGGTGATGGTGTTGGTGATGATGATGACAAAAGTGATAATGGTGTTCATGATTATGATGACGATGACTGCGATGGAAATGATGATTATGATAATGAAGGTGATTATGATGATGATGATGATTATTATTATGATTAAGATCATTACCCGTCATTGTGAGGACGCAAAACTCTCCATCAAAGATTTTTATATTCTCGTGGCGTTCGATCATCTCAAGTGAGTGGTTGGTTAATGAGCAACTGAAGTCCCCCGCGATTGCACCTGTCTCCAACCCCCCTTCGCAGTGACACGTGCGATTCTAGACGTTGAAAGAATTCCAAAGAATTAACCAAAATTTCATGTTCAAAGTTTGAGGTACAACTTTTAAATTCTGCTCATGTTTATTTTTTATGGGAAGTCGGAGGGAAATGGTTTTGTCATAAAATGTACGTAAGAATTTTGTAGCCTTCAGCTCTTTGTTTTTGTGTAAATATTGTGAATTTTCGTTGAGTGACTTGACGCCAGTAGGATAATTTTGCATTTTGTCAATTCAAACACTCAACTGTAAAGAATTTGCAAAAACGTTAATGTTTTCACGATTTCGTTGTGAAATTTCAAGGAAAGAACTGTGAAGCACGCAGCATTTAATGAGAATTTTATCAATTAATAAGAATTTGATTGTAAAATCAAAATCATTGATTTTCTACTTTTGTTGGTAATAAACTTTTGGAGTAAAAATTGATAATAATTAGATGTTCATTTGGATGAAAGGTAAGTCAAGTAAATTTTATATTTAAGTTGATTATCGTACATTTAAAGTTGCATGCTATGTAACTGTTAAAAGTTGCAAGCGTTGTGTTTGAGAGATTAATAACGAATATTAACGAATAAAAATCGTTTAATCAAAGAAGTAAAAACATGAAACAAAAAATTGCTTTAGATATGTTAATTTCCATTTTTTACCTCCAGATTTCACTAAGTTAGTGACCTGACTTCGAGTTGACTTTAATTTGTGAGTTTTTCATTCATATTTAGCTATATTTTTGAATTTCTTCTGAGTTCTTTAAAATTTTAGAATACCTTCGTTAATCACTTAAAAGATTTGGACAAATTCTATCATTTTGTTTACGAAATATTTCTTCCATGACACAACTTAACTTTTTTTGAAAACTAAGTTTTTCAACACCATTTTTGATGGCTAAATGGATCTGAATTGACGAAATTAAAATATTGGGGGAATTTGAAAGAGAAACATGGGCCATTTGTATTTACCGGCATTGGAACTGTGGCATCGGCATTGGAACCGGCATTGGCAATGGAATTGGCGCCATTTTTCTATCTAAGTCAGAATGCAAACACAACTTACCAGGGGGTTGCATAAAAGATTTTAGTTACTCTTAGGTGCCTAATTGCCGGGGGTCCCAATTAGCGGGGGTTGGATTTTTGTTGAAAATTAATTGCCGGGGGTCCCAATTAGCGGGGGTTGGATTTTGTTGAAAATGACTCAAGACTCAGACTCAATTTTTATCTTATTTTGTCTATGCAAGACTGGTATCTATTTATTTTGTGATTTTGAATCCTCTGATATGAATTTTCAATACGCGTCACTTACGCGAAGTTGAAAAATTTAATAAGCGGGGGTCCTAATAAGAGCGGGGGTTGGAAAAATTTTCAAAATTAATTAGCGGGGGACGGCAATTAGGTACCTAAGAGTAGCACAGGGGTGCCCCAGTTGCCGAGCATTTGTTTAAGTATGCAGCACTTCCGTTGTCCATTCCTACTTCCTATTCCGTGAGCCGATTGAAATTTTGTGACAACCAGACAAATTGGAAAGCCACAAACAGTCAAATACGATCGATAAATGTATTGGGAACACCATTCAGATAGAATTACTATGCTTCCAGTATAGATACTTTAGAAAACTCTTAAAAATCTTTCAGTACTCAAAATTTGCAATTTTAAGAAACTTTCAGTATTGGACCAATTTGTTAGTTTGTTATAACAAAATACGTGTATGTTCAAGAGCATAGTAATTTCTTATAAGAAAATGAGTGTATTCTGTCCAAAAATTTTTCTCACAGCCATTCATTTGAAACTCTCACTGGTTTTACGCTTTAACAATATGTATTATCGTTCGTTGGCATCTATTATGCAACCCCTGGTAAGTTGTGTTTGCATTATGACTTAGATAGAAAAATGGCGCCAATTCCATTGCCAATGCCGGTTCCAATGCCGATGCCACAGTTCCAATGCCGGTAAATACAAATGGCCAGAAACATGCTGGATTTGATTTCGTGACCAACCTAAAGGCTAGGCCGAAAAGTAATAAATCAAATTCTTTCAAAGTTCGATAAAACATTACAGGACAGTAAAATACTTTACATTTTTGAACTCTATTCTTCAATTTTTCTTTCATTAATAAACATTTTATCTATTCAGACTGGAACAGCACACGAATTTTAACTTGATTTGGCAAAGATTTATCGGGTAAGTTTGATAAAATAACGATTTTATTTAATTTTGCTGTCGGCATGTTACAAATTTGATAATTGGATTAATTTGGGGGAGTGGAATGTGATGTTTTTTCTGTTCTGCGTGCTGCGGATGATGACCAATATTGATGAATTTTCTGGCCTATAAATGTGAAATCAGAAAATCCAAGTCTTGGATTGACGTGTTTAAAACCAATATTCATAAAATATCTAGTGGGGGACTTGAGTTGGGGGCATTGAATTCCCCTCCATAGGCCTAAAGTGCGAAAAATTAAAAACTTCTAAATTTCAGTTTGATATGATGCATGGATTCAAGCAGAAAAATCGAACTTGAAAACAATAAACAAAATTCAGCTTTCATCGAGCTGTTTTGTTTTGATATTTAAATCAGCTGTATTTTGCATGGATGCTTCTTGTTCCCAACTCATAAATCCATTCATAAAATGCTCATTATTTCTAAACCTTAAGATGCCTATTCTCAATAAGATAAAGGCATTAGGTATTAACTTGAAAAACTTTTCAACTTTTACCTAGACTTTTAGCAGCTCTTTGTGAAATTTTCATGATCTGCCCTGGCCAAACGATCAAACATTGTTCGTCAAACATTTGAAATCTTCTTGTGCACAATGTTTTACCGTTTGACCACATCGTGAAACATTGCTCGAAAACCTTTTTTGCTTGTTAAAAGTAGAAAATATTTTTAAGTTTTCAAGCTCATTGCTAAGCAATTCTTCTTGTCAAGCATTAAGCAAACTTCAAATGTTTGGCGAACAATGTGTGATCGTTTGGTCTGGGCTTGATCGAGCTTGATGATTCATTGTTTCACTCTGATTAAACGTTTGAGGCGTTTATTTAGTTTAAATTGTCAGTAGGGCGTGTATTAAAAAAGGCGTTTAAAAGGATGAAATGAACATGCCGACGAATACAGTATGAAATGAACCCCGAAATGAACATCCTGACGAATACAGTACATATGAAATGAACATTCTGAGGAATACAGTATGAAATGAACATGCTGAAAAATAGGGTATGAAATGAACATGCTGACGTCACGGATATAATAAGAAATGAACATGCTGACAAATACGGTATGAAATGAACATTCTGACGAATACAGAAATGAGCATGCTGAAGAATAAAGTGTGAAATGAACATGCTGACGAATACAGAAATGAGCATGCTGACGAATAGACGAACAGAAATGAGCATGCTGATGAACAGGGTATGAAATAAACATGCTGACGTCACGGATATAATAATAAATGAACATGCTGATGAATATAGTATGAAATGAACATGCTGAGGAATGCAGTGTGAAATGAACATGCTGACGAATACAGAAATGAGCATGCTGACGAATAGACGAATACAGAAATGAACATGCTGAAGAATAGGGTATGAAATGAACATGCTGACGTCACGGATATAGTAAGAAATGAACATGCTGACGAATACAGTATGAAATGAACAAGCTGAGGAGACAGTAAGAAATTAACATCCTGACGAATTAAGTAGGAAGAAATTAACATGCTTAGAAATGCAGTGTGACCTGAAGATACCCAGTGGTGTGGCGTAGAGCTTGGGCGCTCTGTCTCCTACTAGTAGGGTGTCTAAAGCCCCAATTTTTATGTCCGGAGGACATATTAAGAGGGTGTCGTGGAACGCATGTATGCATAGAAAATAGGTAGGTAGGTAGATAGGTAGATAGATAGGTAGATAGGCATATAGACGCTTTTTCGTGCCAAAACGTAACAAAAGATAAACCACAAATAATAGGAATTAAACTTTGAAATCGCCGTTAAGTGTTGTCGTTAGTGGGCATAATGAACAAAATGCAATTGCTTGCCAAAAACATCAATTAGTATCAACTGTTAGTGTAGCGCAGTGGAATAATGCTCTTGTTTCTGGCGCTAAGGGTTGCGAGCTCGATCCACGATGCAGGAAACTAAAAATTTCACACCAAGATTTTCTCGCAAAAAAGCCGGCTCGGTCCATGAGTCGGTCGAGCTTCAAAAAAAGGTTTGACTACAATATTGCAAAATGTTGCTCAAATTTAATTTGATTTTATTTTTTATGTTAAATATTTTTATACAATTTTTGATTGGGTTGTTATTCTCAGAGGTTTCTAGAAGTCCTATTACATGTAAGATATTTTCGTGTGAAAAGAGGAGGAGATTGTGGCGCAGTAGAAATTGTTGCCAAGTTAGACAGAAGAAATTTTTTCAAAACAGTTTGCGGCTTCGAAAATCATCTGAAAATTAATGGTTCAAAGTTGGCAATCAATTCTTCAAAGTGCTACTAATTATCGAATGTAGTCATCTGCATAGTATGCGAATTCTTATGATTGCTTTTGGAGATTCTAGAATTAAATTCGTCATTTGTAGCGAAGATTACAGGTTTCGTTGCACTGAAGTGAGTTATTTGTTACACAGTTTGACCTATGAGCTCAAATTTATTAGTACATATACGTTACTAGAGGTTTTATATTTTCGATTCAAAGTTTTGGGATTCTTCCAGGAAAGATTCATCTGATCACATTGTCAACAATCGCATCATCATCATAATGGATCATTATCATCATCACCATCATCATCACAATCACCAATCATTGTTTTCAACATGATCATCATGTTGAAGACGGTGATCATCATTTTCGTCTTCAACGTGATCATCATCATCGTTGTTGTCGTCGTCGAGCATCATAATCATCATCATGATCGTCTCTAGCATGATCATTATGGTCATTATCATCCTCTTCAAAGTCATCATCATCATCATCATCATCATCGTCATCATCATCATCATCATCATCACCACCTTGTCTTCTTCTTCGTAATCTTCGTCATTATTAACATTATCTTCATCATTGTTATAATAATCATCAGCGTCCTTCGGACATTGCTACAGCGTTGCTATTTTTTTCTTCTTGACATGGCCATACGCATTTAAATATTCCAGAAGCGCATCGTCTTATCTGATTTTCATCTTCGAGGTCTGGATCGAGGGAGGTGGACAAGTGCTCCGCTATTTGCCATAATGGAAAAAACCTAATAACTCTTTATTTTCCTTCCTTGAAATTAAAACCCAATTAAAAAGTAAGAAAATAATATGATTACAACATAGAAAAGCTAATCCTTGTGTGTTCGGCAAGCAGATAAATGAGTATAGCAGAAAAGTCTATCAAGATAGATGTCATTATCTCTCAAATCCAGGAATTATTTGTTCGTATTTGATCCAGGTTTATTGTACCTGAAAATGGATTAACTTTATTCAGCAAGAAGCATTGTGCTTGAGAGGACAAAATTGGTCGTTTTGTACATTATGTAAGGCCGGATTAAGGCTGGATTACACTAGCATCTTCAGGTAAAAGTTGCTTCACATTTTTTCTATGATCGCAGACAACGAGAGGATATGACAGTGTAAAACCCCTTACAAGTTTGCTCGTAGTTGCTTCCAGATGAGGCTTTGGCGAGGTTTTTAATCCGCTTTAACCAGGGAGCGCCTTGACCATCACAGAGTTTTCATTTGATCGCTGATCAAATTGTTCCTCTTGAATTCTTTATCCTTCATTTCAACTTGTAATTTGAAAAACTCCAAGAAACGCTAACACGCTTTTTTTATAAAGAACCACTTTATAAGGAACCTACATGTAGAAGGCCCGAAAATTTAAAGAACTTATACTTCTAAAGAGAAAATCATTAAGGAACTTTTCAATGTTGCATGCTTTTATCACTGCAAACAATCAAGAATTAGAAAGCCGGTTCCATTCATTTCCAGTCGAAAACCACATAAATTGTACGTTAAGCATGTATCAAATGTTTCCTTGAGAAGTCTCGAGCTTTGCTCACATGCAAGTGTCTCTCTATTATTGTTATGACCACTGTACGTGCAGTCAAAATTAAGGAACTATTAAGGAACTTTTTGAACTACGATTGCCTCAAAAGAGGTCCAAAAATAAGGAACTTTAAGAACTAGGCCTTGAGGTAGGTTCCTTATAAAAAAAAGCGTGTACTACACTTTGTTTCAATAAGCAACTGGACTTTGGTCCAGCCCTTAAGAGTTGCTTAACATATCTAGTATTTCAGCCCTTGCACAATGACTGGTACCCCCTAAAACCTGTTATTTTGGCTCTTTTCTGGCTTTTCAATGTAATTGACAAGTTTGAAATGATGTAGTGTATAAAGAAAGCTATTTCACCAAAAGTTGTAACAAGATCTCTGCCCTAGTTGCTTATTGACCAGTCGCTTATTAAAAAAAATAAGTGTATACCAATTGTGTTCAAGGTTAAGAAGAAGCTAACCTACTTATGGCTCAGAGCATACACTCTTTTTCTTTTATAAGCAACTAAGATTTTTTTCAGTACTCAAAGTTTCTTAGTTTTTGGACAATTTTGGTACTGAAAGTTTCTTAGCAGTTTCTTAGGGATCAATTTTTTTAGTGCCAAAACAGGTAATTGACACTTTAATTTGACAAATAGAAGAAACAATACAATTCACGTTTACATGAGCTGTTCTTTTTGTAAAAATAGACACTTGTGGTGTATCAGAAGTTCGTTTTTCGATGCTATATTCAACTCGTAACCTATTATCACCCAAGTAGTCACTCTTCCTCTCAAATCAACTAAGAAACCCGAGTGCGAAGGAAGATCGCTTCCCGAGAGGAATAGTGACCAATGGGTAATTTCCACTTCACTTTTACGCCCTGGCGAACTGACCGTACACATGCGTTTGGACATCCATGTAGGCCTGTGTGAATAACACATAAACCTGAATAGGAGTGATCTTTGTAAAAGTGAAGTGGAAAACGCCTATTTAGTGGAAAGAAAACGTCGCCGAGGGAGGAGAGGTGGGTCGCTTTGAAATGTCTCACAGCTTGTTGCGTAGAAAAGGGGCAGAAAACACCAGCCCTTGGATTTTATTATCTTGCTAAAGCCTCAAGGGGCACACACGTGACTAGCAATACCTCAGGGGAGTAAGAGACAGCGTTTGCATGCGTTATTTTGAGATTTTAGAGCGTCCTCTTGGGTGAGAATAGTAACCTATTATCACCCAAGTAGTCACTCTTCCTCTCAAATCAACTAAGAAACCCGAGTGCTTCGGAAGACGCAACTTCGGTAATATGTCTGTCAATATAGCAGGCCCGTAGGAAAAACTGGATAAGAATATAATATAGGGAAAATATGTGATGCAGACTAGTATAAACAAACGCATAATATAAAGTACCAAAAACCACAGCTTCCTACGGGCCTGGGTAGTCATGGAAGGCGGGTAAACAACAAGGAATCAGGCAGCCAGTATAACTTAGGACCTCTCTACTCCATAACTCAGAAAACCCCAACTAACGAACCCCCAATGAAGCACCGATTTGAAAAATTCTCGTGGGTCTTTTTTGGAAAAGGTTTCCATTTATGCTGGCTGTACATGAACTAGATTGAGAAAGTTAGGTGATCCGGCGACCAAGCCGCGCTTGCATCATCAGGGGCCATAACACTGCGGAACAACCATAGATGTGTCTTTTTATTTATTCCCTTTAAACATTATTATCATTGTTATTATCATTATCATGCACTCCATTGCTGCTGGGTGGAGCGATGTCCACCTTGAAATGGAAGTATAGGGAGAAACATATGTGCATTACAGAATCAGGCCAATCTACTGAAAGAGTAATGTGCCTACTAACAATAAAACACTCGGAAGCTCCTTGAAGCTGGGCTGAACGCCCCCTCTATCAGAATCCAGAAAATAAAAGGTAAACTTAATGGAAAAGAATCTTTGTCAAACTTTGATTGCTCTATATGCTTATTTAAAAAATAAAAGGAGGGGGTCACGCAGCCCAGCCACAAGGAACCCAGCCACAGACCGAGTATAAAGGTTTTTAGATAAACCCCCTAGTGGCTAGGAGTGACAGCGGAACGGGAGTTCTTATGGGAAACCTTAAAATATAACTATGGAAACCCTTAATAGCATCTATATATATATAAAACAAAATTGTTTATATGAATGTATTAATATATGTTCGCTTATATATAAGCAAGACCTAATCCATGTACAGGAAAACAAAGGTATCCTTAGAATCGGCATTCTCCGGAGAATTTCCTCGGCCAACAAATATTTCCAAAACATAACGAATTTATGTCTTTGTATTCAAATAAAATGTGGCGTGATGTGAATTTCGAGAAGCTATTGTGACTTTCCATTAATCAGAAGACCGGCACATTAAAATGCAAATTCGTTTCTCAGATCGACTAAGCAAAATAGCAGAATCCCATTCGCAGGTAAAATGAACATAATGACGAGTCAGAAGAATTTTACCCACAGTATCTATTTCCCGAATCTTTTTTCGGAAAACCCTTTCACAACAGAAACTTATAAAAATTCAGCCCGGCATCGGGGGGCACCAAGGCTATCTGAAAAGTCGAATTCTTCCTGGCTACCATAACGAAGAATAAGCTAAACGGTGCTCACTAAAGTTATGATGAAAAATTCTTAAAGGCTACCGTAACGAAGAAAATACGCTAAACGGTGCTCAGTAAAATAAGTGATGATTAAAATTCGTCTTTGCTACCATAACGAAGAAATACGCTAAACGGGGCACTGTAAAAAGTATGATCAATATATTTGCATTGGCTACCGTAACGAAGAAATACGCTAAACGGTGCACTGTAAAAAATATGATTATTATATTTGCATTGGCTACCGTAACGAAGAAATACGCTAACACGGTGCACTGTAAAAATCATGATTATTATATTTGCATTGGCTACCGTAACGAAGAAATACGCTACACGGTGCACTGTAAAAATCATGATTATTATATTTGCATTGGCTACCGTAACGAAGAAATACGCTAAACGGTGCACTGTAAAAATCATGATTATTATATTTGCATTGGCTACCGTAACGAAGAAATACGCTACACGGTGCACTGTAAAAATCATGATTATTATATTTGCATTGGCTACCGTAACGAAGAAATACGCTAAACGGTGCACTGTAAAAAATTATGATCAATATATTTGCATTGGCTACCGTAACGAAGAAATACGCTACACGGTGCATGTAAAAATTATGATCAATACATTTGCATTGGCTACCGCAACGAAGAAATACGCTAAACGGTGCACTGTAAAAAATTATGATCAATACATTTGCATTGGCTACCGTAACGAAGAAATACGCTAAACGGTGCACTGTAAAAAATTTATGATTACTATATTTGCATTGGCTACCGTAACGAAGAAATCACTAAACGGTGCACTGTAAAAAATTATGATCAATACATTTGCATTGGCTATCGTAACGAAGAAATACGCTAAACGGTGCACTGTAAAAAATTTATGATTACTATATTTGCATTGGCTACCGTAACGAAGAAATACGCTAAACGGTGCACTGTAAAAATTATGATCAATATATTTGCATTGGCTACCGTACCGAAGAAATCACTAAACGGTGCACTGCAAAAAAATTAAGATTATTATATATGCATTGGCTACCGTAACGAAGAAATACGCTAAACGGTGCACTGTAAAAAATATGATTATTATATTTGCATTGGCTACCGTAACGAAGAAATACGCTACACGGTGCATGTAAAAATTATGATCAATACATTTGCATTGGCTACCGCAACGAAGAAATACGCTAAACGGTGCACTGTAAAAAATTATGATCAATACATTTGCATTGGCTACCGTAACGAAGAAATACGCTAAACGGTGCACTGTAAAAAATTATGATCAATACATTTGCATTGGCTACCGTAACGAAAAAATACGCTAAGCGGTGCACTGTAAAAATTATGATTATTATATTTGCATTGGCTACCGTAACGAAGAAATACGCTAAACGGTGCACTGTAAAAATTATGATCAATATATTTGCATTGGCTACCGTAACGAAGAAAACACTAAACGGTGCACTGTAAAAAATAATGATTATTATATATGCATTGGCTACCGTAACGAAGAAATACGCTAAACGGTGCACTGTAAAAAATATGATTATTATATTTGCATTGGCTACCGTAACGAAGAAATACGCTACACGGTGCATGTAAAAATTATGATCAATATATTTGCATTGGCTACCGTACCGAAGAAATCACTAAACGGTGCACTGCAAAAAATTAAGATTATTATATATGCATTGGCTATCGTAAGGAAGAAATACGCTAAACGGTGCACTGTAAAATTAAGATTATTATATTTGCATTGGCTACCGTAACGAAGAAATACGCTAAACGGTGCACTGTAAAAAATTTATGATTATTATATTTGCATTGGCTACCGTAACGAAGAAATACGCTAAACGGTGCACTGCAAAAAAAATTAAGATTATTATATATGCATTGGCTATCGTAAGGAAGAAATACGCTAAACGGTGCACTGTAAAATTATGATTATTATATTTACATTGGCTACCGTAACGAAGAAATACGCTAAACGGTGCACTGTAAAATTATGATTATTATATTTACATTGGCTACCGTAACGAAGAAAACACTAAACGGTGCACTGTAAAAAATAATGATTATTATATTTGCATTGGCTACCGTAACGAAGAAAATACGCTAAACGGTGCACTGTAAAATTATGATTATTATATTTACATTGGCTACCGTAACGAAGAAATACGCTAAACGGTGCACTGTAAAATTATGATTATTATATTTACATTGGCTACCGTAACGAAGAAATACGCTAAACGGTGCACTGTAAAATTATGATTATTATATTTGCATTGGCTACCGTAACGAAGAAAACACTAAACGGTGCACTGTAAAAAATAATGATTATTATATTTACATTGGCTACCGTAACGAAGAAATACGCTAAACGGTGCACTGTAAAATTATGATTATTATATTTACATTGGCTACCGTAACGAAGAAAATACGCTAAACGGTGCACTGTAAAAATTATGATCAATATATTTGCATTGGCTACCGCAACGAAGAAGTACGCTAAACGGTGCACTGTAAAAAATTAAGATTATTATATTTGCATTGGCTACCGTAACGAAGAAATACGCTAAACGGTGCACTGTAAAAATTATGATTATTATATTTGCATTGGCTACCGTAACGAAGAAATACGCTAAACGGTGCACTGTAAAAAATAATGATTATTATATTTACATTGGCTACCGTAACGAAGAAATACGCTAAACGGTGCACTGTAAAATTATGATTATTATATTTACATTGGCTACCGTAACGAAGAAATACGCTAAACGGTGCACTGTAAAATTATGATTATTATATTTACATTGGCTACCGTAACGAAGAAAACACTAAACGGTGCACTGTAAAAAATAATGATTATTATATTTGCATTGGCTACCGTAACGAAGAAAATACGCTAAACGGTGCACTGTAAAATTATGATTATTATATTTGCATTGGCTACCGTAACGAAGAAATACGCTAAACGGTGCACTGTAAAAAATTAAGATTATTATATTTGCATTGGCTACCGTAACGAAGAAATACGCTAAACGGTGCACTGTAAAAATTATGATTATTATATTTGCATTGGCTACCGTAACGAAGAAATACGCTAAACGGTGCACTGTAAAAAATTAAGATTATTATATTTGCATTGGCTACCGTAACGAAGAAATACGCTAAACGGTGCACTGTAAAATTTATGATTATTATATTTGTATTGGCTACCGTAACGAAGAAATACGCTAAACGGTGCACGGTAAATATTATGATTAATATATTGGAAATGGCTACCGTAACGAAGAAATACGCTAAACGGTGCACTGTAAAAATTATGATCAATATATTTGCATTGGCTACCGTACCGAAGAAATCACTAAACGGTGCACTGTAAAAAATTATGATCAATATATTTGCATTGGCTATCGTAAGGAAGAAATACGCTAAACGGTGCACTGTAAAAATCATGAACTACATTTAAAAATGGTAAGGACAATTAGCAGTAAAATGGTGATGACTTTGGTCGTAAACACCTCGGTACGGGCCTAAGTTAAGAAAATATAAATATTGAATACCATGGGCCTAAAGCATTTGATATTTGCTTGGCATTATTCTCAACATATTTAGATGCTTGACCTGCTTGCTGAACAGGCTACTGTGGAGCTTTTTCTTCATAATTCTGTCAACTTCGTTTGCAGATACTGGCTCCTAGATATCAGAGCCATGTCGGCGACGGATTCTTTCCACGTCCAAATTTTGCTTCGCTTTGAAGAATGTCTCACAGCTTGTTGCGTAGAAAAGGGGCAGAAAACACCAGCCCTTGGATTTTATTATCTTGCTAAAGCCTCAAGGGGCACACACGTGACTAGCAATACCTCAGGGGAGTAAGAGACAGCGTTTGCATGCGTTATTTTGAGATTTTAGAGCGTCCTCTTGGGTGAGAATATAAAGACTATTGAGACCTGCGAGTTTCTTATCATTTTGGGTCGAGTACTGAAAGTTTCTTAACCAATATTGATCTCAGTACTGAGTTTCTTATAAACGGGTTTCTTATAAAAAAAGAGTGTAATTGCCTGTTTCTGCAATTCGCAAGAAACCAAGGCCAACAGGTTCGGAAAACAAACAATTTTGATTGATTTTTTTTCTCATCAAAAAGACATCGCTAAGAAATATAATTGGTAAACATAAAGTCATCATTGTTTTGTGCATACAGACGAGTTAAATGTATTTTACTTAAGGAGAGTTATAAGGAAAAGCGCTCATTAAGCGGATTTGAGTTTGTTGAAGACATCGCTTGATATTTCCACCACGGGTAATGTATGTGCAGTATAGATGTCATCAGTACGGTGGGGAGGGATATCATCAGTACAGTGGAGGGATATCATCAGTACGTTGGGGGGGGAGGGGGATATCATCAGTACGATGGAGTGATATCAACAGTACAGTGGAGGGATATCATCAATGGTACAGTAGAGCATATTCAGTACTGTGGAGGGATATCATCAGAACGGTGGAGAGATATCATCAGTACAGTGGAGGGATATCACTAGTACAGTGGAGGGATATCATCAGTACAGTAGAGCATATTCAGTACTATGGAGGGATATCATCAGAACGGTGGAGGGATATCATCATTACAGTTCAGTCAGTACCGAAAACCCTCCATCGTACTGATGATATCCCTCCACTGTACCGAATATCCTCCACTGTATTGCAAACCCTCCACTCATTACTGCACATTCATTACCCGGAGTGATTTCAGAAATTTTTTTGCAGAGTTTCTTTGGTGACGAAGAGTGTTGGGAATCAATCAGAATTGCAGAGTGAAATCTTCAGTTACAGAGTAAAATCCATAAACTGTTGCGTCTGGTTTTTTTAATCCGAAACACAACACTACCTATTACATGCTTGGCTTGTAAAGCCTGGTTTCCATATAATCGTTACGATCGTTTGGATCGCTGTGAACGACTCCAGCGATCTTAGCGATCCCAGCGATCTTATGGAAACATGCATGAACGATCCTAGCGATCGCGACGATCAGGATCGCTGGGATAGAAACTTGTTCTATTCCAGCGATCCACCAGCGATCGCAACGATCGGAGTTGTTCATAGCGATTCAAACGATCGTAACGATTATATGGAAACCAGGCTTCTGGCATTTTCTACCCCTCAATTTAAAAAATAATGCAATGAGCCAAACATAGCCGTGTAAGCAACTCTTGTCTATGTTTATACCCTCAGTAAATAAATTTTGTTGCTATTTACCTTGCTTTTTAGTTTGTTTGCAAAGGAACAAAAATAACAAAAATAGAACATTGATTCAGCGCCATCACAGCGGCAGGGTTCTTTCTTCAACCTCATTTCTTAGAGTACATCGAGTTGCGTAATATTTCAAATTAATAAGAAGTTGTGAGAAGTGAGAAAGGCCCCTATGTAGAGGGCTTGAGCTGAATATTCAATATTGTAGTCTTCAAAACGTAGACACCATGTTCTTTCATTCTTTGTTGACGGAACCAAACCAAATCGAACTGAATACAGGCGGCGTATATTTATTGGTACAAAGAGCTCTGTAACCGCGAAAAAATCAGCTCAAAGCCACGATCCGCGATGAAATAAATCGCTGCGACGGAATAAATGTACTCTGGGGTTGGTGCAAATAGTTACTAACGGTGTTGCCGTTTATTGCTCTCTGTTGCAACTATTGCTTAGATGCTATGCTTGCTTGCCCATTACGTTTTCTAGCGGCACAGGCTACTTTTCAGCCCCATTCCTTGTGGATTATGAATGTAGCTTCAGGCCCATCTCTAAGACGCTGCCGCATGAATAAAACCCATGTCAGATCTCTAAGAAATCAGACTTGTGAACTGTTTTGGTATGTTTGAGACAACCACGTCCTGTGAGACCACAGGCAAAGAATTCGGCTAGGCCATTCTGAATTACGTTCTACGCATGTCAGTTTTGCGGAAGCCCGCGTCCGGCAAGGATGGAAAGTTCCGACGTTCCTTCAAGAAATAGCTAGAATCCCCAAAGATTTTCTGCGAATTCCGCTGTTCTGTAGATCCTTATCCCCCCCCCCTTCGCTTGAGGTTGTGTTTTTCCTAAGAATTTCTCGTGTACACTTTTTTTATAATAAACTTGACTTTCGTCCAGCCCTCAAAGTTGCTTAAAATATTAGACATTTCAGCCCTCAAAGTTGCTTAAACGTTGCTTGACATTTTTTGTACCTACTAACCACCCCTGACTTCCCGGTCAAAATCGTCATCTGTTAGGCCTACAACATGACATTTGGGAGACAGTAAGTGGAATAATGTTAGCTAACGAACTTCAACATGCAAAACATAAGAACGAAGAAATTTCCTAACACAAGAAAGAGAATAAGCTTGGTTGCTTGACTTCTTAGTTGCTTGCAGTAATTCAATTGAGTCCTCAAGTTGCTTAATGTTAAGGTCAGTTCAGCCCTAGTTGCTTATTAAGCGGTTGCGTATTAAAAAAGTGTAGGTCACTATTTGGTCTTTCGTATGAATCAGAGAGCAAACCCACCGGCGCTGTAAATGAATGGCCTAACTCGTAAGAAAAAATTACCTTGCGGCATGCATTATCCAGTCAATGCCAAATACAAACTCAAAAAAAATTCTCGATTTCATATTTGATTCTTATTCGGACAATAACAATTGTATATTAGTTAAACTGCGGCATTTTCTAATGCAAGCGTGGGAGGTTAGAGAACTCTGGAAGTAACCGCTAGACGCTAAATCTTTGAATGGCTCATCCTGTCGAGATTTACATATTGGTACGGTAGCTAATACAGAAAAGCTTTTCATACTGGTTTCACGGTGGGGTCACCGCTTAGGGTAAGGGTTAATGAATGAATTTTCAACACCTTATCGAATAGACGAATACTACTCCTCTCAACGACATGTGCGCGTTTCCCAGCAAAGACTTCAAACAATGTTTGTTAAACATTTAGCTGGCTTGCCAAGCAAAATGTTTAACGGTTTAACTACATCAATTCGCTCTTCAAAAATGTTTGCGAGATTTTTACGAAAAAAAAAGGATTTCCAAGGGATTTTTGTGAAAACAATCGGTTTTCTAACTAGAGTGAACGAGATTTTCAAGAAGTGAATCGCTCCTCGCGTCGCAAAATATTGTTTGTGAAATATCTTTTGTTTGCATCAAGCTATTCCAAAACATTCAAACTTTAATTTTTCTATAAACATTGCTCAGCAGATTCTGCTTGTCGAGCAATGTTTTGTGACGTGGCAAAACTTGCAGATATTGTTTGTAAAACAAATCTCAAATTATCGTCATTATCATCATCATCATCATCATCATGATCATGATCATGATCATTATCGTTATCATCAACATCATTATCAACATCACCATCATAATCATTTTCATCACCATCATCATCATCGTCATTATCATCATCGTCGTCGTCGTCATTATCATCATCGTCGTCGTCGTTGTCGTCATCATCATTATCATCATCATGATCATCATCATGTTCATTATCATCGTCACCATCAACATCAACATCACCATCAACATCACCATCATAATCATTATCATCACCATCATTATTATCGTCATCATCATGATGATCATTATTATCATTATCATCATTATTATCATCATCATCATCATTATCAGCATGATCATCATCATCATCTTCATCATCATTATCTTGTGCCCAGTGGCGTAGCCAGGGTCTTGGCTTTGGGGGGCAAAAGAATAAAAAATATGGGGGTCCGGGGGCTTGCCCCCTGGAAAAATTTTTGGGACCATGCCCTTCTATAAGTCGTAAAACGACCCTTTAGAAAAGAGATTTGACAGGCTTTAAATTGGAGAAAATATGCTGGAATTCTTGCTTTTCACAATAATTTCATGACAACAGACCTACAATCTTCGTGCAGCGTCTATTGCTGTGCCTCGGGAAAAATTGCTCCTAGACCATTGGAATTCATGAAAGCTATAAATATCTACGTCGTAAACACAAAATTTGTTGCAAAGCTTTTTTCATTTTGAAAACATGGAAATAGTCTACTCAAACTAATTAATGGTATGACACAAAACAAGGGGGGTCCGGGGGTAGGCTCCCCCGGAAAAATTTTCATTTTCTAACCTCTAGAATTGCATAGAATGCACAATTTTTGCCTGCCTTATTGTGTTACATAGTGGATATCCGAAGACATCTCATCTCACCTGTTTGTTGGAAACAGTTGCTTTCTTGTTGGTGTAGAACATTCCAGCCAAGAATACTTATTAGTACAAAGCGGTGAAAGTTTTCATTCTACGTTTATCTACTAGAAACATGCACTGTGTTGTCTGATCTTTCGTTTGGTCTACTAATTTTCTCGTGGTTTTGCCTTTTCGTTCTATTTCGTTTTATTTCGACAACGAGAGAAAATAGATTGACATTATGACTTTTCACAACACACAGCAACAATACGCAAGGGAGGTCTTTTGAATAAGACTTTAAATTTGTCCGACGGGATCGTAGAAACACAAGAAAGGTCCGTACCTTTTGAACCCTTCACACATCGAGACCTATTGCGACAGGAGGGGAGTGTGGGTTTGAACACTAGCAAACATGTGGCGCTAATTGTAGAACATTAGCTGTAGAACATTTTCCTGGAACCGAGCAGGTGAAGTGGGATGATATTTCTACTCTTTTTCGACATTGAAAAATATTTATTGCGCAAGGTTGTTAGAACTTCTCTTACTCCCCCACTGATTTTATTGCAGAAATCGACTTTTCTAAAACACCAACTTCAACTATTGGGGGGGCGACCGCCCCCCTTGCCCCCCCTGGCTACGCTACTGCTTGTGCCTGGGAGATACCGTCTTTTGTTCTTTTGCTTATTCGTAGTCGTAGTTTCACGAGCACGTCAAGGATTTAGCAATATGTGTGCCCTCAAAGAAGCGCTCGATTTATTCCGATTAGGTATCTATTGTTTATTTTAATGTCAACAACAACTGATCCTATGTACTTCAAAAGCACACAGCAGTCGATGCAAGCGAATAAACAATACAGGGATTATAGGTATTTGAATTCGTCTCCACTGAAGCCACGATCTTAGGCAAGATTTATGATTCATGTAACAGGATTGCTGCATTTTCTATTTTTCCGATGCCTAGATCGGCAGTTTTATTCTGTCGCATAGTTCAAGAGTGCATCACGGTTATTTGGCATCGTGTTTGAGGTAATACTGGCTTGCAGGCGATGCAGAAAGCGTGAGTAATTCTTTGTGGGAAAATCTGAATCTTGCCTATAATTTCTCGGTTTGCTGTGTAGATTTTACAGGGATTTGAAACCATACATTTTGGTTTTTTCTACGTTTTTGTATAATACCGAAGAAACGGCAAATGCACTGGGAAACTCTAAATGCATAAGGTAATAGTAATACAGAAATTGTATTTTGTAATCAAATATTTCATTGCAAGCAGATAGGGCAAACAATGCAGAAAACTTTTGCAGTTTTTATTAAAATTTTCTTAACCTTTTGAGGTCTTCAGTGTGCAGATTTTACGAATGCGTACAATCTGTAATCTGTGTACAGAAACGTAATCTTTGATATTTGGTGATTTTTTATAAGTTTTTTACACCGTGACAAAGGTACAACAGCCATGAGCCAGTGCAGATAGCACAGGACAGAAAATCGTCAATAATTTGTCTTTAAAACTCCATCGTTGCGAAATTTTCTACTTTTACATCTTTCAAACAAGGCAGGCTCGATCGTCTGCTTGGTTGCTAATTTTCATCCTGTTTTTCGTATTATTTTACTTCGAAGCAATACAGGAGATTAAAATCAGGTATTAAAACCACGCGAATAATTCGCATGGAGAATTTTCCTAACACTGCGAAAATTTGATGTATAGATAGATTTTGCGCCATTTCGTTGCTTTTCATGTTTTTTGCTTTTTTCATCGTACCAGTACACTTTATTTTTTAAATAGGCAACTGCTCAATAAGCAACTGGCTGGACTGACCTTCACATTAAGCAACTTGAGGGCTAAGTTAAATTATGCTGTAATGTAAGCGACTGAAAATTCAAACAACCAAGCTTTAGCTTTATGTTAAAATATTATTTTGGTTTTAAAAGATATAACATCTTGTTTTGCACCATAAAATCCTTACTTATTTCCACTAACTGTCTCCCAACCGTCTTGTGTTGTAGGCCTAACTTTTTATGACTTTGACCCGCGAAATCATTTAAGGAATTTTCAGTACTGAGCCTGAGCGAAACTTCCTTGTAAAAAATGCGTGCAACTTGTACAAAGACTTGTGAAATAAAGTTAGGCATCCCTCATAGTCAGCCTTTTAAGTGTTTGTTGCGTTATTCTGCACCGTGGGAAAGGTATTCTAAGCTATTGCGCAGTGCAGGAAACTCTAGCGACCTTGCAAAGATTTCGGCCTTTTAGATTTGATATCATGCAGTTTCCTTGACCATTTTTGCGTTTGTCGGTTGTTTACGCTATTTCACAACTTGCGACGGCATTCTGACAGCTAATGTTGCATCGTGGCTGCGTTTTTAGGGGTAAAAAGTACGGCAGGTCAACTCTATGAGGAATACCTCCAGGGATCATTTAACTCTTAATAATAAAGAATACGAGATTTCCGTTAAAACAATAGGATTTCCAAGGGATTTCCATGAAAGCAGGACTTCCAGTAATGGTGTTCCAGTAAAGAATGAATAGACCTTTTCAAAGAGGCTTGGATCGGGCGCGACATTTTTCTGGAAAATGGTAGACATTTCCAGTGAGGTAATCCTCTCTGCGTGCAACAGCTGGAATTACGATCGTTTCAGGAGATTTTGTGCATCAAATTTTTTCTTCAAATTCCTATAAAATAATTACCCCCCCCCCCCCCCCTATAGAGTAAAATACACTCTTCTTTCCGACGTACACTACATTTCTGTCCTAATCGGCGAATTTCAATGAAAATTCATTTTGCGCGAAGGACGTTACCGTAATTTGCTTCGATCTACATAGTTACATTACAGAAACGTGCGGGCGTGCAGTTCAATCGAAAAGAGGCATTTTTAGCCGAGGTTCGCTTGTGCTGTTTGTATCCCTAGTATCAGATAAGCGTTTATCTGATTTATTTCGAAATACCAAGAATATCTTCTACAACTGCCTTAATTAAATCAATCTGGCATTGCCTGACTGACGGAGTTCTGTGCATCAACAAAGAAATAACGGGAAGGAAGAAGATCTCCTCTCCGCACCCCTGGTTTCCTTCCACCCCTTTTCTATCTTTTTCTGCTCATCAACCTAATCCGTTGAGATTCTTAATTCGTTTACCCCAATTTGAAATTAACTACATTTAAACCCCATCCTAACCCTACCCCAGTCATTTTATAGGGGGCTATTATAGGTTTGCGGCTTTACGGCTTCGATCCCTATTTTGATGTGGCTTACAGATTTTGCAATGCTTTGCGACTTCAGAAAAAGTTGTTCCTTGGGTTTTTTGGTGTGTATTGTTGCATTTTGCATGCGGCTGCTCCCTCTAAGCGGAGAATAGGCTACATACATAATAAATTTCACAAGGAATTTGCGTGAAGGGGGCTCTGTGGCGCTAGAAAACGAAGTAGGAAAAGTAACCGAGCGATCAAGTGAACAAGCGACCGGATAAATGTCGGTTGACAGGCTGTTGGAGTTGTTAGTGTTATGTCCGCGAGTGATGTTAATCGGCAGCGGCTTAACTAGACCCCTTATAATAGGCCCTTATTTATCCCATCTTCCACTTATTTATAACGTTATGCTCCGTTAGACTTATTACATTCGTCGTACTCTACGCTCCTCCACACCCCACCACCCCGCTCCAACTTCCACTCTGAGGAAACAGCGATTATGTTGTTGTAGTTGTTATGAGCTGTTTCCGAAAGAGTGGGAGGAATGTAATCAGTCTAATGCTCCGTGGTGGTGTGGACGAGGCTGAACGAAGTATGACGCAATGCTTCGATGCTGTTGTGGCTTGACGTTCGACCTTTCGACCACGTCGATAACATGTACTACCACGACGGCAAGACATGTCACTACGTAACTTAGCGTGCGACGCAACGAATTTTGTCCGCACCACCGCTCCCTACTATTGAATCCATCAACTTGATGCCAACCTTGCGCACTACTCAAACATCCACGGCAATTGGGATTAGAGTACTTAAATCGAGAGCTTGTTGTCTCATCTATCTTGCATTGCGAAACGCAGTGGTAATCTGTTTGGCAGCAATGCATCAGATAATCTCATTATCTGGCATCGTTGTTATCTACCCGAGGTATTATTCAATGCCAGATTCAATGCCAAGAATCCGAAGTATCAAAAAATAAGATAACGAAATGTTATCAGTTGTTTCTTGATTGCTGCATGCTGCATTCAGGTACCCTTCCGCTATCATCATCATCGTCCTCATCATCATCATCATCATCATCGTCATCATCATCGTCATCATTAGCATCATCGTCGTCATCACAATCATCATCATTAGCATCATCATCATCATCATGATAATCATCATCATCATTAACATTATCATGATCATAATCATCATCACCGTCAGTGTCATCACCGTCATTAGCATCATCATCATCGTCATCATAATCACTGTCATCATAATCATTAGCATCATCATCGTCATCATCATCATCATTATCATCCTCACCATAATCATTAGCTCACTCATTATCATTAGCATCGTCATTAGCATCACCACCGTCATTAGCATCATCATCATCATCATCATCATCATCATCATCATCATCATCACAATCAATCATCATCATTAGCATCATCATCATACTCATCATCATTAGCATCATAATCATCATCATCGTCATCATCATTACCATTATTATCATCAATAGCATTATCATCATCATCATCATCATCATCATCATCATCATCAACATCGTCACAATCAATCATCAACATTAGCATCATCATCTTCATTGTCGTCATCACCATTACCATTATTATGATCAATAGCATCATCGTCATCATCACGATCAATCATGGTCAATAGCATCATCAATTATGGTCATCAGCTAGTCAATCGGTCAATTATGGTCATCAGCATCAACCTCTTCGTCATTATCAACATCATCATCATCATCATCGTCATCATCATCATCATTGTCATCATTACCCTGGGTGCCAGAGTCTCCAAAACTGTAGGAAAGAGAGTAAGGGGGTTGAGGGAAAAGAAAGGAAAAAGATTCAATCTCAATTCAATTTTATTTTTTTTTATTTTTCATTTTTGAAGGCTCTGGCACCCAGGGTATGTCATCATGAGAGAGGGGACAGCATTTCCAAGAGAGCTAAAGTTTGCTTCAGTTTCAATGGATCGTATCCAAGATTTGATTTGTATCAAAAGAGTTTTGGAATTGTTTTCGTAAACGCTCGGGTGCTTTTTGAGGAAATACTACGTTAGTCTATAGACTCGCCACTCTTCTGCTTTCGCTATTGTTTGTTGTTGTTGCTGTTGTTGTTGTTGTTGTTTAGGCTATCTTAATTATAAGCGAAATTTAAACTCCATTTGAATAGGCAACTTTACAAATTTTATAATGGGCCTATACTACAATTTGTTGCTCATTCCCACGCTTTAAAATAGTAGCTATTCAAGTTTCCCGCTACTACCCCTAACCTCGAATTCATTTCAACAGCGCTGGTCAACTCCACTGCAATGCGCTGCTTTCTAAATCTAACAAATGGCGGCCTTGTAATCAGGGAGTCGTTGCAGGGGATTAAATATTTCTTTAGCAAATGATTAGGCATGTTTGTATAGGGCATACTGATGGTGTTTAAGCATTAGTCGATGCTGAGGAATTTACTGCCATTGCAATGAGCCGCATGGTGCCTACTGCATTTGTTTAGATCGTTTCTAATCTAATGACAATAAATCTGTTTTATTAGTTAGCTTGTTTATCACATATCGATTTGTGTATCCGTATATCTTTCAGGATTATTTCAGTGATTTGCTGCAAAAATTCGAGCAAACGCAAGCCTGGTTAGAGACGAATTTACACTGGGTATGTAAAAGTTTGTGATTATTTCATTGCGTTTGACATTTAGCTATGAACACGCCTGAAACGTTGGCCTTTCCAACTGGACTATGTGGCGCAATGGTTAGCGTGCAGGACTCACAACGAAAATGTTGTGCGTTCGAGCCACGGTTTTCCACTCAACCTTGGGCGAGTTGTTAACACAAATGTGCCTCTCTCTTCCCAGGTGTATAAATGGGTACCTGGTCGGTAGTTATGAGCGCTGTGTGTGTTTGCACCCTGCTATATGCTAATGCATCCAGACCTGGGGTAAAGTGTAAAGTTGACTGAGTAGCCCTAGGCTGGTGGTAGACATGAAAACGGCAACTTTACGAACTCCCAGCTCAACTCGGCATCGCAAGATTCGTAAACAAATTACTAAGTGCTATTTTCGAATCGCACACACGAGGGGAGGGGAGGGAGTAACAGCGTTCACGTCCATGAAAACGTAAAAGCAAGCTCCACAGTAAGGATTTTTAGGCCTAGTTCAAACTTCGCGCTGCGTTTTTACGGACTTTCATGTCAACAAATGAAACCAAACCGGAGAGGCATTTGACAGAGAGAAAGAGTACGAGATTCCCGCTGAAACAAAAGGATTTTAAGGGAATCCTTTGAAACAATAGGAATCCTAGCCAAGTGTTGATGAAGAAAGCATTCTTAACATTCATTTCATTTCATTTTCATTTTTCATTTTATATATTCTTTAAATACGGTAACCCCGTCAGCCAAGGTTGCTTTTCAGGGGGCCGTGGAAAAAATTTGCAATTTAAAATAACTACCATAACCAAAATGTTTAACAAAATCTCAGCCCTAGTTGCTTACTGACCAGTTGCTTATTAAAAAGAGTGTACCCAATGAAACGTCACAGTGCAGGACTTGCAATGCCTTGAAGCTCGTAAAACTTGTTATGAACGAAAATTCCTGTTTCGGACATTTCGCACGCTTTCGGCCATGTTAAACAACACATTCTGAACGAGAAATTCCTCTACAATAGATATCTTAGCTGGTCTCAAGTTAAGTCTGCGTTGCTCAATCTCATTCTCCAAAGATAACAAGCTTTTGATTAAATTAAGTAAATTTCTGATTATTTCTCTGTAATTCGGTTGTCTGCTACATGGTGTAATCCTGAGAAATTAAAGTGGATTTTCGCAATTAAAGGGAGGATAACCCCAAACATGTCTGTGCTGGATAGGGAAACATCTATGTATGTACATGTTCACAAGCAAGTATGCAATCTTAATTTTAACCCAGGCCGGAATTTGAGGCTTGAGAATCGAACGACATCTTATGACCCCCCCCCCAGGGGGTACTCATTAACTTTCAATACGGGGGGGTCCATGCCAATATTTGGGGTCCGAGATCTTAAGCTTATTCAATATTTGGGGTTTGTGAATTATAACATGGACAAAAATTCACTATTTAGGCTCCACAAATCTGACGGAAGAACCTTGCGATTTGGTGCGATTCATTACAATGACCCATGCAACTGCCAAGAGCTTATGAATTGTAAATTGTCATGAAACTGATGGCTAAACCCGAGAAAACATTTTAGGTGTCCAAAATAGATATCAATATTTGGGGTCTCCAAAACATTAAACTCAATATTTGGGGGCCTGCAAGGAAATAATGGCATGGACCCCCCCCCCCGTATTGAAAGTTAACGAGTACCCCCCTGGGACCCCCCCATAGTTGTATCAAGGCATACCGGAAAAGTGGGACCTGGGACGCATAGGTGGGACCCCTCGGGAGCCCTTGTGTATGAATTTGGGACCCTAAGGTGGGACCTTAAGGTGGGACCCTAAGGTGGGGGACCTAAAATACCAACCCATAAGGTGGGACCATAGGTGGGAGGTGGGACCCTAAGGTGGGACCTTAAGGTGGGACCCTAAGGTGGGACCTTAAGGTGGGACCTAAGGTGGGACCCTAAGGTGGGACCCTAAGGTGGGAGGTGGGACCCTAAGGTGGGACCCTAAGGTGGGACCTTAAGGTGGGACCCTAAGGTGGGACCCTAAGGTGGGACCCTAAGGTGGGACCCTAAGGTGGGACCTTAAGGTGGGACCCTAAGGTGGGACCCTAAGGTGGGACCTTTAGGTGGGACCCAAAGGTGGGACCCTAAGGTGGGACCTTCAGGTGGGACCTTAAGGTGGGACCCTAAGGTGAGTTGGGTTAGTTAAGGGACTGGGTCCGAGTTTGGAGGTGCGTTTTTCAAGGTTAAGGGTTACGCCAACATTCCGGAAATTTCAGTCAGAGAACAATAGCGATTGTTATTTTTGGACACTCTCACGGTTTCTATTGTTATTTTACAATGGTCATGCCGATACGCAGAAAAAAATCCTCTCTCGTTGAAGATCTTCGGGCCTAAGTACATGGAATGCAGCCTTGGGAGAGGATCGTGAGAGTCAGAATTCTGGAAAAGGACGGAGAATTTAGGATTTTGGAAAAGCAATTCCAGTTATATCTATTAAATGGGATTTGCTTGTGAATTCCTGGCGACCCTTAAGATCACAGAGGAGTGTACTAAACCATTTTACTTAGTACCTAGGCCTGTATTTTTGGATATTTGTGGCGACCCTGCCGCCTGGACACCTTAGGCCCACACGAGGCAAGGAAACAAACCGAGGAAAAATGGCAACGAACGCAGAAGATATTGTTCAGCAAACACAGAAGGAGAAGACGAGAACTCTTTGTCCTGATTTTGCAAAACATCAATTACATTCTTCAGACAGCTTTTAAAGTCAACTAACGAAACTTCTTTTTTAATCTTCATTATTGTGTTAGGAGCCTCTTGTGGTAGATTACAGCACGCAGCTTTTGCAGAGCACCATCCCCTAAGTCGCAATCACCATTCCGTGCTAACTGCCTCAAATAAACCATCATTAAGATCACAAGCATCCAGTTTCAGCCAAAATCGCCCGTTTGGGTCTGCTTGTTTTAAAGTATCCAAAGCTGCATTCTGCATGCCGGTTTCTGCTTTGAATTGAGGTGTGGCTGTCTTTTTGAGATGAGTATGGATACCAGAGCAAGGTACATTTGTTCTAGCCTAGAAAAAGATGATAAAATAGTTTCATGTAGGTATATTTGGTTGATCATATTGGGAAATGTGTGTACCAAAAATATCACTTTGGGCAAATGGTTGACCCAAAAATATTGGCCCTACCTCCCTGTATGTCAAGGTGCCAACAGGCCCCCTGGGTTTCTTGTATACATCTTTATCATATAAAGATGCAACAATTTAAGTATTCCAAAATCAAACTGTTCACTTACCCATTTTGGATTTTTGTGGTTTTCCAGAGCAGGTCCGCTCCACATGGGTCCTCAAACAACTTGAAAAACCTCCCACCAAGTTCAGCTTCCATTGTATCCAACCACTGGCTATAATCAGGTGACTCTCTTGTCTAAAATGGTGAGATTGGACAAGTCTAAATCGATTACATTACTATATTCAAACTCGCAAGCATAAAGTGTGAGGATCTCACTGCAGTATAATTCACTCAGCTTAAGACTGCGAGGGCATTCAGTCCCCACAAATTTTGCAGTCACTCAACCTGTTTTTTTCAACAAAGCAGTGATTAGTCTTGACAAATAAGTAGAAATGTTCACAAAATGCAAGTATTGAATAACTTGATTAACCCCTCTCAAAAAAACCACTCTCCTCTCTGGAGGGCTCAATTTTTATCAAGCCCAACTCTTGAATAATCCCACCCCTTGAATGTCAAATTTTTGATGATCCCTCCCTCAGTGCTTAATTGAATTAAGTGTTATTATATTACATTCTATATGTATATGAAATACAATGTGCCCTCCCGGTTATCACAAGAATGGCTTCACTGCAACTCCTGAACTGAGGAACAGGATTTACAGTTACACATTTTGGATTGCATTGTGGAGTCACCACAGTGCTCAAACTGCGAGCAGTCATTATTTTGTATACAGAAAACAATGAAAATAATACTCACCTGCATGATGTTGCTGCATGTATAGAATTCAATGACATACTGCAAAAGTCCAAAGGGCATTCTATCACATGAGATTATATATTCTTTTCCAGGAATCTGTGTCTTTTTGTCAAGATCTGACTCCATAGGCAAACCAAGTTTGGTTTGTTCTCACTGTTTAGCCTTTCCATTGCTTGCATTGACAGCTCTGCAAATCCACAAATATTCCCCTTAATTTTGAATGACTTCTTTGCAACATTTACCAGTTCTTCCAAAAGTTTAAACTGATCTGTCTTTGGAAGAACATTTTCAAATAGATCAACTATAAATTCTGTGACTTCACTGCCAGGTATTTCAAGGTGAAGACTTTCAAAAGCTATTTTTCTTCTCTCTTGAGCATTTAATTTGGCAAATGAACGATTAGCAACGGCTTTCAACTGTTCATGATTAAGCCCATCAAGAAAATCAACTTCACAACTTGACTTAGCCTCTGTTGCCACAGATGTTGAGCTTTCATAGTTCAGATGGAAATGTTTTTCTGCTTTCTCTACATCACTAAATCTCTGTTTCAAACTGTTGATACTCCTTTGGCGAACTCCACTCCCTATGAGAGAAAAGGTTCATTACATTAAAAAATCATAATGTTAAAACAAAGCAACACCAGAATATCAATTAAAACATTGTTGGCTTAAAAAAAGATAACCAATACATACACACTCTTAAATTATGGTCTGCATTTTTATCAGATATGTATGCTGCAGCCTGTTTCCAATAATACGCTCGGCGTGTACTAGGCCATGAGCCATGCTTTGTTGCACTTGGGTTGAAATCACTGTGAAGCTCTATGAATTCCACCAAGGCTTTATTCTCATTTTTTGTGCCATTTTCTAATGACTGGTCACTTTTTTGGACTCAATTGAACTGGTGACCCATACAGTGTTCTTCTTGATATTAAAACTCGAACTTGCAACCTGAAACAAAAATGTTTAACTTTAAAACTTACTGGACTCGTGGTTTCAAATATATCAATAGAACTATGAAATATATTTCTATGAAAAAATAAGTAATGGTTTTTCACCTTTGAATTTTTGATGTTCTTCAAATAACTACTGTAAATAGTTAAAGAATGAGATGCTTAATACGAATTCACATTAACTTTAAAACGGAGATATGCAATTAATTATATGCATACCTTTTGAGATGGACTTTGTGTAAATCCTTCTGTGGCTTGCTACGGGACTCTCAATATTAGTTCTTTTCTTGATTTGTCTTGATTTTGGTGATTCATGAGTCTGTTGAAAGATAATATTTTTAGATGCACTTAAATATGTACATTCTATCTGCATATGAAGTGAGGATCATAGTGCTTTGCTACATACAGTTTGAGACCTTGGTCTAATTTGCCATACTTAGCACTAAGCTGAGCCAAAACTTCACCCAGTTTACAAACCAAATCAATCACGAAGAATGCACAGAATGAAACTGCATCTACATCTACATCCACCGGATACTGTCAACCTTCTAAAAAGAAGATTATGACAGGGTGACAAGCCAGAGTGGATACACATCCATTCCACACTGGATGTCACAGCTAACTGGAAAATACAACCTCTTAAAGTCGTGACCTATAGGACTTTTTGACAAAGTAAGGTACTTCAGGTCTCCAACTATTAGATGCAAGTTAAAAATCCCAACTACATATTAAACTTTTAAGATAAACAAGCGTCAAAAAAGTGACGTTTTTCATAAAGTTAGGCCCAAAAATGGCCTATCCCAATCTCCAACAAAAAGCTTCTTTATGGCAAGTTAAAGTTATATTTTCGGAAGATAGCTTTTATAAAACAGGCAAACATAAATATTATAATACATCTTTTAACATATAAGTAAATTGTCCACTTACTTCAACATCCATATCTTCTTTCTTGTATCACATATTCTTTCTCCCATATTATTTGCCAGCATTTTGTATCTTCGCGGGAACTTTAAAAAAAATTTCCCCTTTGCGTGCAGGGATACTAGCAATACTAGCGATACTAGCGATAAGCCCCCCTGCCGTAACCCGAAACCTTGAAAAACGCACCTCCAAACTCGGACCCAGTCCCTTAGCTAACTCAACTCACCTTAGGGTCCCACCTTAGGGTCCCACCTTAAGGTCCCACCTTAGGGTCCCACCTTAAGGTCCCACCTTAGGGTCCCACCTTTGGGTCCCACCTAAAGGTCCCACCTTAGGGTCCCACCTTAGGGTCCCACCTTAAGGTCCCACCTTAGGGTCCCACCTTAGGGTCCCACCTTAAGGTCCCACCTTAGGGTCCCACCTTAGGGTCCCACCTTAGGGTCCCACCTTAGGGTCCCACCTTAGGGTCCCACCTTAGGGGGTCCCACCTTAGGGTCCCACCTTAGGGGGTCCCACCTTAGGGTCCCACCTTAGGGTCCCACCTTAGGGTCCCACCTTAGAGGTCCCACCTTACGTCCAGGTCCCACCTTAAGGTCCCACCTTAAGGTCCCACCTTAGGGTCCCGGGTCCCGAGGAGGTCCCACCTATGCGTCCTGGGTCCCACTTTTCCGGTATGCCTGCTTCGAAATGTCTTTAAAAGTCTTCCGAGACATTTTCTGTTTTCTACCATCACAAAATGTTTGGTAAAGTGTGTTTGTGATGTGGCTATACCGCCAAACATGTTTCTTAACAAGCAAATTTCACATGTTTGACCAACAATGTTTGATCTTTTGGCAATGGCCTAAACATATGATGAAATTCTCCTGACTTTGCAAGAACCTAAGCGCCGTATTTCCTCGATTTAACGCCCAGGGCGTTTATCTAAAAATCCGTCTCAAGGAGGACCAATTATTTGAAAAATAGCAACGCTCTGACGAAAACTAAGATATGAGATGTTTGGACCCCCTGATGGGGCCTTAGCTGGTTTACACGCTTTTTTTTATAAAGAACCACTTTAATAAGGAACCTACATGTAGAAGGCCCAAAAATTTAAAGAACTTATACTACTAAAGAGAATATCATTAAGGAACTTTTGAATGTTGAACACTTTTATCACTGCAAATAATCAAGAATTAGAAAGCCGGTTCCATTCATTTGCAGTCGAAAATCACATAAATTGTACGTTAAGCATGTATCCAATGTTTCTTTGAGTAGTCTCGAGCTTTGCTCAAATGCAAATGTCTCTCTTTTATTGTTAAGACCACTATAGGTACAGTTAAAATTAAGGAACTATAAAGGAACTTTTGGAACTACAATCGCCTCCAAAGAGGCCCTAAAATAATGAACTTTAAGAACTAGGCCTTGAGGTAGGTTCATTATAAAAAAGCGTGTACCAAAAAGGTGTCTCTTGATTCTTTTCATCAGGAGCTTGCAAAACTATCAAAAGGGAGTGTTCGGGACCAACCTGATGTGCAGCCCAATTCAGAGGGGGCGCTTAGTTCAGGGAGAGCACTTATCCGAGGAAATACGGTCGGTAGTCGTTGTAGCGTTGGTCAGTAAACTCTGAATGAAGAATAAAGCATTCGCGTGTAGCTATGTATAAAGGTCTTTTCATCAATGGAATTTGTTATCATGCTGTTGTTACATTGAAATTTTTGTCCTAAACTGCAGTTTATATCAGTTTTAACTGCGATTCAATTTACATTGAAGAAATGCTTGAAATTCTTATCTTCGGCTTCTGTCGTTCCCTACTTCGTTGGCTTTCTGTGGTTCTCTACTCCTCCTCTGGCAGCCATTTTTCTTTCCTCTTAGCTTTGAAAGCTCTCCAGCCTCTGGCAAAACAATCAAACATTGTTTATCAAACATTTGAGATTTGCTTTACAAGCGATTTTGGAATGTTTTTGGCAGTGTCGCAAACTTTTCTTGCCAAGCAGAATTGCTTTTGGAAAAACATTTTCTACCACTCTCAAGCAAGAAATGTTGGACGAGTAATGTTTGCGTTGCGCGAACATTTTGTTCAAATGGCCTGGCCAAACTAGCAAACATTGTTGGATAACTATCTTAAAAATTTCTTGTTGAGCAAAAAGTTTTACCGTTTGACCCTCTTGGCAAACATTGTTCGCCAAACGTATTTTCTTGTGGCTTGCAGAAAAAATGTTTTTAAGTTGCAAAGCAATTCAGCTTCTGAAGCAATGTTTAGCTACGTGGCCTAATTCCCTGGCCAAACGATCAAACATTGTTGGTCAAACATTTGAGATTTGCTTTACAAGCAATGTTTGACAATTTGGCCACATCACAAATTTTTATGCTTGTAGAAAGCACGAAATATTGGGCGAGCAATGTTTTGCGATGTGGCCTAACGGTCCAGCATCGCTATATAAAGCAAATCCCAAATATTTGACGAACAATTTTCGTTCGTTTGACCAGCAACTTGCAGAGGAAACTTCTATAATTTTTTATTCTCAGACTCATCTTTTTAAAACATTTTGACAGTTTCAAATCTGAAAATCTTGGCTTTTATCGCGGTGTCCAGAAAATATCAACCTGACTGGTTACACTTTTTTTTAATAAGCAACCGCTCAATAAGCAACTAGGGCTGAAATGACCTTAACATTAAGCAACTTGAGGGCTCAATTGAATTCTGTAAGCAACTAAGAAGTCAAACAACCAAGCTTATACGCTTTCTTGTTGTTAGCAAATTGTTTCTTCTTATGTTTTGCTTGTTGAAGTTCGTTAGCTAACGTTTTCCCACTTAACTGTCCCCCAAAAGTCGTGTTGTAGACCTAACAGTTGACGATTTTGACCCGCGCATTCAAGGGTGGTGGTTGCATTCAAAATGTTAAGCACTTTGAAGGCTGAAATGTCTAAAATTTTAAGCAACTTTGAGGGCTGGATAAAAGTCCAATTGCTTATTTTAAAAAAGTGTATAGGGATAGGGCAGCTATTGGTTCGCTATGCAAAAGAGCAACACATTTTTTGCTGTGTGAAATACAAAAGTCCCCTTTCGCTCTCTCAGAGCTGATGACCAATTTTCTAATCATTGTCCAATTTGATTGTGGTGAATTTTCCAAAAAATCCGAGTTCTTGAAATCGCACCAAGTAGCGCGTAAATTTATAAACAGTAAGTCGATGACAGAGCCGTCCTTGATCGGTCTTTGTCTTTCTATCAAAAGAATGAACCTTCAAGCTTATAAACATTTGCGTGACAGTATAATGTTATGGTTAGATTATCTTGTGACTTTATCTGCCACAATTATGAATATCAATGTTTTTATTCCAAAGATATGTAATAGACTGAAGCAGAGGAATGTGTCGATAAGATGCTTGCGCGCGGGGTTCTGCCTGATTCTCTTGAACTCCCTTGGATTGGTTGAATACAGAGCCACGCTTATGTCGACCTACGATACGATTGAAGTAACGCCAACTAGTTGTAACTGCTAACTCGTGTCGACACAACAGGATACAGTTGATTGCGGTCGCAATAGCACTCAGGTCGACTGCGACTGACAGGAAGCATTTGTCGAAGCGGAAAAATTTCCTGTGATCTAATTTGCCAATTGAAATTTTCGCTGCGGAAAATGTCGACGAGCGAAAAGTAGAAAGAGATCCTACTTTTCGCGGCTCGAAATTTTTGCGCTGAAAGGTAGCCAACAGAATTCGTTTACTTTCTGATGAAATACAGCTACAAAACAGCACAGGGGACAAGATGGCCGAAGTTTCAAGTTAGCAAGACGGGCAATATGTCTCAAGTTCACGGCACCATTTTCTAACTGCTCAAAAGCTCGCAAAGCAAAATCAAGTGGAGATCATGTATTTGCTTCCGCCGCGGGAAATTGTCGCATGAAGAGTCGCCCGCCGCGACATTTTTCGCTTCTAGTGGAGATGCGGCTTAACGGCAGAAGTAGCTAGAGCATGTCCAACTTTCTGGAACTGTATGCCGACTAGTTGCCATCAAAAAGGAACTAGTCGCCAGAGCACTTTAGGCGCAAGGGCAGTTGCAAGGGGCGCTTTGCGCTCCCTGGTCAGTTGCGATGAATTAGTTCCGAAAAATCGCCGATTCGCTGAAAAGTATCTTTAGTAGTACAAGTTATTTAAATTTTTCGGCCTTCTACATGTAAGTTCCTGATAAAGTGGTTCATACACTCTTTTTTTTATAAGAACAATTTTATAAGAACACGAGCCTGGATTTTGCCCAGATTTTAAGAACAAATTAAGAACAAGCTGAGGCTGGCATTTTCAGAAGCCCAAAGCATATCTGCTAAATATGTAAGTTAAACAGTCAGACTGAACGTAAAAAGCAAGCAAACAAAGAAATAAACAAGAATGCTGCATTTTCACACAAACCTAGTTCCATCCCAGACATGTATTGAAAAATATAGATATCTAAGTAGCCAAGGAATTAAGAACAGATTAAGAACATTTCAGGCTCAAAAACGGCAAAAATTTAAGAACAGCCAGCTTCGATCAAAGTTTCCTGGTTCTTATAAAAAGAAAAGAGTGTAGTAAAAAAGCGTGTATCTATCAACCCCCGTCTAAAATAGAGAGCGAAACAAGGGCTGTGAAACGCAATAGTATTACGTTTTGAATAACTTGTACTATAGTATAGCTTTTGCTTTGACGATGCTGCTCGTGTCAAAGTATTTAGTGTAAAGTTTTTGGTCTGCGAGGAAAAAGTTGATAAAGTTAAGCATTATTTGGTATTGGAGGTATAGGTAAGACCTGGTTGTGGTTCATACCACACTAGACAGTTTTTTTTATAAGAAACCACTTTGTAAGGAACATAAAAGGAATGTTTGATCGTTGGCCGCCTTTCCAACATTGCTTGTATAGACTTAACACTGTTTTGTTACACTTTTTTCTTAATAAGCAACCGCCCAATAAGCAACTAGGGCTGAACTGACCTTAACTTTAAGCAACTTTAGGGCTCAATTGAATTACTGTAAGCAACTAAGAAGTCAAACAACCAAGCTTATACTCTTTCTTGTTGTTAAGAAATTGTTCGTTCGTATGTTTTGCATGTTGAAGTTTTACTGTCTCCACAAAAATCGTGTTGTAGGCCTAACGGCCTAATTTTGACCCGCAAAGTCAGGTACAAAACTTTGAGGGCTGGATAGAAGTCAAGTTGCTTATTAAAAAATAGTGTATGTATATATATTTGTCATGAATGGCGAACACAAGGATAGATTTTTCCACAAGTCAAGTGGCATACCACAATAAGTGGGACTCGAACCTTTATATATACGTATGTATGGTGCCTAAGAAGTTTCAACATAGCCGAAACACGAAAACGTCAAACGAGGAGGAGAGCCTTGGGCTGTATGACTTGAGCTCTGTTGCTCAGTGAAAACGTCGTTGGCTCTCTGGTCATGCAGCGCAGGTTCGAGTACCACTTATTGTGGTATGTCACTTGTGGAAAAATCTATCCTTGTGTTCGCCATTCATGACAAATATAATTATGTTAAATATATATATACCATCTTTGTATTTGCAGGTTTAGCCAATGATTTGATTCCAAATGGAAGAAAATGCAGCCATAATTTCTGGATATTTAAAATTCAAAGCTGGCCTGCTGAATAAATGGTCAACTGGATTCTGTCAAATTTCTAAAGACATCTTTACTGTTCACCGAAACGAGGATGTGTATTCAGAGCCTCTTTATCAATTCAACAGTCAAAATAGTTGGGTTTCGGCAAAGAATGGGAGAGACACTGGGTTGTTCGCACTGAATGCTAAGCTGTCAAGCGAGGCTCCATCGAAGACATTTCTGTTTGATGCAGTTTTATATGAAGAACTACAAGCCTGGCTTCAAGGGTTTGCGATTGGGGGATGGGGTTCGGCGGTTGTCGATAAGAAACTTCATTACCATCGAAGGAGTATAGACAGCGGACGTGATTTCCATGTGACTGGAGTTGAAAACGAGGCTGAGGATCATGGTGAAAACGAGGTTAGATATGGGAAAGAGACTGTGGTAAAAGATGGAAATGATGACAGGTCACGGGGGAACAAGGGAAATGGTATCGTTGAAGTCGCAAGTACTGAAGATGCCAATTTACCTAGAGAAATAAAAGTCGATGAAGAACATAGGCTAGGCCCATTCGTTGACATAAATGGTAATAGATGCGTTGCTGATTCTCATGTAAATAGCATAAAAGACAAATCTGCTGCTAGAAGACCAGATTTCAAATCACGTTATAGCAATATTAGTAAACCACGGACTGAAAATTCAGCGATTGGTCCGGAAAACATGGAAGCCATAGAAACTAAGGATCACGTTCGACGATGCGCTTCACAGCCAGTTCAGATTCGAAGACACGCGCAAGAGACTCGATTCGATCATTCGAAAATATTCTTCGATCCAACGATACCCTCGAATGCCGAAAACGACTTAGATTTCAAACGTATTAAAACAACCGGCAGTCGATCACGGAAAAGTTCGTTGCCGAAGAAGCCTCTCGGGTCGTTCCCATTTCTGGAAAGCGAAGAATCGTCGGTATTTTTACCGTCTAGTTCGAATTGTTCGGCAAGCGAGCCGACTTCACCGATGTCAGTGCAGGCACTGAGCCAGAAAAGTACTGATGAGCCGTCCACGGATATGTCTTATGTTACAAAAACCGAGCAGACGTCACGAGTTTCTATTCAAGCACCGAATGATTTGAGCTGCGAGAAAACGTCGTCGGTTAAATCGAATCGCACCGAAAACGAGCAGACTTCAGACTTAGAACAGCCATCGACTGATGTACATGGTGTAGAAGCATCCTCGGTTGATAATGCGAGAAACGAAAAATCTTCGCCACTTCTCGTGCAACCGAAAAACCAGATGACTTCAGATTTTTTCTTCGGATCCTCAGAGCCTAACAATATTAGCAAGTTACCTTCAACTACTGCTTCTCACGAGCGCGAGCGCTATCTGAATGCTGATGTACCGCGCGCTCGAAAATGCAGTAGCGTCGCGTCTGAAGGCATCGCGGATATGAACGTTGATATGGACGGCGAGGCGAACGTTTTCAGCTCGGGTCATCATGGCGGCTATGTGTCATATTTGGAAAGTGGTTATTGTTCGAAGGAAAGTCTAGCAACAAGCGAAAGTCTTGATTCACCTAAGTCCCCTCCGCTGTCATTCAGTGAATTGAAGATTGCAGAGACTGGAGATGACGACAAAAGCAAGGTAATTGATTATGGTATTATAATTATTTTATCCTATTTGAGCGCTGTATTTCCTCGATTGAATCGCCTATTGAAATGAATCGCCTGGAAGCTCAAACTACGACTCATAATCAAACGGTTATCTTTCTGGACTTACGTTTTCTGCCTCGTTCTCAAATTACCATGGTGACAATGATGTCAACGGTAAGTGGTTGTAATGGCCTAAATTTACCGGGTCTAAAACGCCGTGGAAAACAATGTTTCTTCGTGTTAAAACTCAACTCACTATTTGTTTTGCAGAAAGCTCTTACCAATCCAGCTTTTTCGATATTTGTTCTAAACTTTTTGCGAGATTTAGTACTAAATCGGCTGCCGAATAGGGCTCGTATATTTTGCTGTGACCAGGCAACGAACCAGCCTCGTTTCAACGGGGAAAAATTTTTTGTTCCCACCAATCCCAGAAAATGTCCGTAATATCATGAGTCCCAGTTTGAGCGATCTCGGTTTGGTGTAATCTCGGTTTGGTGTAGTCTCGGTCTGGTGAGCGATAACTGGGACTCAGGTAATAAGTCTTTCCTCCCATCAGGAGATTGCATATATTTACACATTCGAAGGAGTGTCTAGGACCAACCTGATTGCCGGCTCGGCCAGAAGGTACCGGAAGGGGTGATCTCTCTGCCAACTTCATTTAAAATATTGCAAATTTCAATACTTTCAAAAATAAATTAAAAGCAAGTTTGATAGCAAAATATTAATTCCAAACGGGAACTCGATTATTTCTTTCTTGTAAGGCTTCTTGTACTTTTTTTGATACTTAATATATCTTAATTAGCAAACGTTTACTTGTAGAAGAATATATATATATATATATAATTATCTTTTGCATCCGACTATATAGTATCGCTTATATATAATATATATATATATATCTAATACTAAACATGCATTTATCATCTTGTATTTAGTCAAAAAAAAAGAAAAAAAAATTATTTTAAGTATTTTGTATCTTTCTTATTTTGTTTTGTTAACGGCCCACGCTAGATAAGCTTTGCTTTTCTTGGGTCGTGTAGAATAAAGTCTTTATATTATTAATTATACATTGTTTTAGGCTCTTTATTCTACAAATAAAATTGAATTGAATTGAATTGAATTGATAATTGGGCGCTTGTCCGAGGAAATACGGTAGTACAAAATTCGCCTTGGACAGCCTCGGACATACTTACAGTAAATTAATTTTTCATCTGAGTCTTCAGAGTAAAAACAATCGATCTTGAGTTGCTGCTTGGAATTGCAATGTTGGATCATCATTATCATCATTATAATCATTTTGATTTTTATCATTAATATCATTAAGGGTTTTAGTGACATTCACTTACTATTTTTGCAAAGCTACTGTGTCCCCCCCCAGGAAATTTTAGATGTTATGTGGCAATCCCTTTTCGGAGGTTGATAATTCAGGGTGTGTAATGTTCTCGTTTTATTTCCAGGATTCAACCAGAAAGGGTCCAGAAAGGAATGAACAAGGTTAGTAAAAAAATTTTTTGACAAAGTACTGATGGCAGTTTTGAGCCACCATAGTCCAGTTTGTGAAGCCAAATTCTGTGACAAAATCGAGAGAGCGCAAAGGTGGGAGGATTAGACCAACCAATCATATCTAGATAGATTTGGTCTTATAGCTTATCTTGCTAGCAACTTAGTGTCGCAAGAACCCTGGGTATATATCTATACTCCGTGACATATCTCTAAGGCTCCTTTGATTTTGTAAGAACCAGGAAATTTGATTGAGGTTAACTGTTCTTAAATTTTCGCTTTTTGAGCCTGAAATGTTCGTTCTACGACAAGGAAATTTATTCTAGCAGAGAAGAGCCCCTGAGTGATAGCTAGAATAATGCACTTTCTTTTAATAAGCAACCGCTCAATAAGCAACTAGGGCTGAACTGACCTTAACATTAAGCAACTTGAGGGCTCAATTGAATTACTGTAAGCAACTAAGAAGTCAAACAACCGAGCTTATTCTCTTTCTTGTTTTTAAGAAATTTTTCGTTCTAATGTTTTGCATGTTGAAGTTCGTTAGCTAACGTTCTCCCCGATTCAAAGTCTCCAAAGGATCGTTAGTTACAGTAAGGCCTCGCTAATAAGAAACGGACATATAAGAAACTTTAGGCTGGATGTTTGATAAAAACAGTAGTTAAAACAATAGTATATTGTATGCAAAAATACCCTAGATAAAGAAATCCGGTTTCTTATTTGTGGGGCCTTACTGTAGCATTCATGTAAACAATTTACATGGTAAATATTGCTTAAATGCTGCGTTGGATCTTGAATTGGGCCCTGACCAATTGATCAAACATTTTTGTAAAGCAAATTTGAAATGTTTGACCGTTTTGCCAGGGCCTTGCGGAGGAGTGACCTGCAAAGAAACTCTCTCCTGAGATAGTGCGTGAGATTCATAGTTGGCCATCCATTGTTTGGATCTGTCGTATAGAAGAGAATGAATATGAATATTAAAAACAAACAATGACGTGATTATAATACCTCTGATTAAGCTGTGATTAAGAAGGATTGATTGATACTGTTAAAACTCTTACATAGTGTGGTTATTTACCTGCGTGAGTTGGCCACCACTGGTGCAGTGCTTTCAGTCGTATATTCGGTCAACAGATTTGATCGCTTAACAAATCAAATGCATCCGTTATTAAAACGGAGAGACATATGTTTCATTATTTTCGTCAGGACATCCATAAGGTATTCCTATGAAAACTTGTGTAGGTTTCGAAACCTTCCGTGTACCATATACCTACAATACACACTTTTTTGTAAGAATACAGTCTATAAGAATATTGAGGTTCAAAATCGCTGATGAGATGATTTTTATCATGAAATGGTAAATGACAAGATTGATCTTCAGGCCGCTTGGTAACATTGTAAATTATGAATAATTTTAGAATATTTTTAGGCTCTAGATTGAAAAATCTTAAGAATAATCGAGGCTCAGCAAAAATTAAGGTATTCTTATAAAAAAGAAGTGTGTAGTAGTACACTTTGAAAATTGCAAATACATAGACAACTTATAAGAAATGAACGTGTAGTGAATTAGACTTATTACGATGAATAAGACAGTACGTCGTAGTCTACTCTCCAATGCTCTCCAGCCGCCCCACTACCCTGCTCCAACTTTGAGGAAACAGCAATTATGTTGTTGTAGTTGTTGTAACTTTTTCCGAAAGAGTGGGAGGAATGTGATATGTCTAGTACTTATAATATCGGCTACGACAGTCAAGATGTGACGCCGTACTGCTACCCCTTGTTCCAGAGCCTCTGAAAGGGTTTGGCGCAAAAAGAGAGAAGAAAGGAATCCCCACAACAATCATGGTATCCCCCATCGTGCTGCATAGACATTAAATGGGGTGGGATTGAAGTTAAGAGATTTCTCTCCAAAATTCACACACAACCACAGAAGTGCGCACAGAATATTTGTTCATTTGAGTCAAAACTTTAATTCGAGAATTTCGTCTTAACCTTGTCAAATTATGTTTGGGTTTTTTAAAAAGAACGTGTAGGAGGACAATGTCAAAAGAACATTTTCCATCATCCGATTTGTGAATCTTTTTTTTAAGTTTAACAAATCTTTGACATATTTCAATCCTGAATCGCAATCGATTGCGTCATCGATTGGATTGACAGCGGATTTACGTCATTTTGTGTTGAACGCTAAATTCTCTGCTTAATCATATCGCCATCTCAAGATCTTATGAGAGTTTGCTTACACTTTTTTTAATAAGCAACTGGTCAAGCAACTAGGGCTGAGATCTTGTAAAAATTTTTGGTGAAATAGCTTTCTTTATACACTAGCTACATCATTGTAAACTTGTCAATTACATTGAAAAGCCAGAAAAGAGCCAAAATAAGAGGTTTTAGGGGGTACCAGTCATTCTGCGAGGGCTGAAATACTAGATATGTTAAGCAACTCTTGAGGGCTGGACCAAAGTCCAGTTGCTTATTGAAAAAAAGTGTATTGTACTGTATTAGAAACAGGCGTAGGTTAGGCCAAGGCCAAATGATCATAAGTTGTTGGTCAAATATCTTAAATTTGCTTGTCCGACAAAATTTTTGAGCGTTTGGCCACATCACAAAACATTCATCACCAAACATTTTTTGCTTAAGGCAAGCAGAAAATATTTTTGATAGTTTTTCCAAAACATTGTCAAGCAAGTTCTGCTTGTCAAGTAATGTTTCGTGACGTGGCCAAGCAGTAAGCCATTGTTTTGTAAAGAAAATCTCAAATCTCAAATGTTTGACTAGCAATATTTGATCGTTTGGCCATGGCCTCAAATTTACCGTAAAATTTAGTTGGATTTCTAAACAATTTTTTTTGGTTTTTTGCGCTCTGATTTCCTTGTCGAATCAAGGAAGTTAAATTTGAGCGAAACCCATATAATGCTTTTAATCTTGTAACGGCTTTGAAAGGTTTCACTGGTCCATTTCAATATCTTTTGTCGCTTATCGCTGTTAAATACTATCTCATAGCAAAATAACTGTATTGTTACATTATACTTTATGCTGTATTTTTATCATTATTCTTTATCCTGGACATTTCATGTCCTTGTTTTGGTCTGAAAGAGAGCTAAAACACCTTCCGGAATGTCTCAGTAAATCTGGGAAACCTGAGCTATGTTTTGTACCTGCAGACCCATATTATGCCTTGTATGTAGTCCCGAGTGAAGTTCAACTTGTTGTGTAGCAGTACACACCTTCTGCAAAACGAAGTCTTTCGAAATCTTGAAAAAATATCATTTTGAAAGCTGGTGTGGTCAAAGTCCAGAAAAGTGTTCAACCTTCCTCCAGACAAAAATACCCCTAGCTGAGAACCTTCCTCACTAAACAATGAAAATAGGCGTGTCTTAGGTGTGGCATCAGATTTTCTTTTGTTCTAATCGACCTTCCTCCGGTCAGTGACCGTGTGACCGTAACTTTTTCTTGGCTCTGGGTGTGGTTTCCCTCCAGGCAGTTAGGACCCCTCTGCTTGAGAGAACTTTGAAACGGACAAAAAAATAAACTGCTGTTGATGAAAGTTTTGAGAATTTTATGTGCAAGCGGGCCTCGATATTTTCGGGGCGAGAAGGCTCTGAATCGCGAAAGCGAAACCAAACTGTATGGGGCATTGGGGAACCTCATAGCCAACATTTTCTGCATCGCTCTTTTGGACTTGTTTTGATTCACTTATTTTTCAAAATGACATTAATTTGAAAATAAATTTAAAAATTCTGATCATCTTAACGAGATCCCTATTGTTACTGGGATGCAGCGGTACGAAGTGCTAAAGAAAATCTAGCGGAAAATCTAAGTAGTAATAACTTAAAATCTATCGGAAATGATCGGAATTCTGTTATGGCGACTCATGTATCTGTTGAGAAATGACACGGTTTACCTAACCGCAGAATTGTGACGGGGAAGTTTATTGAAGTGACTCCTATTGCAAAGTATTGTTTTACAGTGTTGTATTTTGCCCAGTGCAGCGTAACGTTTTAAATGGCAAAATAGCTCTCACTAGATGGATACTTTATCATACCGTTTTGAGGATATTCGACAGTTAGATGTTAAAGGTATAGTGCTAGCATTATTTATTTTTATTTACACGCTTTTTTATAAGGAACCTACCTCAAGGCCTAGTTCTTAAAGTTCCTTGTTTTTGGACCTCTTTTGAGGCAATTGTAGTTCCAAAAAGTTCCTTCATATTTCCTTAATTTTAACTGCACATACAGTGGTCTTAACAATAAAATAGAGACATTTGCATGTGAGCAAAGCTCGACACTACTCAAGGAAACATTTGATACATGCTTAACGTACAATTTATGTGATTTTCGACTGCAAATGAATGGAACCGGCTTTCTAATTCTTGACTACTTGCAGTAATAAAAGTATTCAACATTGAAAAGTTCCGTAATGATTTTCTCTTTAGTAGTATAAATTCTTTAAATTTTCGGACAAAGCGTGTGTACTTCTGAGTGTTTATAAAATATTAACTTTGATATTGTGGGTTAGGTATGTTGTTAGCTCAAATCAGTCTTGGTAGGTAAACTTCAAAATCAAATTGAGACTTCGTAATTTCAAAGTACTGTAACTTTGTCGACTACCCGATTCGATTACGACTCGATTACGACTGTCGAATACTGGTTTCTTCACTTGGCTGTCGTGAAAGTTTCTAGCTAAGTTTTGTAGTAATTTCACATGTTTTCTCTAAGAAACTAAAGTTTGTTTGAACGTCCAATGTTAACACGTTTCTGAACTATGTACACGTATTTTTATAAGGGAAAATTTTGTTAGGAACTCGAGGCTGAAATTTCCGAACAAAGTAAGGAACTTTTAGAAACTGCCGAGGCTTAAATGAAAGAAACTACTGTAGCTAACTCACATAGTATATGACAATGACAAAATATTTCCCATTGTACTTCCCCAAGAAGCTTAATAATTGTTAGTTAAAGTTAGCAGAATGTAAATAAACTTTCCTTATATATAAATAACATATAAAAATAAAAATATATAGTTGTTCTGTTTTGAAAATATGTTTATGTTACATCAAGTTTCATATGCTGCAACACCAACAAGGTTTCAGGTGTTGTAATGGTTTCAGCTGTGCAAAGGTTTCTTAGCAAAGCAAATTTAAAATTGGCTTCCTTACCAGATTTACACAGAAGGCTTCAAATTGGACAGTTTCGCAAATTTCATCTCAAAAAAAGTTCACACTGTAACGTTATACTAGTAGAGGTTTTCGGTCAATAAAGAACTTAATTTATCTTGGGAGCCCTCTAATCCAAATTTCGTTAGGGGTCAAATGTTTCTGATCTCGCTTGAAATTCGGGATTCAATTTTTCGGCTAGGAAGAAAAATTGTGTTTTAAGATCTTATCGATATCCATTAAATTAACAGGGTCGTCGTGAAAAGGTTGAAATTCAAGTAGAAGTAAAAAGCTGTTATAGTGATATTGTTTTAACATGCCCCGACCTGTTCGCCCTACATCTGCAATGAATGAGTATCAACCTTTTTAAGTTCTTGGAAAGATATGTTTTTTTTACGAAACTTTCCTCGTGTTTTGCTCAATACACTTTTTTAATTCTTCAAAAAACCACTTTTTTTAAACCACAATCGTTAAGCACTTTTTTTTATAAAGAACCACTTTATAAAGGAACCTACATGTAGAAGGCCCGAAAATTTAAAGAACTTATACTACTAAAGGGAAAATCATTAAGGAACTTTTGAATGTTGAATACTATTATCACTGCAAAATAATCAAGAATTAGAAAGCCGGTTCCATTCATTTGCAGTCGAAAATCACATAAATTGTACGTTAAGCATGTTTCCAATGTTTCTTTGAGTAGTCTAGAGCTTTGCTCACATGCAAGTGTCTCTCTATTATTGTTATGACCACTGTATGTGCAGTTAGAATTAAGGAACTATTAAGGAACTTTTTGAACTACAATTGCCTAAAAAGAGGTCAAAAAGTAAGGAACTTTAAGAACTAGGCCTTGAGGTAGGTTCCTTATAAAAAAAGCGTGTGATTCTCATTGTGTTACGTGTACCGTGTAGCATCGAGTTTCGTGTTCCTTTTGCAGCTGAGAGACAACAGAAAGTAATCTTAAGATATTCTGTGTCAATTTTCAAAGAAATGATTAATCCTGTTCTGTGATAAATCTATTAACGTTGCAATTGATTGTTTTGAGTTAAAATTGTTGTATATTTTTGTGGTTTTGAAGATAAAATACCTAAGAAAGTTGCAACTATTTTTTAAACCGATTTCAATCCTTCGAAACAAAAATATGGAATTTCATTTAAAAGATTGAAAAAGAGATTTTTCTAAAGATCGGAAATGTATCATGTTATCACATTATGTATTCCTTGTGAAATCTGCAGTCTTTTCAGTTAATTAATGACTAACCTTTGAAAGCCGTTTTATAACGAGAAAATAGAAACTGCGTTTCCTTATGTTATGGCCTTGGGCACTAACAAGCAATAGACCTTTTCAAAGAGGTCTGGATCGGCGCGACATTTTTCTGGAAAATGGTAGGCAGCTGGAGTAAGGGAATCCTCTTCACGCGTTATTCCAGACGTTGCACACAGAGAGGATTCCCTTACTGGAAAGGTCTAATGCGTTTTGGGCCTGGGAACGTAGCTGGAAGCAAGATACTCTCATTTGAAATTAAATTGAATTGAATTGAAGGAGGTCTGGGTGCGAGTCCCAAAATGGTTGAACAGTTTCTCGTTTTGTCTTGTTTGGTGGTAGCAGTTTAGATTGTTTGAGTCGTTAGTTTCCGCTCCTCCACCACACCGACACCCCGCTCCAACTACAGTTTGAGTGATCTCATTTTAATGTTAGCCTCGGTCTCATGAGCGATAACTGGGTAATAAGAATAACAGGGGGTAATAAGTCTAGCAGTAGTGGTAGTAGTCATGTGTTTTCGAGCATATTAATTCTTCATCCTGGTTTTGTTGTCTTTGGAATTTTCGTTATTTTTTCTACATTTAGAGAATTTCCATCTCTGTGTTAGACGGCGAAAAATGTTTTGAGTAGCACTGTTTATATAATATTACGAACTGTTTTTAATAATAACAAAGAATGATAAACTGTTTTTGAAAATAATATGGCATTAACATACAGCATGATAATAAAAACTATATCTGAATGAAATAAGAACGATATTCTGACTGTGACTGTGGTATTTGACTCCATCACGACCCCCGTGACTTCTCATTGCTTGAGCTAAATTGTACATAAATCATCATTTATGTACAGGTTTCTTCACATTGGTGAATTTGTGATCTTGAAGTTATGACATATATTAACTCCCCGTCAGTAAAGACTTTTTCAGTTAGCTTTCATTGAGTCTTTATGTATTTCAGGAGGTAGAAGTATGGATATTTTTGTTGTGTAATAATGTAATAAAAGCGGTCTTGAGTCAGTGTTTCGAAAACTATGTGGATGGTAAGCTGTGTATGTCCATGCAAGTCATTTCTAAGAAAGCCAAAGCTGCATAAGAAATTGCCTTTAAAATTTTCAGGGCAATGAAAAATTGGTGCCGAGCCTCGAAGGTTGAGAAACCGTCTTTATAGTTTCAGCAAGTTTTAGTTAAGATGTTTGAGTGTAGCTTAGTCTTAAAAAAAAATTGGTTTATAATTTTATCGTTCGCAGTGTATTAGCTATATTGTTTTAACTTCTTTCATTTCTAGACTTGCACGATTCTGCTACAAACAACAACGAAAGAAAAGAAGACCATAATGACGTTCCATCAATAGCTGTAACTGGAAGAGCGTATTCGGATTCAAAAATGACGCCACGACTGGCTAGGCCGGCACATATGAAAATGGAGAAACGGTCCTCGATGAGTCAGCTTCTTTCGCAGATCAAAGGGAAACTACCTGGTAGAAAACCTAAAAGTAAGTTCTTATGATCTCGTTTTTATTTATTTTTTGTATAATACTGCTTTTATCCGACTGTCGTATCTGTTTGGTAAATTGGTACTTTGATTGGCTACCCAAGTAATAGGAATATTCCGTGACGTCACAACTTTATCACGGCTTCGTCATTCTTGATAGAAAATGTCCGAGCGAAGTCTTGCTTGGCCCGACCCATTACCTAGGCCCAATTTTCCAGCTCTTTCAAGAGTACAAGGCGCTTGATCATTTAGAATCGATAAGACACCATTGGGGACTGAGGACGAGGTTGCCTATTGTGTGAAAATGGCGGGCAAAACTATAGTATCTTTATGTTACCATTAGACTCACTGCACGAACCTCTAGTATACGCCCCCCCCCCCTGATTTCTCACTCCAACAGCAACAACAACACGCGTTAAAAACGTTTTAATTTAGAAATCAGGCGCCAAAGTGCTCCAGTTAGAACACTGAAGTCGTGTGAAAAGCTTGCGAGCGATTTGATTGATAGACGCACGCGGTGGAATCGTTCCAGTCAATCCAAACGCGCGTAGCAAAGCGTCAAGTTTAGAAACCGCGCAACCATTTTTTAGAAATAACAATGTGAATACAATAGCCAAGAAATTTTTCTTATTTCATTAATACCGATATATGTACTACAGAAGGTAGCATAAGCTACGTAAACTGTCTTAGGGAACGTGCACAGTTTCTTCTATGATCGCTTAGCGGAATTCCGCCGCTAAGAGGGGGAGGGGGTTCACAAGAATCCGTTAAGGTGATCATAAAAAAGACTTAAAAATTTGGGCTGAAATTCTATGCAATTACGTAATAATCTGTTTACAGCATGCCACGTCCAGTACAGTAAGTTGGTGTGTTTGCTTTTAGGCTTGACTGTAGAGGATAGAGTCATTTTAGGCCAGCAAGACAAACAGACAGTTTTTTATTGTAAATTTTAATGTCCGTTACGGACCAGGGGGGAGGGGGTCAGCATCTTAGCAGTGGAATTCCACTAAGCGGTCATAAAAGAATCTGTGCGCGTTCCCTTAGAGATAGAGATACAATAGCCGCTTTGCTGCGCTCGGGAAAATCAGCCTAGTGAAAAACCTGCTTTTTGCTGAATTTCTGTCGTTTTCATCCAGGTTCAAGAAAGTCAATTAAAAGAGGGCAAATAAATTTTGAGAATTCAGAATCAGTTTTATGGAGATTGAATGGAGGTTGGAAGGAGAGGTGGATATCTGTGCATGGAAGCTGTCTGCTTCTTTTCAAAGATTCGTCATTGAAGACACCAGATTTCGCATTAGATATACGAGAATGTTCTATTGAAGCATCTGAGGAAAAACTTGATGGACACTCTTGTGTGAAGGTAAAATAAAATCATGTAATAATATGTACACCCCAGATAACGTATGTGCTGAACATCCACCGCTGTACTCATGGTATCCCTCCGTGGTACTGATGGTATCTCTCCGCCACTTTTGGCCACGTCACAAAAATGCTGGACAAGCATAATTTGCTTAGCATGGTTTGAAAAGAAGCAGGAAAGCACTTTTTTGTCAAAGGCAGAAATGTTTCACAAACAATTTTTTGCGACGTGGCCTTACGGCAAAACATTGTTTGACAGGCAAAAATTTCAGATATTTGCCCAACAATATTTGATCGTTTAGCCGGGGTCTTACAAGCCGTCTGGCTACAACACTAAACATTGCTAAACATTGGCCCATTTTCGCACCTTCTTGACGTCATAGTGACGTCACACCAGTTGCCACACCTAAAAACCCACGTGACTTAATAGCTCGCCCGGAACCCTGCACAAAAGCGTTTGTTCAGCGCAAATCGCCATCGTGGTTGTCTCCCATAAGTTAACGAAAGTTTCCCTGTTGAAAACAATACAAAAGTTACAAAAATGTGCTAATTTGGCACAAAGGAGTGGTGGCACACATGCACAATTTTCTAGGTATGTTTATGAAAAATTTTGAGAACATCTCCTGCTTTACCAAAAGCTGTTTCACCGGCAATGCTTTGAGACGCAGCCAAATGGCCAAACATCTTTTTTGAAAAGCATATTTTCATTGCATGATGCGTATTGAATTGAATTGACCATTCTTTTTTAGCTTATCGAAAAAAATGGCAAGGATCACACCTTCGCAGCGGCTACTGAAGACGCATTCAGCGGGCTTCTGGATATTCTAAAAGGCATCACTGGAGCTGGTACTCTATCAGGTATATATAGTTGCCGTATTGATTCAATTAAGCATACAGGCGCGAATCAGCGCACATACATCGGGTAGTTTTTGAAGCATGTATACTCCATCGAACACAAGAGATCTTTTCAATAAGGTCTACATCATATAATTCTGGTTCGGGTATGAGACGCCCATATGGGTCGGTCTTTGGGCCTGATAAGATGGGTATCAATTGAACGAAAAATTCGTATAGACGGGTGGTCAATTGATGAAAACTAAACGATTTCACATTATTTGAGTCAGAAAAGTGTTGAAAATATGTGCAGAAATTCAGGAAACAAGATACAAGCAATTCAATGTCTCCTTGAGCAGGTATGGTGGGATTCGAGGCCTGTCTTTCACTTTTATTCGAATAAGCATGAATTTGAAGTAAAATCTGATGCACAACATCTCCTGAAACGACCGCAATTGCAGTCGTTAAACACGGAGAGGATTCCCTTGCTGGAAATGTCTACCATTTACCAGAAAAATGTCGCGTTTGACCCAGGCCTCTTTGAAAAGGTCTATTGCAGGTGATTAAGCCCAGAATGTCATTATCTTGTCATAATCATTTAGGGGGGTTACATATTCCCTTGTTCCCTTGAGAACATCCCCTTGTTCCCTGGAGTTTTGTAGAATTATTTCTCAGATTGAAGGGATTCCCTGGAACCCCTTAAACGAGCCTCAGAGCTTTTTAGGTTCCTCTTGGATTCAAAGCTGAAACGTTGAATTTCCGCCACTGTCACCTAGGGGTTCGAGCTACGCGCCTTCTAGTAGAAGTTTGAACATGTTTCTATGAAAATTAACCTAATAGTTTGCTTTTCAGATTCAAAGACTTTGTCTGACAGTCAGAACACGGATGATGTTGACGGACCTGACTCGGAGGAAATCACTTTTCAAGAAGCAATAGTGCCTTATTCAGAAAGTGAATCATACCAGGAGGTATGTAAATATTTAATAATCTTTTGATGTATATTATGCGGTTATTAAACGATTGCGAGGTCAATGCTGGAAAATATTCGGACCGAAGCATGACGTACGGACCTAACGTATAAGAAGCTGAGATCCGAATATTTTCCTGCATTGACCGAGCAATCGTTCAATAAAGGCTTTATTATATGGTGTTGAGAATATTTTCGAACTTTTTTGGAGAATGCTTATTCAAGAAACATCATTTTTTAGTATTTCATTTTCCCATCTCAATCTCTCTCGCTTCATCAATAAAAAATTACGTGGCTATATCACGTGGTTATATCAACGCTGGTCAATACGGCTTGTACAGACCGCTGAAATCGAAGCCAAGTGTTCCTATGAAAAAACCGTGTACTGCTTGTGACCTGATTTAGATTTTGAATTCATTTTCTTAGGTTATCAACGTAAAGTCGAATAGCAAACAGATGAGTGTTGATAGTGGCAATGACGGCGACGTCTCTTGTTTTGAAGCAAGTGATGCCTCAACGATTGGCATTGATGCTATTGCATCAGAAAGAAAAGAGAAGGTTTTTACTTTTTTATTAAGACTCCTTGCATTTGAAATATATAAAATACTAAATAATCTGAATCCAGCGTTTATGAAAGATTATCTTTTTAGAAAAGCATGTAGACCACGATCTTTGGATAACAAACCCCTTGGAAATACCGAGGGTCAGAACAACCAACTATGTGATTAAATCCTTAAGTTTCCAAGGGCCCAAAATCTGGAATTCTCTTCCAGCTGAAATTAAGTCAGCCCGAAATAACAAAGAATTTAAAAGCTTGATAAAGACGTGGTTCCTGAATAAAAAATGCGCGTGTTCCTTTTGTAATAAATGATTCTTTGATGAAATCTCTGGAATTGCTTTATGTTAATGTGAATTAGTGTTTCTTCACTATTGTAAATACTAACATTAAATATTGCCTTCTATTGCCTTTGATTATGTTATGTCAGTGTATCCATTTTGAAAATTGTCATTAAGGGCGAGTTTCTTGGAATAGTTCTGTTTTCAGCAAATGCCTTCTATTTTCGGTGTATGTCGAAACGTCTTTTGAAAACGGCAGCTTTTGCAGGCCTGCTAAACCTTCTTTCCCCGAAAACTATGACCATAATTTTTACTAAAACTGTCTTGTATTCAAATACTGTGCTTATTAATAAAGTGACTATCTATCTACAGTAGCTTAATTTGCCCGAAAATAGATGAAAAGGGTCTTTAACTAGTTTTACGTACCACCTAAGAGCCTTATCTAATTTGGTGTTGTGTCCAGCAGAAATTTTACATTGAGTACCCAGGTTATTCATTCTTGAATATCAGTCTGGGACAGAAGCCCGCAGGTCCATATTACATACAATGCTTCAAATAACCCGATTTTTTTAACCCTAACCTCAAATATATATTCCTGCTTGCTTACTTGCTTGCTCTATTTTATAGGAATCTAAATTTTTTCCGTAGATCGAGAGACGGAGAAAAACTAGCATTCTGCTTCAAAGACACGCAGCACAGGATATTCAAGATGAATCGAGCATGCGCGAGAGTGAACCAGCGACAAGAATCACACAACTACAACAACGTCACAAACGAGTAACATACGCCGAATCAAGCCCACCTACACCAACTAGAAGTAAAGGAATGACCTCGGATGAGCATATAGAACCTGTCAAATCAGATACAATGCTGTACCAGACACCCGAATACTTAAATGTGGAGATTCCCAGGAAATTGAAACCAAGCAGATACTCGGTTCCAGACTTTCGGAAGAATTCACAGCAAATGTTACGTCATAGATCTTCATGTCTCGAGGAGGTAATGAAACTGAAGGAAGCGCACGAAAATAACACATACCCAGAAAAACCGAGAAAAATCGACAGAAATCGGTCAACTTCGTGGTACATACCGAAAACGAGAATTACAGAACCCGTTACTGACGAGAATGATAATCATCAACCGAGTGGATCATGGGATGGATTAGTTACCAGTTCTCCGGTGAAATCTGTTGCGAGTGAGAGTCAGAAGAGAAGGGAGGGGTGGATTATGTAAATAATAATAATAATAATAACAATAATAATGGTATTACTGAGGATTTTGAAGAGGAATTGAAACAGCAGACATTGCTAATGAAACGACGGAATTCATTGAGGTTACGGAAAGAAGTTGTTTCAAGAAAAGTTAAACAAATAAGAGAGACTTTAGAAAAAAATAAGCGCGAAATGGAAGCAGCAGACAGTCAGAATTTTGAAAAAAATTTAACCACGCTGGAAGATAGTCTAAGTGATATAAACAGCGAGATTGACAGCCTAAATGACAAAATTAATGTTCCCACGAATGAATACTCAAAAGATACAAAAAAATCAAAACAATTATTCTATAAATTGAAAAATACTCATAAATCGTCGCAAAATTCGAAAGACCGAGTTTTGACGAAGGAGGCAATAGATTCTTTGCTCACAAGCCCGGGGCTGAGCCCACGGCTACGAAAACGATCGTTCACGCAGAACCTGAAAATGATTGGTAATAGTTTGAAACGAAACTCCGAAAGCAGTGAACCGAATAGCAACCGAGAGAGCATGTCGTCTATGGATAGTTCCAACGATATTCTCGCCGACGCTCGGGATCCCTCGGGTAAGTTTGCTGAAGCTCAGGATTCTGCGGGAAATAGTGTTGGTGATCTTACTGATGCGGGATTTCTCGAGGTTTCAAAAGATTATTCTAGTCAAGAACGACTGAGATCTTCACCGATTCCGCCAGTTCTTGATGAAATCGATGGTCAGCGGAGCATCCAGAAGAGGAATTACGAAGGAGGAATAAGCAAAGATGCCCTTCTAGAAATCGAGGTAACTAAAGTGTATGGATTTTCATGCGTTGACCCCCTTGAGTATCAGCAAAGCCTATTTCTAACTACAAGAATATCAGGCAGGGAGTGGAAACGTGTCACAGAAGTTTCTGAAAACTCCCAGTTTTTCGTGAACCATCTCTCCTTCCTACCCTAGGTAGTGTCTGCACAGTATTACTGCGGAGGATGTGCAGTATTCTAGAGGATGTGCAGTAATGTTGAGGTATTTTGCAGTCCTGTGGAGGGTGTTCAGTAATGTGGAGGGATATCTTCGGTGATGTGGAGGAATTTTTGAACATCCTCTACGTTATTGCAAGATAGCCCTTTATACTACTTCAAGATATCCCTCCACATTACTCCGCATCCTCCACATTACCGAAAGATAGCCCTCCACATTACTCCGCATCCTTCACATTACTGCAAAAATCCCTCCACATTACTGCATATCCTTCACATTACTGCAAAAGTTCCCCCACATTACTGCACATTCTCTACATTACTGAAAGACAGCCCTCCATATTGCTCCGCATCCTCCACATTACCGAAAGATAGCCCTCCACATTACTCCGCATCCTTCACATTACTGCAAAAATCCCTCCACATTACTGCACATCCTTCACATTACTGCAAAAATCCCTCCATATTACTGCACATCCTTCACATTACTGCAAAAATCCCTCCACAATACTGCGCAGACATATCCTAGGGGTGGTTCCTTCCAGAGAACTTTTTGCTTTCCACTCCCTCTGGTTGCTTTTGGGCTATGTAGTGCACATATTCGTGGTCATTTCCAGCGTTATTCGCAAAACTTACACCAGCAGCCTCATTCTCAAATGCCAGACGCGTTTCGCTCTAATTAAAGCTCATCAGTGACATGTGTGAGAATTATTCATATAGGGGCGAATATGAATTGTGGTCATGTGATATGCATGTGTGTTTGGGTATTCTAAGTCTAGACTTATTGCATTAGTCCCACTCTTCGCAAACAGCAACAACAATGACAACAATCCTACAGCTGTTTGCTCAGAGTTGTTTGAGCGCCCAGCATAGATTCAATATCGTTAGCTACGACTCATGTAATTAGTCTAACCTGGGCCTGATGCCAATCTTACATAACAATATAACTGATTTTAGCGAGTGTCGTCAACACTACTTAATGTGGAAGCCAACGACGGTGTTTGTAGCGCCAGTTTCATAGGGCTACCCATAGTGACTCCACTTGGTTGGTTGTACATTACTTTCATTGAAGCTGAACTCAACCGATGTTATCCCAGACTTATCACCTTAATGAGAACCTCAAAGGAAAAGAGGGCTATATATACCCCCCCCCCCATTTAGCTTATGTTGAAAGAGCACAAAAAGGTTTGAGAAGGGCCGAGTTCTAAAAGTTTATGAGTGAACTGAGTTAAAAAGTGTTATTATTCTTTTTTCAGGAATTCGAGAAGTTCGCTGTTCAGTTAGCTGCAAAAAGTTTCACTGAATGCATAGATGTATAAAAGCTATTAATTATCATGCCACTGAGCCATGTTCAATTATTACATACCCACATCGCATTTACAGTACACTAATATAATCAACATTATTGGAGCAAGTAAAGAGTCTTGTGGTACACCGATAAAAGTGCTGGGAATTTATTTCAGACTATGTATCCTTGGTATTCATCAATGAACCTTAGTCAATAAACATCATCGAAGCAAGTGTCAACTCTTGTGGTATGTCCGTCTTTTTTAGTCATTACGATAGTGTACAATGCTATATTGTTGCTGGTCATGGTAAAATACAAGTTCGCACAGCTTTGCCTATGTGTATGTGTTATTTTGCACATTGTGTTAACTGTATCCAAGGTATCCGAATCGCGTACTGTGTCTGGTAGAATTCATACAGTCAAAATCATCGGAGCAAGTGACGAGACTTGTAGTACTCTTATAGTTTCATAGAAATGTACACATGGGTTTCTTTGTTTAATTTTCGCCCTTAAGTGCAATGTATACTCGTCGTTCAGATAGGAATTTATAAGGATCTTATGTAGTTTTGCTCTTTCTTTAGATTACCATTAGAATTTCCGTAAGTTGTATTCGTCGTAGCTGTTCATATTCCCTTATTTTCGTATCGCCTGCAACTTTAAGATAATAACCCAATTAGCTTTCAACGGTCTCCGAAATTTAACACCGTTCTGACTTTCGGTATTGTGGTCAACTTTTTAATTTGTCTTGTGACACTTGACATAAACTCAAGCGGGGTTGTGACATTATTTTCATTTTAACCTTAGGTTAGGCAAGACCTTTAGTCGCTGACATTTGACCTCTCACATTTTGACCTCTCACATTTGACCTCTGACACCTGCAAGAACAGTGTAAAGGTCAGAGTACATTTCGTTAGCTTCGCATTTTTGTGCCTTTTGTTTAGCAGCTCGTTTCTTGGTTTCTAAATTTGTAAGACCTTTAGTCGCTGACATTTGACCTCCGATATTTTGACCTCTGATATATGACCTCTGACATCTGCAAGGGAAGTGTAAATGTCATAGTACATATTTTTAGCTTTGCATTTTTGTGCCTTTTGTTCAGCAGTTCGTTTAAATGTTCAATACGTTTCTATATACTTTTTGTAATATCTTCAATTCTGAAGTTTGTAAAATTTGAATTTTCAAATTGTATAATTTGTTCTACAGTAAGATAATTATTTATATACGAGAGCTTTATATCACTTGAACAAATATTGTATATTTTGTATACGCATGTTTAAGCGTTTTTGTTTAGTTTAGTGCATATTTCATATTTCATGTTTCATGGAAGTATATATTTTTATAGGTTGTAATAGGTTATATTTGTTTCGGTACACTTTGGAAAATTCGCTCTCTTGCTGAAGTAGTTGACCGGTACCTGACTGAAACCGTGTTTCAATTACCGATGTTTATCCTTATAAACCTAATATCAAAGATGCCTTCGAAATATTTTTCACATTTAAAAGACTTACATTATTCATATTCATGTTTGCAATTTTGAAATGAAATGCATTTATTCAAAATGTAAATAAAATAATAGAAAGCTATATTTTGTAAAATGCCGTATTTTCTCTGTTTAACTCTGTGTAAAATATGATGTGGTTTTGTTCTCAAGATAATGTCAAAAATACCAACACAGTAGTGCGTATCCACCACAGAAATGCTTCTAGATCTGCTAAAGCCTTGTTTCCATGGCTGTACCAGTGATTATACAGTGCTGTGACGTTTGCAGTCTTAATGGAAACACTTCCTCACTGTGGTTCTACCGTGCCTGAACAGATGCTCTATCGCAGTAGTGCCGACATAAAAAGTGGAATTTGGTTCAACTTTCCCGTTCCTTATGATGCTTCTGCAACTAGAAGATCTTAATGGAAACATGTCGTACAGCCATCGGCAACCTGTCTGTGACAGTAACAATTCTATCAAATGCGAGGAAATATGAAACCATTTTATGCCAACCACCTGGCTCAGCACTGGTACAGCCGTGTACCAGCACTGGTGTCGCCGCGTATTGCCATATAGAAACGAAACGTTGCAACACTTTCTCAGCGCTGGTACAACCGTGTCTCTGCACTGGCACACGCACAGCCACTTCTGGCAATTTTTTCATGTTTCGTGTCTTCTATTTTGGCGTTGTTTCATTGTTTGGTGATGATGCATTGCGAAACGTATTGTTTGTCCATTGTAATGCAATGAATTGAATCTTTGGTCTCAGGTTTATCCCAGTCCATCAGTAATGGCGGACAGCTTTTGGCATTGCTCACTCTCCTTCTTGCTTCTTGGCGGGAAGCTAGAAGGCATTTCGGGAAAGAAAACTCTTCAATAGGATTTATCGTTTGCATGACATCACTTTAACTTCGTTGCTGGCCAGGACTGCATTAAACAAGTCCTGACGATTGGATTGTTAGGTTGCTTCTACCTTTACGACCATTTGGCCTATCTAGCCTAGACTATCTACTAGCGGGTTTCTTGGAAACGATGGCAAAGAGGTGAATGAAGGTGATGTTTTCCAAGTGAATCATGAATGGGCTTAGAATTGCCGTCCTTGTCACGCCTACGGAAGACTGGGAATGTAAAAAAGTTAGTACTATATATTTTTTGCATATTATATAGACTTGGCCTAAAACGTTGTTGGAAGGAAAAGGTAGGCCTAGGCCCTATATCTTTTTAATTTATTTCAGCAAACCATTATTTGATTGCAAAATGCTAGGAATTTAATTTTCTTAATTTTATTGACAAATAATTTGCCTTCAAAAGACGAGAAGTCGCCAAAGCAAATAGGCCTAATTATTTTTTGTCATTTTTTTGCAAATCAGTCAAGCTTTTAAATAGGCATTGGAACCAACAATCTCTTTCAGTCTTGAGCTTTGGCAAAATGCTCCCAACTTTTCTCCACACAGCATCCAACACAAAGACACAACCATTTCTTGACATTTGTTTCCAGACAAAAAACTACGAAAAGTTAACCTTATACTACAAAATAAAGCCAATTAAACCAGCCAAATATTATTTACCTAATATTAAAAATGTAAGAACTATGCTATAATAAATAAGTCACTAATAAGTACCTAATAAAATCACAAATAAAACCGGGTCTGTTTAACAGATAACAGCACATTTCATGTCGTCACATTTTAAAATCACTTTGGTAACAAGATCAGTGGTGTAGCATTGGATAGGCAAAATGGTGTGGTCATGGAAAATAAGGGATGGTTTTAAGCAAAAATAACCAGATTTTAGCCCATATACAAGCCTATCTTGGCAACATTTAGGGACAACTGCCAGTGCCTCCCTGGCTACACTGCTGAGCAAGATTGCTTAATTTTTGGTACTACACGCTTTTTTTTTTTATAAGGAACCACTTTATAAGGAACCTACATGTAGAAGGCCCGAAACTTTAAAGAACTTATACTACTAAAGAGAAAATCATTAAGGAACTTTTGAATGTTGAATACTTTTATCACTGCAAATAATCAAGAATTAGAAAGCCGGTTCCATTCATTTGCAGTCGAAAATCACATAAATTGTACGTTAAGCATGTATCCAATGTTTCTTTGAGTAGTCTCGAGCTTTGCTCACATGCAAATGTCTCTCTTTTATTGTTAAGACCACTGTATGTGCAGTTAAAATTAAGGAACTTTTATAGGAACTTTTGGAACTACAATGGCCTCAAAAGAGGCCCGAAAATAAGGAACTTTAAGAACTAGGCCATGAGGTAGGTTCCTTATAAAAAAAGCCTGTGATTCTCATTGCGTTGCGTGTACCGTGTAGCATCGAGTTTCGTGTTCCTTGTGCAGCTGAGAGACAACAGAAAGTAATCTTAAGATATTCTTATAAAAAAAAGCGTGTAGCATACAAACCAACTGTTAAACGAATAACAAAGTACATTTAAGAGAAATACTTCACTAACAGCTATAATGAGAGTTTTTAGTATTTATGAAATAGCCATTAATAATCTTTGCAATTTCATTGCTGCTGGAAATAATTTTATTATTTCCAATTGAGATGATTTTATTATGTATTAAGGTTTTATTACTGAAATGGGTTTTATAGTGTGCTGAAATTCTCAACAGTGAGTTGTGAAATTGGTATTTAAATTCCCATAGTAATCTCTTGTTGTTTTTTGATCTACAAGTTGGTTTCTTAGTTTCCTTTCGAGTTCTTAAAGTTTCTTAATTTCAATGGAAATAAATTGGACTAAAAATGATAAAAAAGTGTAAATAAAATAGGCAAATTATTAGTATTATTGTGTTCAGGAAATTAGCCACGCTGGTGCGAGAAATCGCACGGAAATACACACTCAAGAACTAATTACTACCTCCCCAAATGTGAAATCAGTATGGAAAACTGACACAAAAATTTCTAAAGTTTCTTAACTCCTTCTTCCTAGTTCTAAAAGTTTCTTAACTTTTGGGGTGTCGAGTTCTAGGTTTCTTATAAACCGGTTTCTTAAAAAAAAATGTGTAGTTTCTTCACACATTTTCAAATAATTTCATTTTTACTCCTCTTTGAGACAGACTCTTAAATGAATGCCCCAGCCGCATAGTCAAGGAAATATGGTATAGACGGTATATGGTGTTATGACAGTTCAAGTGAACGAAACTGCCTTCCTTTATGCTTGTTTGAAATAATCAAAATAGTCAAAACTGAAAAGTATCGTTAGCCGTTTAGTGTAGTATACGATCTTTAGCTTTTTCGGCCTTTAACGCGTAAGTTCCTTATAAAGTGGTTCTTTGTGTAGACCTCTAGCGTGTACACCAATGTTAAATTCAGGTGCATCCGACTTAAACCAAACTATCAATAAGACTACAAATCCGTTCTGTATTCTTTAAGTCTAAATTAAATTGCTCAGGTTCATGTTGCATAATATTTTGAACAGTTTGATAATGAGTGATTTGTTTTTCTTTGCATCTTGAGTCCCATTGCCAACGATAATTCTCGAATGCAAAAAGACTATCATGTAATGCTTTCTCATCGTAATTTGAACAGCTTTTAGGACATAGTTTAAACCCGAATGAATAGCAAAGTCCTTCTTTGAGTAGTTTATTAGTTATTTTTGCAGGAGGAATCACCGCATCTTGATATTTGCCATCGTACATAAGATGTCTAGTATGAACAGATGATCTGGGTATAGGAACCTTTTCATTATCTTTCACTTCATTTTGGAAATAACTTGGACCAACCATAGAGGGAAGTGCACCTTCTCCGCTCCATTTGCCACCCGGTACTAATTGCAGATGCCATGCGTATTCATCTCTATGGAAATACCACATATAATTACACATGATGCTGTAATGACAGTAGCACCAGTTTTGTTGCTTAGTCATTTTTGGTGCCTCTTTAAAAACTTGAGTAAACGTCTTATTGTGAAGCTTTTCAACATATTGCCTCATTTCCGCAATATGGGAGACTTTGAAAGTCACTGGGAAATAAGACATACATTGCATTACTTGCCTTCGACCAACAACATACTCCGCTGTTGCAATCCAGCATGGAATTCTTGGAACTCCGATTCGCCCGGTAATGATTGGTTTGTTACCTTCAAAAAGTAGGTTGTCTGTAACAGCGGTTACAAAAAGTGTGTCAACATCAATAAACCCAACGTATTCTTTCTGTGTGCATTGATCAGCGTGCATCATGTCCAGGTACATACGTGCTTTACCCCAGCCATGAAAAACATCTTCTGGGTAACTTTTCATATAACAGATTCTTGTATTAAACTCTGGGTGTGATGTTGGGAAATTGTTACCATAAGTATGGTCTTCGGGCTTCTCATCATCAAGAACAACAAGAAGATTCATGAATTTTTTAAGGAAGAAGAGTTTCATGCTTTTAATTGGCCATTCTTCGATTTGCGAAATAAACACCTTAGTATTCGTTAGCCGAACATATATATCAGTAGATGTGATGGTTTCTTCCACTGTCTTCTCGTTAAGTTCAGCAAGTGGAAAAGGCTTGTCGAGCAAATGTTGAATGTTCATATCCATGTATTGATAAATTAATATCACAACTGTCATTAAAGAAAGGATCAATAGCCATTTTATCTGCTGCATTTCAATAACCAAAGGTACCCTAGCCTCACATCAACTTTTTCTTGTTGGAATGGCGTTGAACGTGTTATATCTTTAGACACACGTTATTCTATAAAAAAGAAATGAAAATGAAATGTATTAACATAGAATGATATACGGTACTGCATGGAATTTGCTGTTGTTACTTGATTTTGAATAGGCTGTTATTTCTAGCTTTTTAGCATGCCGCATCCAGGCATGAGATCCCTAGTTTCACGTCCCTTCCAAAGGACGGCGGAGTTTGTTTAGTCATCCATCAGGATAGTCATAGTCACCCATCCAGACACTGACTTCACATGACCAAGCTTAACTTCTGTTGCCTAACGGACACTGACTAAGCCGCTTGGGCACTCACTCAAAGAAGCCAAATCATTTCATTTCATTTCATTTCATTTCATTAATACACGCATTTTTTTTATAAGGAAGTGCTTTATAAGGAAGGTAGTACTCGGGCTGGCAAAAACTTAAGGAATTTCTAGTACTGGACCGGAGACTACTAAGGAATCTGACTTTTTCTTTAACTTAGCATTCGATCAAAAAAATGAAGTTTTGAATTAACAGAGCAAGCAATACTTATCGCCAATGGTTTTCAATCAGTATTCATTTCTACTCGTCTTCTGAAACCTTTATGACCTATATTTCCTTGACCATTGGTTGTTTTTAAGAATCACAAAGTAAAAAGTTAAGGAATTGCTAAGGAATATTGAGTACTGAAAGTTGACTATCAGTTAAGGAATTTTCAGTACTGACCCTGAGCCGAACTTCCTTATATAAAAAATGCATGTAAGGATTGCTACTTTTACAGAGCATCATCCACTACAACACTACATACTGTAAAAAAACAAGAAACAGATACCGAATTACCACAATAAATCCTTTAGCTGCTCACGCAATAGAAAAGCGTTTCTCAGGAAAGCACACAACTCTCTTAACAAATTAAGATCATCAGCAGACAACATGAAAACAAATTTCTCATCAGTATTTAGTTTAACGAAATTACAGAGGAACATCAATGAATGGACCCGCTACACGACGCCTTTGTGACAAAAACCACCCCATGTAATGTGTGTGCAGTCCGGTGGGGGATGTTTGGTACGATGGGGTATATTTAGTACGGTGGGAGTACGGTTGGGGGAAGGCTATTACTAAAAGCAGGAACGGGGAATATCAGCGGGAACGGGTTATTCAGTTCGGAATCACCGTTTGCGACCCCACGTGGTGGAACGAATGCGGGAACGGGGAATAGCGCGGGAACGAGCGGGAATCACCGGGAACGTGCGGGAACGCGCGGGAACGAGCGGGAACGAGCGGGAATCAGCGGGAACAGCGGGAATGACCGGGAATCAGCGGGAACGAGCGGGAATCAGCGGGAATGACCGGGAATCAGCGGGAACGAGCGGGAATCAGCGGGAACGAGCGGAATGACCGGGAATCAGCGGGAAACGGGAAGCGGGAACGAGCGGGAATGACCGGGAACGAGGCGGGAACGAGCGGAACGAACAGGCGGGAACGAGCGGGAACGGGCGGGAACGAGCGGGAACGGGTGGGAACGAGCGGGAATCAGCGGGAACGGGCGGGAACGGAGGGTTCTAAGAGTCACAAAAGATCGAAAAATAAATATTAAATGACAATGATTTATAAGCTTAATGCCTGTCAAATCGAATCGTCATTTTCAAATACTACAGTCATTAGGAAAAAAGAAGAAATTGAAAATATCACTAAATTGACTTTAAAAATTTTAAAATCGAAAACACAAAAAATGCAACAATTATAGGATTGGAAAACAACGATATTTTGATAACAAACGTTTACATGTGCGTAAACACGAGATCTTGAAGTGGAGTAAATGAAATCAATGAAATTGCATAACCGAAACAACATGATCGCCTACCGGAAGCAGCCGGAAGCCGAGTAACTTGAACTTCTGTAAACTTGTGACACAACACAAAGGATTGAATTTTTTCATGACAGTATATCATTTGATACATGGTCAAAACAGGAAGATACAAGTTAAAAAATTGAAATTGAAAATTAAAAGTAATAACAAACTAAGAATTTTTTGGGTGGAAAAATTAATTAAAATATTGAAGTTTTTTGAGATAAATAGAAATATAAAGATGAAGGTTTATTTTATTCAAGTTCAGCCTCGCGACCCAAAAGCACAGTTGAAAACGAGGGGCAAATCACTCCAAAAAATCTCGTCCACTTTTTGAAAAAGGCTATTGTTATTTTGAAAATCCTTTAATAATTTTCAGGAAATTCTATTGTTCTTTGTGAAAATCCCAAAAATCTCGCCCAGTTATCAGGAGAGTGATTTGCCCCTCAGTGGAAAAATAAGGAAATATGTAATTGGAGTACGAGTAGCGCAGGAATGACCTGTGTAATACAAGGGGGATTGCTGCAAAAAGGTGATTTCGTGATCATAGGAATGCAAAGTTGTGCCAAGTTTAGCGGAAGGAAGTATGAGAAGTTGAAAATGAATGAATGCATAGCCTGAACCGAACCAAAAATAAAGGGCCTATAATTACGATGTCTTCTTGTACTAAAATAGGTACCAAACACATTCGTAGACTTCAAATTCTAAACATTTTACTGATTTTACGTTTCTGTGTACTGTTGTAATTCTTTCTTCGGGAACTGTAGTGTTCGAAAGCCCCCGAACCATATTCATACAATCTTTTTTCAAATTCACAAAATTTGGGGATTTTTATTTAACATAAGAAACGCTACCAAATGTTTAAAGAGCAAAGTTTCTTATAGAAAAAAAGAAAATAAGTGTACTTTTTGCACAACAAAACTCAAGAATGTAAAGTTATGGTAATAAATTCCAAATATTAAATTCAATTACGATCACGACTTGTCCTAAAATTTCCAAGAAGATTTTGTTTTCATTTGTCATTAGGTAAATAGGTATGTTTTTGTTCTCAAGTTGGAATATCTCTAATTGAGGCAAAAAACATGAATCAATTAAATCCTTTGTGTTGTGTCACAAGTTTACAGAAGTTCAAGTTACTCGGCTTCCCGCTGCTTCCGGTAGGCGATCATGTTGTTTCGGTTATGCAATTTCATTGATTTCATTTACTCCACTTCAAGATCTCGTGTTTACGCACATGTAAACGTTTGTTATCAAAATATCGTTGTTTTCCAATCCTATAATTGTTGCATTTTTTGTGTTTTCGATTTTAAAATTTTTAAAGTAAATTTAGTGATATTTTCAATTTCTTCTTTTTTCCTAATTAGTATTTGAAAATGACGATTCGATTTGACAGGCATTAAGCTTATAAATCATTGTCATTTAATATTTATTTTTCGATCTTTTGTGACTCTTAGAACCCTCCGTTCCCGCCCGTTCCCGCTGATTCCCGCTCGTTCCCACCCGTTCCCGCTCGTTCCCGCCCGTTCCCGCTCGTTCCCCCCTGTTCCCGATCATTCCCGCTCGTTCCCGCTCGTTCCCGCCCGTTCCCGCTGATTCCCGGTCATTCCCGCTCGTTCCCGCTGATTCCCGGTCATTCCCGCTCGTTCTCGCTGATTCCCGCTCGTTCCCGCTGATTCCCGCTCGTTCCCGCTGATATTCCCCGTTCCTGCTTTTAGTAATAGCCTCTGAATGGTTATATAGACACAGACTCATCTTTGTTCTTCGAAGTAAGGCAGAACTTTACAAGGGGTCATAACTGGAAATTTTTTAAAAAGAGAAGCAGGTCAAATATCAGAAAGAATTTTTTCTCTCAAAGAGTGGTGAATGACTGGAATACTCTTAACTGGAATACAGTAAATAGTTCATCAATAGAAGGATTCGAAAAATCGTACGATGATTACAAGTTTTACAGTAGATTTGAATTTAAGTAAATTTTAGTAACCCAGGGCTGTATATACACTCTTTTTTTTATAAGAACAATTTTATAAGAACACGAGCCTGGATTTTGCTCAGATTTTAAGAACAAAGTAAGAACAAGCTGAGGCTGGCCTTTTCATAAGCCCTACGAATATCGACTTAATATGAAAGTAAGACAGTCAGACTGAATGTAAAAAGCAAGCGAACAAAGAAATAGACAAGCATGCTGCATTTTTACACAAACCTAGTACCATTCCAGACATGCACTGAAAAATATTACTGGCTAAGTTACCAAGGAATTAAGAACAGATTAAGAACATTTCAGGCTCAAAAAGGCAAAAACTTAAGAACAGCCAGCCTCAATCGAAATTTCCTGGTTCTTATAAAAAGAGTGTATTGCTCCATTGAACTGGTTGGCTTATATTTTTGCTCCATTGAACTGGTTTGCTTATATTCAGGGTAGAACTCGTAGAATTCAACCCAAATTTTTCATTATTTGTGTTCCGCGGAATTTTGTTATCACGCGAGCACAATGGCACAATGACTTCAATTGCAGTTGTTTTCAATTCGGAATCACAAATGGACACGCAACCTACTGTATGTACGCTGCAAAGTGTGCGTACATTTTTGTTATTTTAAAAGAAATCAGCCCCGGCCCTATGTACACTCTTTTTTTTATAAAAACCAGGAAATTTCGATTGAGGCTGGCTGTTCTTAAATTTTTGCCGTTTTTGAGATTGAAATGTTCTTAGATATCTATATTTTTCAATGAATGTCTGGGGGTGGTGCTAGGTTTGTATGAAAATGCAGCAATTTTGTCTATTTCTTTGTTTGCTTGATTTTTAAATTCAGTTTGACTGTTTTACTAACATATTCAGCTGATATTCTTAGGGCTTTTGAAAAGGCCAGCCTTAGCTTGTTCTTAATTTGTTCTTAAAATCTAGGCAAAATCCAGGCTCGTGTTATTATAAAATTGTTCTTATAAAAAAAGAGTGTAGTTCCAGACATTTCTTACAATAGACCTTTTCAGAGAGGCCTGGGTCGGCCGCGAGATTTTTCTGGAAAATGGTAGACATTTCCAGTCAGGGAATCCTCTGCGCGTGCAACGACTGGAATTAAGCCCGGTTTCCACTTAATTTTTTTAATTTGTTTCGACCCGCTGTCGATTGACGCTGCAGTTTCCACTCAATTTGACCTGAAGGTGAAGTGACCTTTATAACAAAACTCAAAAACAGTTTAATTTCTTACTGGTTGTCATTAATGTCTTAAGTTGCTATCTGATTGGCTAAAAGGTCAAGAACTTATAAGTAGCCCTTAAGATAAAAAGTCTAAGCATAATTTTATACGGTACACACTTTTTTTTATAAGAATACAGTCTATAAGAATATTCAGGCTCAATATTGCTGAAATTTAAGAATTATTTAAGAATAATCTGAGGCTCAAGCTTGACGAGGATCATTTTTATTTCTCTGCGTTTTTTACACTGCACAATAAGTGTGATTGTCAGGCAACTGTATTTGTTTTGAAATGCATACATCCTGTCTGACTCTTTGATACAGTAACTCTTTTTATTAATAAAATAACAAATGACAAAGATTTGACTTATTTCTCTTGATCTTCAGGCCAATTTACAACATTGATGATTAAGAATAATTTAAGAATATTTTCAGGCTCAAAATCGAATAAGCTTAAGAATAATCGAGGCTCGGCAAAAATTAAGGTATTCTTATAAAAAAAAGTGTGTAAGTTTAAACATTGCAAGGACGAGGGAACCTCGGGGGCTCCAAACTTAGGGCCGTCGGGGTAGGGGCCGTGAAAAGGAAACACCAGTTTTGTATGCTATATAAGATTTGGCATTCTTGGAACTTAATATATTGTGGTTTTGCAAACATTGCAATCTACCCTGCCGGCCTTTTGTCGAAAAGTTCTTAGGCCCATTTACATTCGGCCACGGCAAACAAGACTGATCAATAATCCACAATTTAAATTCAACGAAATTCAAATTCAAACGAACGAATTTATTAGGATGTTCTTTTTATCTTCTTTCTATAAGGAATGCCTTTATCCACCATTATAACATTATACACGCTTTTTTTTATAAGGAACCACTTTATAAGGAACCTACATGTAGAAGGCCCGAAAATTTAAAGAACTTATACTACTAAAGAGAAAATCATTAAGGAACTTTTGAATGTTGAATACTTTTATCACTGCTAATAATCAAGAGTTAGAAAGCCGGTTCCATTCATTTGCAGTCGAAAATCACATAAATTGTACGTTAAGCATGTATCAAATGTTTCTTTGAGTAGTCTCGAGCTTTGCTCACATGCAAATGTCTCTCTTTTATTGTTAAGACCACTGTATGTGCAGTTAAAATTAAGGAACTATTAAGGAACTTTTGGAACTTCAATTGCCTCAAAAGAGGCCCAAAAATAAGGAACTTTAAGAACTAGGCCCTGAGGTAGGTTCCTTATAAAAAAAAAAGCGTGTAAGTTTTTTCTTCAACCAACAACTGGAGGACTGCCTTTCATTTGCTCGTCAAATTGAGAGGCATTCGCGCCCCACAACAGTCAGTGCAACGTGATGTGCAGTAATATGGAGGATGTGCAGCACGGTTGCAGCACAGTGAAGGTGGTAATCAACTTTGATGGTCATCATCAGTACAGTGGAGGATGCCAATGAAACTTGGAGGGTGATCAACAGTACAGTGAAGGGTGCCAATGCAACATGGAGAGTTACAGTATCATCAGTAATGCAGAGAGTACGAAGTATTGTGGAGGGTTTCAGTACTGATGATAACCCTAACCCTTGGCGTCCACGTTACATTTCCGTAAAGTTATTTTCCCATGGGAACGCCTGCACTCTTATCTCGCTATTACAGTAGTTGCCTGTTGCCTACCTAAATTTTGCTCTGAGCACTCCAACCTCAGTTCTTTTGACATAATGCTACTCTCATGTTCTGAATTTGATAAATCTTTAGAAACTATGATTGTTGTTATTTTGGGTGAGGACTGGACTAAATGGGGGATAAAGTCATGTTTTATAGCTATAACAACCAAAACACAAGGGTTTAATTGAATTGTCTGTCGACAGTGTGGCTCAAATAGGAGAAATTTGTGCAACATGAAAACTTTCGACTTAAATTGTTTGATCATGTTGAACTGCAAGTGCAACAAATTTTGGGCGGCATTTGTCATGCGACACGGTGGATGAGCTAGAATCCATCAGTGCAACAATGGATATCCCGTGACACTGTCTTGTTTAGCGAGGCCTTGAACCGTTAATAGCCCAAGAATATCTTCAGAAAATACAGCCACAATTATTCTCCTAGTCTTGTTTTTATAAAAATAATGCCACACTTACCTTTTCTATCTCCACGTCTTCGTAAGATGAACCGCGAAGCGAACGCCGATTGAATATTCTGCAACTGTTACACATCGCGAGGCTACGTGTTTATTAATGTTTCCCAGAATGCCTTGTTCTTTGTCTGAGGTCTTTTCTCCATTGCCAGAGCAACCGCAAACTGGACTCATTCATAATACATTATTGAAATTGTAGCAGGTCGATTCGCACGACATCCGTTCATTTATTCTTATTTTTTTTAAATCAGCAACAGCTCAATAAGCAATAAGGGCTGAACTGACCTTAACATTAAGCAACTTGAGAGCTCAATTGAATTACTGCAAGCAACTAAGAAGTCAAACAACCAAGCTTTTTTTCCACTTACTGCCCCCAAAAAGTCATGCAGCAGGCCTAACAGATGACAATTTTTACCCGCGAAGTCAGGGGTGGTTAGTAGGTACAAAATGTTTAGCAACTTTCAAGCAACTTTGATGGCTGAATTGTCTAAAATTTTAAACAGCTTCGAGGGTTGGACAAAAGTCAAGTTGCTTATAAAAAGAAAAGTGAATTCAATTTTTGGGGCCTGTAAATTATAACATGGACAAAAATTGAATATTTGGGGTCCACAAATCTGAAGGAAGAATCGATTGCGATTTGGTTTGATTCATTACATTGACCCAACCAACTGCCAAGAGCTTATAAATTGTAAATTGTCATGAAACTAGTGGCTAAACCGGAGAAAACATTTTAGGTGTCCAAAAATAGATAGCAATATTTGGGGTCTCCAAAACGTTAGACTCGATATTTAGGGGTCTGCAAGGAAATGGTGCCATGGACCCCCCCCCCCCGTATTGAAAGTTAATGAGTCCCCCCTGGGAAAAAAACGATTGAAGACGAGGGCCGATTGGGGGTGTGGAAGAGAAGTTTGCGACTATGAACGGGAAAGAAATACTGGACATGAACGCTATCTGAAATGATTTTGACTAAGAGATTTAGAACTTAATACTTTTGTTGTCTTCTGCATTGTGTTATATTTGTAAATTTTTAAGCGGGAGACATTTAAATCGGCTTTAAATTAGTTATATATCTGTGAATGAACCATGGTAACCTATGTAGCAAAAAAGAATTCAATATTTGGCATTAATGTATTATCATCTCTCCAAAAACAGCCTCGGATTTTGGCTGGATTCATATTTCTTCTGTGTAGACATTTTCAAAGAGGTCTGCGTCTGAGCGAAATTTTTCTGGAAAATGGTAGACATCTCTAGTAAGGGAATTCTCTCCGCGTGTAACAACTGAGATCGCCGTCGTTTTAGGATGGAAGAGAATGAGAGTAAAGGAATCTCTATGGGACTTAAATCCTTTCTTTCACTTTAATTCAAATTAAACATAAATTTGAAGTAAATTTTGCTGCACTAGATATCCTGAAACGACCGAAATCAAAATCTTATCGTTAATTGTTTATGACTTTTTTTTAGATTAATAGTTTCCAGGCCTCTATGGACCAACGCATACGTAGAGACTTTATGAAAAACGTGTTCTCATGTTTTTAACGTAACTTAGCTAATCTTGATCTGTTCGTTTTCTGGCGAGTTTTGATATTTTCGGTGTGTTTACAAATTGAAGTCTAGTTTCATTTTATTGAGAATTCTGTGAGTTTTTGTGTCGTCGAAGCATTTACGACAGTCTTGCACGCGGGGAGGATTCCCTTCCTTGAAATGTCTACAGGATAGTCAAAAATAAAATTACCTTCTATGTATCTTGTTATCTGAAGACCAAACTGTGCAAAATCGGTTTATGAAATATGCGGTCGCGCGGCCACATTTTTGCCGCCTTTTTTAACAGCCTTTTTCGAAAATGGCGGCGTTTTTTTTCAAATGAGCCACGGTTCGTTATACTTATGATAATTCCTTTCATTTTTAGACTTGCACGAGTCTGCTACAAACAACAACGAAAGAAAAGAAGACCATAATGAAGTTCCATCAATAGCTGTAACTGGAAGAGCGTATTCAGATTCAAAAATGACGCCACGACTGGCTAGGCCAGCGCATATGAAAATGGAGAAACGGTCCTCGATGAGTCAGCTTCTTTCGCAGATCAAAGGGAAACTGCCTGGTAAAAAACCCAAAAGTAAGTTCTTATGATCTCGTTTTTTATTTGTTTTTGTAAATACAAATTATTATATTATATTATATTATATTATATTATATTAAATACAAATTATTATATTATATTATATTATATTATATTAAATACAAATTATTATATACGTTTTTTATTTGTTTTTTATTTGTTTTTGTAAAGCCTAAAACACACAGCTGATTTTGAGATTTATAGTTGCAAATTCGTGCTCTACACGCAGTTTTTTATAAGCAACTTCGCTTCGGTCTAGTTCAAAAAGTTGCTTATTTTTGGACCTCTTATGGTCACCTTTAAGTAGCTTGTATGTTCTTTGCCCTAAGAATAGTACAGAGGCTAGAAAAACAGCAAAATGTGGAGTTATCCTATACCTAGCTTTTCATGCAATATAACGCTAGCACCTAGCATACAGCAAAGAAATACTATAAATAACATCGGTCAAGAAGTACCATGTAATTGTTACCATATAGAGACTTTGTATTGAAAGTTAAACGGAAACCCCTCAATGAAATGCTTCAAGTAATGAGTAATACTCCGTTGATATGCGAGTTTAGACGGCAAATGAATGGAAAATCAACCCCTTTGAGCCTGTTACATGGAGGCGGGCCTGCCCGGCTAGGCGAGCTTGCTTTAGGGAGATCTGACAGAACAATGAATTCGTGTTACACGCATTTTTTTATAAGGAAGTGCTTTATAAGGAAGGTAGTACTCGGATAGGCAAAAACTTATGGAATTCCAATACTGGATCGGAGACTATTAAGGAATCTGACTTTATCAAATATGACGAAGTCTTATGAAGCTGATCATTTACATGTATAAAACGAGCAAGCAACACTCTTTTTGTCAATGGTTTAATTAGTATTCATTTCTATTCGTCTTCTGACACTTTTATGTCGCTATATTCCCTTGTCCCTGGGTTTATTTTAAAGAAACAAGTATAAGAGTTAAGGAATTGCTAAGGAATTTTCAGTACTCAAATTTGGCTGTCAGTTAAGGAATTTTCAGTACTGAGCCTGAGCCGAACTTCCTTATAAAAAAATGCGTGTATTATGGATGCGATTTTCTACAATCGCTCTGTTGGAGTGACAAATCCAGATAAGGGGAGCGTACACTAGAGACTCGTGTAGTGAGTCTAGCCGTTACGGCCGAGAGAAGAGACTGGAGACTAAGCCCAAGGGCATTCTGGGAAACATGCCAAGCACGGTACCCTGGTGATATTTCATAGAAGCGCAGGAAATCTTCCTTTATTCTCTTTTGCTTTCCAAGTTACGACGATGTGGCCAGGGGATAGAAATATAAAAGGTAGGTATTATTTTTGAAAATATCAAAGGCAGAAGAAAAATTGTTGATGAATTTTCTGTAAGATATTTTTGGGGCTATTATCCCACTCGAAGCTGGAATGGTGTAGGTGAAGGGCATGAAGGCTGCTTGGTAAATGGCTATGAATTTGAATTAATCTTCCAGCCGTGACGTCTGTTTGTTTACTTTAAGTTGAAATTTGCCGTTGAAATTTAAGTTGAAAATTGAAAACTTTTGTGTTTCTTTTCTATATTCAATAGTTGCTCAGCGATTATCAACTGCAAACGAGAACTATTCCTCTACGTTCCCTTCGTTCGATTAGTTTTCCCACAACACTGAAATTGAAGTGAAGGCTGCTGAAAATGATTCCGAATTCGAATCTTTTAGCCGTTTGTTTGTTTACTGTTAGTTGAAATATGTCGCTGAAATTTAAGTTGAAAATACTTTGTTTCTCAGCGATTTCTAACTGCAATCGACAATTCGATTCCGTTTTCCCACAAGAAAAAGCTGAACTGAAGGTTCACACCGAAAAAGTTGAACTGAAGGCCAAAGGTTGGTTACAGAAATGTCTCCAAATTAGCATTAACCTTTAAGGCGTTTGCTTATTTACTTTAAATTGGAACTTGCCGTTGAAATTTAAGTTGAAAAAAAGTTTGTTTTGTTGGTCAGAAAGTTTGAGAAAACAAGCCAAAAAACAGAGCATGAAAGTGTTTACAATTTTGTGATGTGAATTCGCATCGCAACGCAAGTACCAGAAAGAAAGCGCACTTATCTTTTCAATGCACAATTGACTTCTACTGGTTGAAGAAACAATTAGTGTGCGACAAATAATTTTTTTACAAACAAGGCCTCTAGGCCAAAATTGTCTCTGACCTGATAACAATGAATTTATATGATATAAAATCACTGATTTCATTTAAAGCGAGGGGCATTTCACTCTGCAAAAAGGCGTACGAGACTTCCATTAAAACAAAAGGACTTCCAGCAAAGGTGTACGAGACTTTCAAGGAGTGAATTGCCCCTCGATTTAAAGCAATCGCTCTATATGCAACTAGGGCTGAACGACCTTAGCATCAAGCAACTTGAGGGCTCAACTGAATTACCGAGGGGTGTTTCACTCTTCGGAAAGACGTACGAGATTTCAGTTAAACAAAAGGATTTGCAAGGGATTTCCGTGAAAACAATAGGTTTTTGAGCAAGGGTGTACGGGATTTTGAAGGAGTCAATCGCTCCTCGTGCATTACAGTAAGCAACTAAGAAGTCAAACAACCACGCTTATACACACTTTCTTGTTGTTGTAAGGAATTTGTCTGTTCTTATTTTTTGCATGTTGAAGTTCTTTAGCTAACGTTAGGGCTGAAATTTCTAAAATTCTGAGCCACTTTGAGGGCTGGATAAAATCCCGGGGGGGGGGGGGGGGTACTTCATTGCTCAAGTGACTAGATGTGCCGCCCAGTTTTTCCAAACCCACCCATGTCTACCGATAAATTCTGTTTGTCGTGGTACCCATGTATAGAAAAAACAACGAAATTTTTTACCCATTTGTACCAATATCTCAAATGTTACATATATATTTCTACCCATGTGTAGAAATTCTTTACGGAAAACCAACCCATGTGTAGGGAAATTGGCGCTGAAAAAGTTACCCATTTGGGCGGCACGTCTAGTATATTGAACAATGGAAGTACCCCCCCCCCCCGGGGATAAAATTCCAGTTGCTTATTAAAGAAAAAGTGTACATGGAAAGAGAAGCTTCGTTCTACAATTACACTGAAAATTCCCCTTAAAGTGCCTCTGCACCAAAATTTTTTATGATTTGCGTAAAGTGAATCGAGTACGCTGAATTCGAATCTGAAAAAATTTCCTTTGTCGGATAAATAGTTTTTGAGTTATCATGGTTTTGAACTGGACTTTCGTTGATTCAGGACCGGGCATTTGGGGATCTGGGAACTAGTCAATTTCTACGTCATAGTAGGGACCCGTTTGATTCTGCATCAGAGAAGTTAGTGTTTTCTGGTGTTTTCGAAGTTCTGAGCGTTGGTGACAGCTCTCTAAATCACTACTTTATTGTTACGATTTCGTCTGTTTTCAACAATGTCTTCAACGGATAGTAGCATCTCCAGTGTTTCTGATGATGAATTGTATCAATCTGACGATTTTCTGCGGTGGAAGTGGAAGAAAATGGTGGAAGTCAAGCAGCTGCTAGTGATAGGCCTAATTCCAATGGCGACGAATTCGACGATGATGAAGGACCACATCAATTTGACCCTTTAGCAGATGAATCGTTCACTGCTGAGTATCTACACGTTTTCAATCTGATTGCAAACCTTTTAGCAGCCATTTTCTTGGAGCAATATTTGGTCCATGAGGGCATCTATTGAACAGAGGATCATCAAGATTTCCATGTTTGTTGACAATGTGACTGAAAAGGTTTTAAACTTTGCAAGAATAACTTTGCCGTTCTCATCAAATGTGGATGTAGCACTCCAATATAAATGGTTTTTGCAAGATTTAATCTTGTCACTCAATATTTCAAGCCCTTTCTCTTTGCCAAGTTTTGTCACAACTTTATTTATTTCTACAAAAAAGACAAGAACCTGGTGAATTCAACAATTAATTTTATGCTATCAAGTTATTGTATTCAACCATGATCTGTTGCACCTAAGGAATAGATTTAAACTTACTTTTTGCAATATGACAAAGATCAAAGTGATGCTTTATGTTTGGATGGTTATCAGTCAGGAATTTTGAGATACCAGTATGTCGATCAGTTACAAACTTTGATATTGATATACCATTATTTATTAGAAATTTGAATCATTTTTTGAATGCATAGAACTCCATAGCACTGCTACTACCAGCTTGATTTTTCTACAAGATCAAACATGCAAAGAATTGTTCAGTGATTGGTAATTACAAATTACAAAAGAACGTGATGTACCTGCATTTGAAAAAAGGGATTTATGGAGCTTGAAACTTACCTGTACAAGGTTGAAATGGACAACTGATGAATTTATATATATTTTCTCAATTGACATACTTGAAGGAAGCAAATTACTTACTCTGCAGTTTCTGATTCCTTAACGTTTGTTTTTGAAGCAAAAGTCTTAAAGATATAACTTTGTTCTTTGACATTCTCAATGATTTTTGACTTGAAATGCTGGACTCTGCTTCTGGATGCTCAATATTGGCATCTTGAGACTTAAAAAAAAGATACAACTGTACTTAGAAAGTTTCTCTTGTAGCCTAAATAAATATAGATTACACTATGTATCTATAACTGAACATAATGAAATAGAGTAAAAATACTGCATTCATTCTGACATACCTCATCAGTTTTCTCACTTGGGGCCCCAAGGTCTATGATAGAACTACTCTCAGCTGCTGTTGCTTGATGGGGTGACACCAACTGTTGTTCATGGGGCTCCTCAGAAGTGCTTAGCACTGAGACCAGTGAAAGAGGGGTTGATGAGGCAGCAGATTTGTTAAAGTCTTTGATAATCTGGAAAATGTTTTTTTGTTTAAAAAAATTGATGGATTAACATGACTTTGAATCATAAATTTTTTATCAAGATACTTTTAATTGAACTGAGATTCTTAGAAAGATGAAGTTCCCACGTGAGCAACTTAGGCCCTCTTACCTTTCTTCTTGTTTGAGCCGACATCTCGCCCTCGTCTTTTTTTGATTCCAGTATCGTAGGGTAAGGAACTACACCAATATCATCAACAATCAGTCTTGGAGATGATCCTGGCACCATGATTTTACGGATGAAACTATCGCGGTGAAATGTACAGAGCAAACAGTTGTGTTTTATTTAGTTCCCACTTGTCTGCTCGCTTTGAATTTATAAAATCTACCCATTTCTTTCTTCTTCTCTTCGCCTCTGGACGATCATCATTGAAAAAAGGAATCTTGTGAAGCGCTATACACTTTTCTTTGTCAGGAGTATTACCACAAGTCGGCAAAACACATCGAAAAGGCATTTGTCCAGTTTGTTTCACCTAAGTTTCTGTAGTGTTTACTACTGCAAACTTATGAATGAATTTATGGGTCCCTACTATGACGTCAAACACGACTCTGCCCAATCCCCAGTTCTGCGCGGTACTAAATCATAAAAGATTACGTAATCGGCAAATTTCCGCAACTTTCGGGCGTCATAACTAATGAACCACACCTCTGATTAAAATAATTTTTTCATTTCTGACATCAGCGAATCGAATTCTATTAATAAACTCAAAGAAAAAAATTAGTGAAGAGGCACTTTAAAAGTAGAAAGAAAAAGAAACAAGGAACTGGCAACCATGCGTAAATGCGTAATTCGCTTGCATATGGAGATTTCCTCGGAGATTTCCATTGTGGATCGATGAAAATGGCTTTCGCTTTTCCTATTGTAATTCATAATAGAAGACAACAAAGAGAATTCATTAGATAGCTAGAACAACTTTTGAAATTCATTGGTATGGATTTGAATTTCATTCAATTCCAATGAATTATAGATGACGACAACGAGTCCGGTTTACGTGGAAGAACGTAAACGTAAACAAACAGGCCTATAATGTTTTGTGCAGCCTTGATTGGCAAAGACAACACTCTAGATTGGCAGCCGTAGCCGTAATTTAAAAGTTAAAACAATAAAACCAGCAGAAAAGACCTGAAACGAGCGGTTGAAATTGATGATCAAATACATATCATCCCAGAAAGATAGATGACTACTTGGCCGTGTTTGGATGCTAAAACATGTTCCTATTGAAATTACATAAGAATACGACAATGCGCAAAGAACAATACCATTCCCTTGACTTTCACACTTCGTTGCTAAGAAATCAGGTCGTTTCAGCCTCGATTCGGTAGCTCGTTCCAGGTCGTTTCGAGTTCGACCCATTCCAGGTCGTTTCAACTTTTGTAAATTACGATCGGCGGAACGAAGTGGGAAATAGTGCAGACCGTAGCGGAGGAGGAAGCGACGAGGATAAAGAAGGAACGTTCGGGAATATCCTCCATTGTACTAATGATTTCCCTCCACGGTACTGAATATCCTCCCCTGTACTGGTGATATCCCTCCATTCATTGTACTGATGATATTCCTCCACAATACTGAACAGAACATCCTCCACTGTACTGATGATTTCCCTCCACTGTACTGATGATATCGCTCCACTGTACTGACGGTATCCCTCCACTGTACTGAACATCCTCCAATATATTGATGATATCCCTCCACAATACTGATGATATCCCTCCAATTTACTGAATATCCTCCCCTATATACTGATGATATCCCTCTGTTGTACTGATGATAACTGTACTGAACTTCAACCGTACTGCACACCCTCCACTGTACTGCACAAACATTTCCTGGGATGGAGGTGTTTTTTAATGAATGTTCAACTGCACTGTAGTAGACCCAGGTGGCCTGGTTTCAGAGTGATATCAATACAGCGCCGTATGTCTATGTCATTCCTAGGGGCAATTCGGCCTTTGGAATCTCGTACACTCTCAGCTGGAATCTCTATTGTTTTCGTAGGAATCTTGTAAGAATTCCTACGATCATTTTGTTGCAACAGACATCGCGTACGCATTTTCAAGGAGTGAAATGCCCCTCGTATCCCCGGGGGTGGGGGGGGCACTCAAAATTTTTTCGTACGGGGACATCAGTCCGATATTTTTCGTAAGGTGTTTCCCCAATGCTAATATTTATTGGTCAGCAATTTCAGAAAAGCAAAGATGATATTTTTAGTTTAAGAATAGAAAATATTTGTGGCAAAATAAAGAATATAGCAATTTTCATAATTTTTGTTCACTGAAGGAAATTTTTTAATGATATTCTTTGTCACTATCATTTTTTTTTACATTTTTTGGGGTTTTGCACCCGTTTTTGTAGGGTGTTTTGCACCCATTTTGACATTTTTAGGGGTTTTGTCCCCCTGGACTCGTATGCTTCTATGATAATGGTCCATTTCAACTAAGAGCCTCGTTTTAAAAAAAATAAAAATTTTCTCATGGAGAAATTCCGACTTCAGATTCGAATTCAGCACCTTCTTTTTAGTGTTGAGGTAAATTTTTACGCTTCTGGCCCTTACGATGTTGATTCTATAGCCATTAAAAGTTTGAAAATTTATAAGAGATTTGACCATGTATCTTTAGGACTAGAAGCATAAAACTTTGCCTCAACACTAAAGTGAAGGTGCAGAATTCGAATCTGAAGTAGAAATGTCTCTATGGCCTCATTTCCAATTTTTTGAAAACGAGGCACTTAGTTGAAATGGTCTATACATTTCTTTTTCGTAGAAAGACCTGCATACAAAGATATATGAAGTTCCACGCCATTCTAACGGATCAAGCAGAGATTTACGCGAGACAAGGATAGGTTTTGTTAGTGCAATGGAGTTGATTAAAGGGCTGGTATTCCTTACATTAGTGACTGCTGTCTTAGTAGTTTATCAGTACCTGGATATGAGCATCATGCTTGAACAGCCTTTTCCTCTTGTCAAAGTTACCGAGAAGACATCCAACACCCTTGCTGATAACTTTGACGTTTACGTTCGGCTTACGAACATATCAGTGTTCGTATCACAAATCGAAGAATGGCCTATTAAAAGCATGAAACTCTTCTTCCTTAAAAAGTTCATGAATCTTCTTGTTGTTCTCGATGATGAGAAGCCCGAAGACCATACTTATGGTAAGAATTTCCCAATATCACACCCAGAGTTTAATACAAGAATCTGTTATATGAAAAATTATCCAGAAGATGTTTTTCATGGTTGGGGTAAAGCACGTATGTACCTGGACATGATGCATGCTGATCAATGCACACAGAAAGAATACGTTGGGTTTATTGATGTCGACACACTTTTTGTAACCGCTGTTACAGAGAACTTACTTTTTGAAGGTAACAAACCAATCATTACCGGGCGAATCGGAATTCCAAGAATTCCATGCTGGATTACAACAGCGGAGTATGTTGTTGGTCGAAAGCAAGTAATGCAATGTATGTCTTATTTCCCAGTGACTTTTAAAGTTTCCCATATTGCGGAAATGAGAAAATATGTTGAAAAGCTTCACAATAAGACGTTTACTCAAGTTTTCAAAGAGGCACCAAAAATGACTAAGCAACAAAACTGGTGCTACTGTCATTACAGCATCATGTGTAATTATATGTGGTATTTCCATAGAGATGAATACGCATGGCATCTGCAATTAGTACCGGGTGGCAAATGGAGCGGAGAAGGTGCACTTCCCTCTATGGTTGGTCCAAGTTATTTCCAAAATGAAGTGAAAGATAGCGAAAAGGTTCCTATACCCAGATCATCTGTTCATACAAGACATCTTATGTACGATGGCAGGTATCAAGATGCGGTGATTCCTCCTCCAAAAATAACTAATAAACTACTGAAAGAAGGACTTTGCTATTCATTCGGGTTTAAACTATGTCCTAAAAGCTGTTCAAATTACGATGAGAAAGCATTACATGATAGTCTTTTTGCATTCGAGAATTATCGTTGGCAATGGGACACAAGATGCAAAGAAAAACAATCTACTCATTATCAAACAGTTTACGAAATTATCAAAAATGAACCTGAGCAGTTTTATTTAGACTTAAAGGATGTCACCAAGATTTGTAGTCTTATTGATAGCTTCGCTTAAGGAGAATGCGCCTCACGTTAGCATAGAGGCCCCGCAAGCGGGTGCAAAATCACGCGATCACACGCAATTTGTCGACGATTCACGCAATCACGCACGATAAAACTTCATTTTCACGTGCATACACATTCAGGCGTTGCTCCCCGAAATTTTGAACAAGATCAATATTCAGGATGTTTAACTTCATATATCTAAAGGATTGGCTTTGAAAAATCCTTTCCAGGACGAGTTTGTAAGAGCGAACACAAAAAATTAAGATTTTTGGGGGACTTAACTAATTCACCATATGAGAGAACGACAGAAATATAGTTAGCTGACAATGCTCGATAGATAAAAAGGGCATTCCTGCATTCAAGCAACCTCTCAATTATGTCGCAAACACTGTAAATCACGAAATCACGAACCGTGTAAAAACATTTCATGCGACACGCAGGAGTTAAAATTCACGCATTCACCGCAAAATTTTCTCGTTACACGAAATCACGCATGAAAAATGGTCCAATAACGCATCACGCGGAACCGCTTGGGGGGCCTCTAGCATAGTTATAGCATACCGTTTCCTTGTAGTTCATAATTTTAGTATGCATTATGAAGGTTTCATTATTTAATCTGGAGCTCGGAATGAAAAGTTGTTTCTGGAATGAAATTGTGTTCTTAATATCTGGGCAAAATCCAGGCTCGTGTTCTTAAGGACCAGCCACAATCTTTCTGCTGGGGGGGCGGAGGAAAAATCAGATTTTTTTTCAAAAATTTTTGTGGCCCACCAAAATGTGTCCAAAATATCTCCATAGCCCATCAGTAAAGGATGGAAAAATTTTCATGGCCCATGAATGCCTTGGTATGAATTATAAATTCATTCAGAATACTGACGAGTAGCAACGAGCAAAGGTTACTGACACTAATCTTGCAAAATGGGTCCACCGTTGTCCTACCCTTGGGTATCCCCCCCGTGGTTTTTTGTCCCACCATTTCAGGCAATGCAATGTGCATACATGGAGTACAGTTGACATCCGCTATCTCGACTGCCCGCTATTTCGAACATTCGCTATATCGAACGATTTTCCATTTCCCCTCGTTTTGGTAAAAGGGTTTGTATAGAAAAATCATCCGCTATCTCGAACCCCGTTATCTCGAACATTCGCTGTCTCGAACCATTTTCAATTTCCCATGGAGGAAAACCTGCCCTTTATCTCGAACTTTGACACATTTTCTGCTGAACTGGATAAAGAGACAGGCTGAAAATATGTATAAGTTCGCCTAGCGGGGCGGGAATGGCAGCAGAAGTGATATGCTGCCCATGTATACAATAGATGAAGCTGTTCTCTTTCGAGATGTGCTGCATCGCCATTATTTCAATTTCACCAATAGTAGGGATGAAAGCAGATGAGGTTTGACTCCTATGAAAAAAATACCAGACTTGTTTGCTGAAATTTGGGATCAGTAACCCTGCCTGTTAAGAGGGGTTCCTTTTCTGACTTAAAAACGATAATTTTATATATTTATATGGGGCATCCGTTATTTCGAACATTCGCCATCTCGAACAAATTCCAGTTTCCCTTGAGAGTTCTAGATAGCGGATGTCAACTGTACTTACTTCTGAACTAATGAATCGAATCGAATTGATTCCAACGGTCTTGTCAATCATTTGCTGACTTCGTGATAGTGGTAGAGAGGTTTGCGCATAGAAAAAATAATATTTGCTGATTAATCATTTCATAGTTACAGTTCAAAGTCATTGACGGACCAGATAATCGATGTCCAGATAAAGTAAAGGTCGGATGTAGACTTACTACATGAGTCGTTGTTAATGAAAAAATAGTTGTTGCTGTTGTTATAGTATGAGCGGGCTGTGTTGCGTGGGGGGCTGAGAGCGAATCTGCGACTTTTGTAGTGAGTCTAGGTCGGATGAACTGTAACTTGTATGAAAAACAGCCATTCTAAGCCAATTTGGAGATAGTGTTTTGAAAAATTTTCTGGGGAGCATGCCCCCAGATCCCCCTTGATGGGTACATCTTCAGTGCGCTAAGCGCACTCAGCGCATACCATTCCTTCAATGAAATTTGCGTTCATTCTTTTCTGAAAGTAGCGCCCCCCCCCCCTAGTCACTACCCCATATCCAATACCCAATATCCGTGAAACGGCCTCAGCAATGAATTGCAACGGAAAAGTCCGCGCGGGCTTGCCCTGGTCCCTAGTGGTCCCCAGTGGTCCCTGGTCCCCAGTCTGTGTTTTATACGAAGAACATTCCGTCACAGCGCGCGAACAAAAGCGAGGTTGCTAAGAAAATAAGAAACAACTTTTGAAAAATCAAGATGCTGGTAATGCCAAACTTCAAGAAGTTATTTTCCAAGAATAAAGCATTGAAACGGCTTGAAACAATGTCCTAATCATCGCAGAATATATAATGTAAGTTAAGTTTCATAGCAATTTATGTTTCTGTTATTTTTGTCCTCGTTAATCTAATAATTTGCGCTTGTTGGAGGTGACGTTTGCTCAATTTAGGCCCTCCATGATCTCGCTCCCGAGGTCAAGCTCTTAGCTCATTAAACCTGACAGACTCGAAATAAAGATTAAATCAAATGCAAAGTGAATAATTATCCACCGTATTTGAAGTGTAATAAACACCGTAAATATTTGTAAACACTCGCTGAATAATGAATGCTGTTCGTAATTAGTTGTGTGTCATTCCGATTAAGATTAAGATGGCTTTTGAGCTGAGCTCTGGCTGGTGAGCTAGTCCTATAGCCTGATACTGCTGTTATTCGTAATTGGTGTGGCATTCAATTAATTAATATTTTGAATTTCTTTACAGTTAAAAATGCCACGGAAGCTTGGATTTCAAGTTGTTCATGTTTCAGGATATGATAGTGATCACAGTCCTAAAGAACTGGAGGTAATGAAATATAATAACATAATATAAACATATAGAGGTAAAACAAATATAGACTATAATCATTAATTATTGTAACTTTTTTGAGTTTTGCTACCCATCTACACCTTTTATTTTATTGCTCAAGATTCATGGATGACCAAATTCTCTCCTAGAAGTAAAATAAATTCATAATTAGTCAGAGGGCTGGAAGCAAGTCATCAGGGCAACAGGGGCAGAAGCAAACAATTCAAGGCAAAACAATAGGAAAGTTAAAGAATTTCACAACTTTTATAGGGCAAGGGGGCAGCTGCCCCCACTGCCAATGCTTCTGGCACCCTTGTAGATAGTTTTGAGCAATTTTTTTTCAGTTATTTTCCTGAAATGATCTTCATTCATCTACTGCAATTTTATTAATTTTTTTCTGTATCTCAAATTTTGTGACACCAAATTATAAGAAAATTATAATACAAGTTTAAAACAATTAAATTTAAAACGCATCATGCAGCATGGTTCCTGTTTTTCTCAAGAAAGTTTCTTTCATAAAAAGTGAATTTTCAAATTTTCCAGAATGAAAGAAAATTATTCAAAACTATAATATCTTTTTGCACTGTCTCTTTAATAATTAATGGCAGTTCAAATGTTTTAAAAGCTTTATTTGAGCTTTTACAATATAATATTTGCAAGTGATAAATTTTTAATATTTTTAACAAAAGATATTCCTTTATTCCACCTGTAGATTCATAGCCCAATCACAAGAGGATGGCAATCTCAAAAGTAAGTACTTAAACAAGGGTAGTATAATAGTATCTATGCTCATATTCTAAGTATGTATTTTAATTGATTATTTTGTCAACACATTATGATTATTTAGATAACTAAAAAAATACAGTCTGCAAAAGTGTCTTGTGTACCTAAATATGCCTCGGCTAATATCAACCACCCACCACAGTAGTTCATATCCACCATAGTATGTAAAAAGACTCCAACACATCAAGAATAATAACCCACCACAGTAGTTCATACCCACCACAGTACGTAAATAGATCCTAACAAATCAAGCATAATAACCCACAACAGAAGTGCTTATCCACCACAGTATGCAAAACACTACAACATCAAGCATAATAACCCACCACAGTAGTTCATATCCACCACAGTACATAAAAAGATCCCACTGAATCAAGCATAATAATCCACCACAGAAGTGCTTATCCACTACAGTATGTTAAAAGACCCAACCACATCAAGCATAATAACCCACCACAGAAGTGCTTATCCACCACAGTATGTTAAATGACCCAACCACATCAAGCATAATAACCCACCACAGAAGTGCTTATCCACCACAGTATGAAAAACACTACAACATCAAGAATAATAACCCACCACAGTAGTGCTTATCCACCACAGTATGTTAAATGACCCAACCACATCAAGCATAATAACCCACCACAGAAGTGCTTATCCACCACAGTATGCAAAACACTACAACATCAAGCATAATAACCCACCACACACTAAATATTATATGGTTAATACGAATTTAGTACCATCATCTCAAAATATCGTAATTTTTAAAAATTCAATGATATACGCAGCTCGTCGAAAAGTTGTGTTACAATCTGCAATTTCGATACCAAAGAGTAATGAAATAGTGTTGGCACTGTTAAAGTATAATGATTTGGCGTTTTCTCCTAGATTTTGTGTTTATCCTCAAGAAGTTGTATTAAAGTTGAGCGAACCATCCTTTCTACGAAAATTGCAGATTTTGTCACATCAATATCTAGTCGGTATGTAGCAGCAACTTGTTTTGAAATCTTGATGTTTTAACTTGCTAAATATACTCTTGAATATACGCTAATTAAAGTTACGGGTCTTTTTATTGTGTGATGTGCAGAGCAGCAAAAGCCCGGGGGGGGGGGGGGTACTTCCATTGTTCGTTATACTAGACGTGCCGCCAAATGGGTAACTTTTTCAGCGCCAATTTCCCTACACATGGGTTGATTTTTCGTAAAGAATCTCCACACATGGGTAGTAAAATATAAATAACATTTAAGACATGCATTGCTTTTAAAAGCCTGATAAAAAATGCGTTTAAGTTTTCAGCGCAAATGACTTTTCGACGCATTTAGAGTTGCCTCAGGCGTTAAATCGGGTTCACATATTAGAGATATTGGTACAAATTGGTAAAAAATTTCGTTGTTTTTTCTATACATGGGTACCACGAGCAACAGAATTTATCAGTAGACATGGGTGGGTTTGGAAAAACTGGGCGGCACGTCTAGTTATTTGAACAATGAAGTACCCCGGGGAGCAAAAGTGCAAAATACTACGTTTTTTGCTGTAGCCCCCCCCATATACAGGCAATAGACCTTTTCAAAGAGGTCTGGATCGGCAAGACAGTTTTCTGGAATATGGCGGACATCTTGAGTAAGGGAATCCTCTCCCCGTGCAACGTCCTCTATTGCAGTCGCTTCAGGAGAGGTACATTAGTTCCGAAAATAATCGGACCCATATATTTCGGACAAAAATTTTCGGACCCAAAAATTTCGGACGATATTTACCTATTTCGGACGATTTTCCATTCCGATTTCGGACGACAGAAAAGGCAAGGTGTTTAGAATTTTTCTTTGTAACATTAATAAACCTAACCGAATTTAAATAGACTTTATCACATCCCTTCCACTAATCGATTCTTGGGTAACTTAATGAGCATACCAGGACTCAAAATTTCGCTTTTGAAACTGATTTGCAAAGGCGTCAACATGTAGGTCTAAGATTTAAAATGATTTGTTGGATTTGGCGGAACGAAAACATAAACATGATGATTTGTTGTGATGGGTTTTTGCACTCCCACAGAAGAATGGCCTTTTAAGTACATGAAACCAAGAAAAAAAGAAAACCGAGGCCTCCTTTCTGGTTGGTTCTCAAAGTAAGAGAGAAAATGGTGAAAATAAAATTTCGGACGTTAAAAATTTCGGACTACCTAAAATTTCGGACATTGATATTTTCAGACAAACAAACTGTCCGAAATTAAAAGTGTCCGAAAATTTTCGGAACTAATGTATTGCAGCAAAATTTGTTTATGACGCCAACATGTCGTGAAATCGTCGATAGCACACAGATTTTTAATTACGAGTAATTATAAGTGGACCTCAGCTTCTTGTACGGACCTTACTGCGTTCGGTCCGTACGTCGTGCTTCGGTCCGAATATTTCCCAGCATTGATCTCGCAATCGTTCAATAACCGCATACTTCTAGAATTTTCTTTAATCTCCCACTCATTGATATGGGGTTTAAGTTAAAATCATACCCATTTTAAAGAGTTGAAGGGTCGAATCCCCACCCATATAGGCGAAACATAAACCTTACCCAAATTATATCAAGTACTACCTTCTCCCGGGGGCGCAATGTCGACATAATCCTGAATTACCCCTGCATTATCTTTACAGCATCAAGGATCGATATATATGCTGGAATGTCACCGAATCAACAAAACCCATCTCTGATGACGTGCAAGTTCAAGCGACTCGGGTAAGCTCAAAAGAACCATTTTGTAACCGTACTGTGTGGAGTGAGTGGCCAAGCTTCTCAGTCAGCTCTCGTTAGACAGCTGAAGTTAAGCTTGGTCGTGTGAGGTCAGCATCTGGATAGGTGACTTTCCAGATGGATGACTAAACAACTCACTCTGCCGTTCTTTGGAAGGGACGTTAAACTAGGGGTCCCATGCCTGGATGCGGTGTGCATAGTAGGCCTAAATTAGCTGAAAAAGCTAGAAATAACAATCAAACACAACACTTCTAGTTGATTCTATAGCGATTAAAAGTTTGAAAGTTTATAAGGGATTTGACCGTGTAAAACCACTGAGGGCGTAAAATTTCACCCCCAGCAATTTTTCACGGTCAAGTCCTTTATAGAATTTCAAACTGTTAATACCTATAAAATCAATAGCTTAAGGACTAGAAGCATAAAACTTTGCCTAAACACTAAAAAGAAGGTGCTGAATTTGAATCTGAAATCGAATTTTCTCGATGACCTAATTTTGAATTTTTTTGAAAAAGAGGCCCTTTGTTGATATGGTCTATTCAATTGAGCCCTAAAGTTGCTTAATGTTAAGTTCAGTTCAGTCCCTAGTTGATAATTGAGCTTGGCAAAATGTATTGTAACACTTTTCTAAGACTTCTACCATAAAGCATATTTATTTAACTTTTCCCTTGTAGCTATATTTCATTGGCAGATAACGAGTCCTCTGATTTCAAGGTATGACTGATTAACGTATCCATTGACCAATTGATTAAGTGATTAATCTACTGATTGATTGATTAACTGTCTAATTGATTGAACGATTCCTTGCTTTATACTTTGATCCTGCATTGTCATTTGGTTTTACTTTTTGTTTTGCAGACAAGAGAATTGAAATCAGTGAATCTTGAAGTTGAATGTCAGTTCGTGAAGTTTGTCATTCAAAAGAATCACGTGAACAGATATAATTTATATAACCAGGTAACTCACTGTCTTCAGTGCCTCGAAGAATGCACTGAGTATCGTTGGAGCGTAATATACTGGATCTGTGCAAAATTTTTCTGGAAGATGGCGGACATCTTTCGTAAGGGAACGATCATTATTTGTAACGGAGATGGGGACTGAAGAGAAATTATTTTGCACGATCAGAAAAACTTTTCCCCACCAATTTTTGGTCGAAATTTTTCTTTACCCCATCACTTCACTGAAAGGCAGAAGAAATAAATCTACCCTCGTACCTATTTGGTTATAAAAGATACAATAATTCCTTCAAAGCCAGAAGCGTGAACATTTTTCCAAGAGGTCTTTTTAATATCAGTGGCTTAAACGAATCTTGTTTTCCGATGGAATATTCCTTATGCTCAAGGTCTTTTTGGTTACCCCACCAAATGAAACTAATATTTTTCAGTAACCCCACGATTTTCTCTTCAGCCCCACCCGGTTATGAATAATGACTAGTCCCTAAGGGAATCCTCTCCGTATGCAACTGCCTATACCATAGCCGCTTAAGGACAGGTAGTGCAGCAAATTTGCTTCAAATTCACGTTTATCGAGAAAAAATGAAAGGATTCAATTCCCCATTTTCTTTGCTTGGAGGCATTTAATAAAGAATTTTCCTTTTTTGTGTTACTCGCACCTTGTTTCCTTATTTTCTGTAGATATTTTCAACATTTATATTTGAGGAATTCCTTTTCGGGAATTTGAAGCAAAATTTGCTTCACTAAAGCAACTGCAGTCCCAATCGTTGTACTTAGGGAGGGTTCCCTCATCCAAGGCGTGGGCCATCTTCCAGAAAAATGTGCCAAGACCCAGGTCTCTTTTATAAGATCAATTGGAGCTTTTGCAGAATGTCTTAAGTAATAAATATAATTTACTGGATTGGAGAAATACGTTTGTGTATCGTCACTCCAGCCCAGAGCTGAAGGAGTCAAGGGCTTGCTAAACCCGGAGACGTGCTACGCTTGACCACATGTCCCCTCCATGTGTCCCAGTTTTAGCCACCTTGCAAACCATGCAGCAAGCGACGAAATTTGTAGATGTTTCTGGGAGACATTTCTTGTCTCCGCGACTCGTGGGACATGTTGCTCGCTTGTCTTTCGCATGTTCAGCTACCCTCAGAGATACGCCGAATACAATGTCTCTCGCAACATGCCTTCTAGTTTAGCCACAGCTTCACGCTAACTTACAGATCGTTCCAGAATCTGACCTTCATCTCAATGTCTTTTGCTGATAACCTGTTAGCCCCGTTATAACCTAACGTGAACCTCAACGTAAAGCCTTTGTTGGTTGATCAAATGAGAATTTTTGTTTCTGAATTTAGGTGAATGTTATTGCCATTAATCTAATTGGTGATCCCCTTGATGAGATGTATACTGAAACACGAAAGCTTGATCGGGTAAGTTAACAAAGTATAGGGTCCAGACCCCAGTTGTTATCACGTGCTATTATTATCATTACCCCCTGGGTTATATCTTGTACACGCTTTTTTTTATAAGGAACCTACCTCAAGGCCTAGTTCTTGAAGTTCCTTATTTTTGGACCTCTTTTGAGGCAATTGTAGTTCAAAAAGTTCCTTAATTGTTCCTCAATTTTAACTGCACATACAGTGGTCTTAACAATAAAAGAGAGACACTTGCATGTGAGCAAAGCCCAAGAATACTCAAGGAAATACATGATACATGCTTAACGTACAATTTATGTGATTTTCGACTGCAAATGAATGAAACCGGCTTTCCAATTCTTGATTATTTGCAATGATAAAACTATTCAACAATATAAAGTTCTTTACTTATTTTCTCTCCAGTAGTATAAGTTCTTTAAATTTTCGGGCCTTCTACATGTAGGTTCCTTATAAAGTGGTTCCTTATAAAAAAAGCGTGTATTTGTCTTAGTTAATTAGTGTGGTGTGAACGAATATATCAGTTGTTAGTTAGTAAGTTTCAGGAAGTATTCTAGACTAAATGTCTATGATATGATATTCATTAATATCTTGTTATGAATCATTTGCTGTTGTTGAACAGAAATATATGTCTTGTATCGATACCTGTCTGGTAGAGAAACCAAAGGTATTAAAACAGCAACAGAGCATTAAATTCTGCCTAAAGGCTGTACTTCTCACGGCAGTTCTTCTTTAGCAGGTCTTTTTGAAAGATTAGACCCCGTTTTTAACTAGATCGGTTCTGGTTCGTTCTGGCTCGAAAAGGCCTTCTGTTTACACGAGATGTCTTTGATCCAAACCTTTTATGATGGGGGTTTTCACCAATGACGCTGTTTTTTTTTTGTGAAGAAAGTAAAAAAATGTAGCAAGTTCACGTAATACCTTATGGCGAAGATTGCAGAACCCGGACCTCGCTAAGATCTTGACACCATGAGTTAGCTGGATTTGACCATGACGCCCATGAGCTTTCAAAGATTTTTAATTTCTTTCAGCCTAGTGCAGGAGCTGAAGAAATCATTCAACAATTCATGAAAAAGAGTCCTGAGTTGAATAAAGATATAATGAAAGGCCTAAGACAGGATTACATTTCACCTTTGGATGATTTAGCATTCGACATCTATCAGGTATGACTCCAAAACATTCTCATTGTTTGCGACATTATGCAAAAGGCCTAATTTATGGCGTTTTTTCTGGTAACCTCCTGTTTTGAGCAGACCTTCCTAATTCTGAAAACGGTAGACTTAGCAGGAAAAAGTTTCATGAACCAAAAAAGCACAGCTGCCGAAAACGGTAGGCTGATAAGAATAAGCTCAAATTAAACCATTCATTTAGGGCGTATTTTTTGGTCACATTCTGTTTTCAGCAGACGCCTTCTCTTTTCAGCAGACGTCGAAACGTATTTCTTTGGTACTGTCTTCTGAAAACGGCAGGTTTAGAAGGCCTCCAAGGCCTCCAAAACCTTCTGCCCCTGAAGCTGGAAGGTTTCGCAGACATCGCAAGGAATCTCGTTCACCCAAGATGTTGACAATTTACAATTTATAAGCTCTTGGCAGTTGGATGGGTTATTGTAATGAATCGGACCAAATCGCACGATTCTTCCTACAGATTTGCGGACCCAAAATTTTGAATTTTGTCCATGTTATAATTCACGGACCCAAAATATTGAATAAGCTTGAGATTTTGGACCCCAAATATTGGCATGGACCCCCCGTATTCAACGTTAATGAGTACCCCCCCTGGGTTTTTGAGTCTACTACTAGCCCATGGCTACTCATTCGACTTCACACTTTACCCCTGGTCTGGATGCATATAGCAGGGTGCAGCAACACACGGCGCTCATAACTACCGACCAGGTACCAATTTATACACCTGGGTAGAGAGAGGCACATTTGTGTTAACAACTTGCCCAAGGTTGTTATCTCTGCAACACCAGTGGAAAGACCGTGGCTCGAACCCACAGCATTTTCGTTGTGAGCCCTGCACGCTAACCATTGCGCCACAGAGACGAAAGCCCTATACACATTCCTCGTACTACAAGTTTTATACTCATTTTATAGGACCCTGAGACTGCACAGCTTATAAGGAAGCTTGAACTTAAAAAGCAAGATGCCGTTTTAGGTAAGCTTGTGATTGTGATTAGTGGCTCGAAGGTGCTGAAAGTCCTTATATCTACACAGATAGTTTTTTAATTGTTTTTAACATACACTTACGTTCGAAAAGTATCGCACCACCTTTTGTCAAAATGGCGGCTAGCTATGGCTCTCGGCCTAAAGCAAGCTATTATCAAAACAAAGACAACAGGGCTCAGGAGCCCCATGGCTAACGATTTGGCGGGAAATTTGCGCCATTTTACTGGCTTTCGATATGCTTATTCTATTGACTATGATATGACCAACACCAATCCAGTTTCTCTCATGTAGCTTACTGTATTTCGTCTGACACTTCTCAGAAATCGTTTCGGTCTATTTCGTCAGAAATTGTTTCGATCCGTTTCTGACGTTGATACTCTGAGGATTGTCCGACGAAAAAAGCTTTTAAGTATATCCATTGATGTCCCCGCTAGTGCTCAAAATTTCAAAAAACTCTTACTGAATGAGCTAGATCTTTCCCATTCTCATGATTTTTATTATATTTTTTTCATTGATAGAAGAAAGATTTGACTATGCAAAAAAGCTGAAACAAGCAATGGCGGATTTGTACAAGGTAGATGTGATTATTTGGCCGTATTAATTTTCTGTAGGTGGACCAGAATGAGCTCTTACTAAAACTTTAATTTCAAAACAAGAAATTAGATTCCGCGAGATGTCTACGAAGGTGAAGGTGAAATGGTGTTTTAGCGCCAGTCGCTAGGATCTCAGTAGCAGGTTAACTAATCGAGACTTTGATCCTGGCTGTGACGCTACCATGGCTGGGCTCGAACCCTGACCACACTGAGCTCCTGACACCACGAGTCAGCTGGATTACACCACGACGCCACAGCACCTTCCTGCTTCGGAGGCAGAAGGTTTTGGAGATCTTCAAAACCTGCCGTTTCAGATGATGGTACCAAAATTGCGTTTCGAAGCCTACCGGCAAGAGGTCTGATTACAGTCTGATTACGTTAGATTCAAAACATTGATTTTCAAGCATATTTTGCTTGCATCAAGCAAAGAATGTATTTAAACTATTTCGAAACATTGTGAAACAAATTCAGTTGCTTTATCCTTGTCAAGCAATGTTTTGTGACGTGGTCAAATGTTCAAACGTTGCTTGATAAGCAGATTTCAAATGTTTGACGAGCAATGTTTGATCGTTTGGCCATGGCCTTACTTAAGGTGTTCTGGTTGTCAGATATGCAGATTAGTTTGTTAGTTTATTAGTTTTGTAGCGGCCCAAGCTAGATAAGCTCAGCTTTTCTTGGGCCGTGTAGAATACTTTTTATCATTGTAAATTGTATTTCTACGAATAAAATGAATTGAATTGAATTAGCAATCAGGGTCGTTGCATGTGGAGAGGATTCCCTTACTCAAAATGTCCACCATCTTCCAGAAAAAGTCACGTCGACCCAAACCTCTTAGAAAATGTCTATTCCTTGCTATTTTCTTCAATTACTTCCAAACTTATGTAACGTGTTTATTGTTGTTTAGTTACAGGGCGATGAATACAGACTTCATGTTTACAAGCAACTAGACTTGTATGATCTATTAGAATTAAACAAGGTACGCCTAAATTCAACATTTTTAAAGCTAATTGCAAACAACATTCCATTGATCCATGCAAGCCACCCTTCAAGTGTTGTGTTACAAGTGTTGTGTCGTTGTAAGTTTTCTAACCGTACATCAAGCTTTTCTGCATGAAATGCGACTGTTGCTTTCTTGACTTTAAGTTCTCTATTGTTCCTTGCAAGATTTCAATTGCGAATGAAATTTTGGTCATTCAGTGCAAATGTGGCAGCATTTACTGCAAGCTGGAAATCGTCCGTGCAAGTGTTGTATTATTCACTTCAAGTGTTGAGACGTTCATTGAACTTTGTATACGTTGTTCAATGCAAAGTTTTGTATCGGTGGTCAAAGCAAGTGTTGCGTCATTCACTGCAAGTAATCCAAGTTTTCAATTGTTCATTGATCATTTCACATTGTTCCTTGCCAAGTATTGTACCGGTGGTCAAAGCAAGTGTTGCATTATTCACTACAAATGTTTTGTCGTTCATTGAACGTAATACATCGCTGTTTTCAAGTATTCACCAGTAGGCGCAAGCATTGCATCATTCTCTGCAATTGTTTAATTGTCAATTGGGAGTTACGGATTTATCCGTGCTAATATTGCACCAGTCTGTGCAAGTGTTGCATCATCCACTGCAAATGTTACATTATGTCGCTTGTTCCAAGTGCTGCACCAATCAGTGCAAATGTTGCATAATCCATTGCAAGTGTTACATTGTATCACTTATTGCAAATTATTGCACCAGTCAGTGCAAGTATTGCATAATTCCCTGCAAGCTTTGCATCGTATCGCTTGTTGCAAGTGTTGCACCAGTCAATTCAAGTGCTTCATCGTATTGCTTGTCGCAAATGTTGTTGCACCAGTCAGTACAAGTGTTGCAATACCCACTGCAAGTTTTACACCGTATGGCTTGTTACAAATACTGCGCCAGTCTGTGCAAGTGTTGCATCATCCACTACAAGTGTTTCATTTCATCGCTGGTTGCAAGTGTTGCACCAGTCTATGCAAGTGCTGCATCCTTCATTGCAAGTGCTGGATCGTTTTTTTAGATCTTCGAATCAATTCTCTGTTTAACTTATCTTTTGTTTCTTTCAAGGCATATACTTATTCAGTGCAAATATTGTATTGTTTGCTGCAATTTTTCTGAATGCACTGTGTACGTCTCTGAGAAATCATCTATCTTTCACTGCAAGCTTTGCACTGTTGTTGGCCTAAATCTTTCTGGCAAAACCATGATTATCTTCCGTCTAATCTCCGTATTGCTGAAGCAGTAAATTAAAGGATTGATACTGCTATTTGCGAAAACAAGGAGAAAGGCCCAAATGTGGTAAACATAACGTGAAAGCTTGTTATTAGACAGTAACGTAGGCTTGAACGAAAGCACCCAGAAGGGTGTATGAGTGATCAATAACACTGTTATTAGTATCCCTAGCATAGTGGCTTTCTGTTTCTCTTTTTTGTTCACTCGTCGAGGAGGAGACGGCGCGGAGCGTATTGACAGTTGATCAAACGGTAGAAATTCACTCGGCAGCTCACACTGTTCAACCGGTGTGGTGTGTAGTGTTGATTGCTGCAGTGCCGGCGTTTCGTTCTGCGGCTCGCATTGTTCTATGTGGGAAGTTTTGCGTACTGTTTGCTGCAAACACGGCGTCTGATTTTGCTCGCTTAAACGTTTCAACGGCGTACTGGGGCGTTCGGTTGTTGACTGAGCCAGTGGCAGTGTGTTGCTTTGTGTAGACAGGAGCCCTGTTGTTTTGTGCTGCAACGGCCGCGTTAGGCCCTGCCGTTCGACCTGTTCAACCGGTGAAGATTTGTTTTCCATTGATATCTGCTTGGACGAACGTTGTCGGTGCAGCGGCTCAACCTGCTTTAACGGCGTGGATTTAGCTTCATTGAGCGGTAGCTGCAACTGTTGAAGCGGCCTGAAATGAAACACTTTGCGTCGCTGCTTGACTATTATAACGTAAATACTGATGTAACATTTCAAGATAATGAGCAAACAGATAGACAGCCCCGTCGCCAAAATATAGTAAAACGTCTCGTAGCTGACCGCGCCGAATACAGTGATCAACGCGATCGTGAACGAAAACACCGTGGCTAATATAAAAATCCGCGTATAAACTTTAATACTTATGTACTGTTGATATTTGAACGGATAACATACGGCAAAACAACGGTCTATGCTGATCATTGTAGCGATAAGAATGTCCATGCTGCTCAGTATTACTGCAAGGAACTTGCTGGCTGTTTTCACCGCGCAAATCTCTATTTCTGCCGCTTGTAGTGCGAATTCTATAATATACATCGGCTGCGTCAAACATCCTACTAGAATATCCGTCAAGCAGAGACCGCCGAGTAGAAAGTTCGACGGATTGTGAAGCGACGGTTTCTTGATGAAAGTGTGAAGTGATATTGCGTTGCCAATGGTCGTGATTATTGCAAGTATGAAGTTCAGTATACATGCAAGAATTAGATTCGACAACATTGTAATACTTGGTTTGAAGCATGTTATTGATGGTTTGCAGATCTGACACGCACCTTCAGAGGCAATCGTGTTTATCGTGTAATCTATCGTATTAATCAAGTTTGTCCTCGTGGTATTCATTGTGGAATTCACGGTGTAATTAGTAATAACATATATAATGTTATTTAGCGTTTCATTTATCGGTTTATCCATGAGTTCATTTATCGGGTAACTCACTGTATTATTGGTGTTATTTGCTGTATAATCCATAACACTGGTTATCACGTTATTCGTGAAATTCATCGCGTTATTCGTGAAATTCATCGCGTTATTCGTGAAATTCATCGTATCATTCATTGTGCCATTCATCGTCAATTTCGCGTATACCGCCTTATTTATCGTGTTATTCGTCGTGCAGCCAATCAGAAAGTTCAGTGTGATTTCTTCGTGTAGTTCTAGTTCACTATATCGCACTTACATCGCTATTTTCGCGTAGTTTATAGTATCCGTCGCCGTTTAATTATTCATCGTGCTCTTCGTCGCCGATTCATCGCATTATTCATTGTGTAATTTATCTGGTTATTCATCAGCCTTACGCGTGCAGACTTTTTGCAGTAAAACAGCTAAGACCGTGTAGAAACGTGTGCTCGGATCGGCATTCACAGGTCTCTCGATTTACAAGAGGCAGAATTATACCAAAAGTTAATAAGTCTTACATTACAAACTTGTGCAGCACAAAGGCAGAAAGGGTGCAGAAACTTTTGCTGGGCTTGGAATTCACAAGTTCTCCCGATTTACTTGAGACTATATAAAAAGTTGATGGAATCTTACATCGCCAATACCGTGCAGAAACAGGCACTCAGGTCTGCATTCCCTGTTCTTTCGACTTACTAGAGGAGCAAACTACTACAGACTTACGTGTACAGCAACAAAAACCTTGTGAGAACAGCAACAGAAACCTTCGTTTCGAATCCACGCACACAGCAGACTAAAAGCATTCACTTCTGAATGCTTGCTTTTAGCGGGAATGTAACCATAAGGTTCCCAGATGTCTCACTGTTGCGAAAAGCTGTTTTCGTGTTTCAATTGAAAATCATGCTACAGAATGATACACCTTGCTGTTACGCTGCTCATTTACAAAGGAAATAGCCACCCAAGATGTTCATTTTGTTACGTTTAATTGCCAAGTTTTGCGATTTTGCATGTTTTTCTTGAAACATATGTTGTTGTTTGTGTTATTTCTCACAATTAAACAACATGCAACGTCAATTTCTAAATCAAGCTGACGACGACTGAACTTTAAGGCCCAGGCCAAACGATCAAACATTGTTGGTCAAACATTTCAGATTTGCTTCATAATCAATTTTTTATCGTTCAGCCACGTCAAAAGCAATACTTGATAATCTAAGATAAGCTTAATTTGTAGCGAAATGTTTTTGTTAATATTTAGAAACATTACGCAAGCAAAAAGTGTTTGACAAGCAATGTTTTGTTACATGGTCAAACGGTCAAACAGTTTGCTTGACAAGCAAATTTCAAATGTTTGTCAAACATTGTCAATGAATGATCGTTGAAATTTTGACTATAATCTCAGCCCCGTGTTCGTTATAGATTTGCAGATATGCTTTTCTTATGAAAAAGAACAGGCTGTCTCAGATATAGTCTTGTTTTGACTTACGACTTAACCCTAATCCTACCGTGCCTTTTCTGATCTAATATAGCCGGGGATGGGGTGTTTTCCACCCCCATCCAGAAATTGCTTTCCAGTAGAGCTAGAGCAATCAAACTTGGAACAGGTATTGGCCAATGTATTAGGAGAAATGTTTTTAAATTGGGTGTCTCCCATTTCTATTATGACGTCATTGTGAAATCACAATCAAATCATGCTATAGACGTATTCCAAACATCGACCCTCCTTAATACCAATACAAGTCGAGAAATTTCTTTTCATTTTGTTGCTAGTAACTATTTTCTATTATCTTGCAAAGAATCAGTCGATGCTTATAAGATTAACTGGTAAAAATAGGCATTTTTATATGATTCTGGTACAGAATAGGGTTTACTCCTATTCTGTGGTTTTGGCATGACCGCTTTCCATATAAGGCAATGTCACGTGACCCATTGTTGTTATTTTGGAATTTTTATATCATATTGTAGCTTATACATAAAGGCTTAAAGTCAGCCTGGTTTGGAAGCTTACATCCATGACACAACAGAATAGTTACAAGAAAACCTTGAGAGGGGGGCGGTAGGATTAGGTTTAACTTAGGCTAGACTCTTCTCTAACTCAGAACTATTCATATTGGGAGAAACTTATCCCCTCTACGTCGAAGACCTTAGCTGTTTTTCATTTTTCAGGAAGAATTACTTAAGAAGCCACAACCAGCCCCTGTTCATCGCACCCCACAACCGTTACCAGGTGAGTTCATTTCGATTAAAAGCCTCTATAAGAATCTTTCTTATGCAAGAACTTTAGGCTCGTTGAGCCCTGTTTGCACTACCAGACTTAATCCGGTTCCGTGTTCGACCCTGGTTTAGATATGACCGGGTTATTTTGCAGTTTAAGACCCTGGCCAAAGATCAACATTGTCAAATATTTGAGATTTTTTTTACAACAATGTATCCCCGTCGGCCTCTCAAAACACTGTTTGATAAGCAGAATTTGCATAAGAAACTTCGAAAACTTTTGCTACATGGAGAACATTTTTGTCAAGAGAATTTTAGGTGTTTGACGAACAATGTTTAATCGTTTGGTTAGGGCCTAAACGTCTTTTCTCGGTTTCACCGAAATCGTAGTTCAGTGTCCACTTCAGTGTTTTTCGACGATTGTAGCTCCAGTGCTCGCGGTCCAAAGCAAAGAGCTTGCTCAAAGCATCAGAAATCGACAGAAAGGACTACACTTTTTTTATAAGCAACCGCTCAATAAGCAACTGGGCCGAACTGACCTTAACATTAAGCAACTTGAGGGCTCAATTGAATTACTGTAAGCAACTAAGAAGTCAAACAACCAAGCTTATTCTCTTTCTTGTGTTAGGAAATTGTTCTTCGTTCTCATGTTTTGCATGTTGAAGTTCGTTAGCTAACGTTTTTCCACTTACTGTCTCCCAAAAGTCATGTTGTAGGCCTAACAGATGACGATTTTTACCCGCGAAGTCAGGGGTGGTTAGTAGGTACAAAAAATGTTAAGCAACGTTAAAGCAACTTTGAGGGCTGAAATGTCTAAAATTTTAAGCAACTTTGAGGGCTGGACGAAAGTCAAGTTGCTTATTAAAAAGAAAGTGTACTTGCCTAATGATTCGATATTCTTTGCTTAAATTGAGCATGCGCAATGGCAAAGCGCTTTGTTCGTCGAATAAAAGGACGCCGCTCTTAACGTAAAAGTAAAGTCCGGCTAGCCCAGCTTATTTTGGATTGACAACCTTAGAGAAGGCGCCAAAACTCGGATATCGTTTTCTGTGCTGTATTGGTTTAGTTTTCTAGGCCCTTGGCGCATGCGTACGTTGGCAATACATGTTGAAGCAGATAACCAAGCTTTAGGCAAGTCTTCAATTCATTATATCTCGTTATCACAGCTCAGGTTGAGGCAAGAGCACAACGAACCAACTCACTGGAATCCCCCGTTTTGCCACCGATCGTCAGCACGCCGACGACGAACGTCGCTCGAAATTCACCTGCACCAAGGGAATCTCCAGCTCTCGGAAAAATCACTCGCACACCAGAACCAACGAAAGTTTCGCCGAGAGTAAGTACATTTAGTTGCTGCTAGACTTGCTACGAAATTCCCTAACTTTCGCTAAAAATTAATTTTTGTGCCAGTCCATGTGCTAGTCAAACGCCGACGGCCCTTTTCATATCTTTATAGGGTGTTTGGGCAATGAAATATTTTGTAGACCCATCCAAGATAACTTGATTTTTCGAAAACCCATCCACAGGTAATCGAAATGTTCCCGCCACTTTTAGAACTACAGCAACAACCACCCCAAATTACCACTAAGTACGCATTGTTGTTCCAGATTCTAGCGTGAAATTCTTAAAATATGTTCTTTGTTCTGAAATCGTCTTGTGCGCCATTTTTTCTGTGACATCAGGTAATAACCATACACCATTTCGAGGCTTGCAACCCCATATTGAATTCTATTTTTATTCGATGACGTCAAGTGGAGCAAACCCGGCAAAACTTCATAATTGGAAAAATGTATTTTATATCGAAACCTAATAAATTGAAAAAAAAATGAGACCATATTTTGGCAGGACACGAACATGAAAGCATTTTCCATATTGTCTGCCATTTTATTTTGTGCGATTTTTGCCCCCAATTGGCTTGTCGCATCCCGAACCCCGAAATGGTGTATTCTTAGGCCGATTAATTAGAAAAACAACCAATTTTATTGAAAAAGGCACCCATTGTCAGGTAAAAATACTAATAAAAAAGCATACCTATCCTCGCTTTAAACCAAGGACAAAAGTCACCCATTCTGGCCGCACGTCCCCACTACCAACATATTAAGAGTGACCCCCAACGGTTGTCAGAACAAGCGATATCAATTTTGATGTCAATAAGTTATTTGTCCAAGAAGTATACACCTTTTCAATTAAGAGCCTCGTTTTCAAAATTTACGACAATTTGTTCCTACGAAAATTTTCACCCCAGATTCAGATCGAGCACCTTCATTTTAGTGTTGTCGCAAATTTTTACGATCCTAGTCCTTTCGATTTTGATTTTATAGTGTCAAAAAGTTTGAAAATTTATAAAGGATTTGACCGTGAAAAATCGCTAGCGGTGAAATTTTACACCCTCAGTCATTTTTCACGGTCAAATCCTTTATAAATTTTCAAACCTTTAATCGCTATAAAATGAACATCGTAAGGACTAGAAGCGTAAAAATTTGCCCAAACGCTAAAACGAAGGTGCTGAATTCGAATGCTTCTGTGGCACAATTTTAAATTGTTTTGAAAACGAGGCCCTTAGTTGAAAAGGTGTAAAGGGATGAATTTAATTTTAGGTTGAAGACCCCGAAGATAGGCCTATTCATGCGATGAAAAGGTAAGCATAGCTACACCTCTATAACCATACACGCTTTTATCGTATAACACAGTAACAAATGTGCTGAGCGCTTCGTAAGAGTTTCTAGATTGCGATAAAGGGTCAGCTTTTGTTATCCTTGAAATCTTTTTCCTCTGACACTCCTCAAAGCCGTCAAACCGATACAGGACGCAGAGAGGCGGACAGAGAGAAGAGGACAAATGAGAAAACGAACAATGTAGACTCTTTGATTGATTCTATTGGTTCAAATGCAAGTCATGCCTTATAATATTTTGCTCCATTTTTGACGCTCTTTCATATGGTATACTGAAATTTAAAATATCTTGACATTGATTTTTTACTGACTGGCAACTACATACGTCATCGATCACGTGACATCCGGCACTTACCAAAAAATGTCCCAAGTGCTAAAATATCTGCAATCGTATAGTTAAGTAATAGCAACAATAAAATTTTCGGTTACCCAGTTTGCTAGATGGTTACAGTAATTTCCCTGTCTAGTTTAACCGCTATCTCCCGCAAACTGATTGTTTTCCTTATATAAAAAACGCGAATACTATTTATCCCTTGTTGATAAACATTGTTTTGTGATAAAATGCAAAATAACACATGTTCTCCAAAATCTCACTGCTATATTAAAGTTAAGTCCTAATCGCCGGATGTTGTGGCGTGCACCTGTAATCCAGCTGCTTGGAGGCTTGAATCGTAGAATGGCTTGAGTTCGGGACCACTGATTGCCGCATGCCTATGTCGATCGGACGTCCGCGCTAAGCCAGACGTCAACATGGTTAAATTGGAGTAGTCCGATATGACCAGGTTGTATAATGAGGAACGTACTGGCCCAGGGTGGAAACACAGCAGGCAAAAGTTCTCGCGCCTGGCAGTAGTGGGATAGCGTTTGTGAATAGGCTACGGTCGTCAGCCCGCGCAATACAGTCGGACACGGTTCTTTTTCAGTTTTTATTTGTTATTAATGATTGTTTCTTTCTTGATCTTGATTTTTATATTTTCGTATCTAGCAAAATTCAGTTTGAACAAGAAGTCGAAACATCACCAGGTAAAATATTTTTATTGCTATTACCATCCAAAGCTTCGAACATTGATAAGTTAGCATAAGAATTTAACAATGGAAGTGACAATTTTGAGGTTGCAAGACATGTTTCAAACGTTCATCGTCCATCTTCAGTTACGAAATCATAAAAAATTACATCAAGAAAAAAATAAGTATATACTGAGACCAGTTACATAATATAAAAACACGTGAGGAAAAAGTGATAATTACAAGCGATAAGTCTAAAAAATATTGTACTATTATCCATCCACCCACCCAGCCATCCATGTACCATCAATCCAATGTATTGTACCATCAATCCATCCACCCAGCCATCCACCCATACATCCACCCAGCCATCCACCCAGCCATCCACCCAGCCATCCGTCCATCCATCCATCCATCTATCTGGCCAGTCATTTATACAGCCATCAAGCTTGTGAGGGACGCTTAGTAATAAATTGAACTACGGCTGCTCTTTATGAGTCCAAAAGGATGCTACAAGCCTGAAAGTTAAAGTACATAAGAAAATTTTGGTTTTAAGCTTTAAGCCTTTAGACATCTAAAAATATTAAAAAGTATTAGCATATGTCATCAACATTGCCAGACTAAAGTTTTCGTTCTTGTTTTCAGCTACCAAAGAATCTGAAGAAGGTGATGTTTTATTTTTATTTTGCGCATCAATCTTAATTTTATATTTTAAATTCGCTCCAAATAAAACGTATAAAGCGCGGGGGTGGGTTTTTCGCGGTTATTTGCGCTTTTTCCGCCAATTGGAGACTAATATAGTTAATTCTGTTTCTAGGAAGTCCAGCTGAATTGAGCGCCAAAGACGAAGCAGAAGCCGGACCTATCATCGATGTTTTCGGAATGAAATTGGTATGAAAAATGCTGTAACCTTTAAATAGCGAGTTACTTAAGTGGAGACGGTGTGGTCGAGCGGTCAAGGCTGTCGACCAGAGGCGGACTGGCAGCGAATCTCAAGGGTTGCTATTTCCAGTGAAAGGGCCCTGTTTTCACTCTAGCAATTTTTCTTGTCAATTGCTTCTAGCGAGCTCCTCTGTAAAAAATCAATTCAAGGCAAGGGCTGCTGTTCATGTTAATACTTCTTTCTTACTTGCGATATTTCAATGGCAAAATCGTCTCCCTTTTATACATATTTTCGCATTTCTATATTTTCTTGCTTCCATAGTTTTGTTATTTCTAAATGTTTTCAGAATGAGCGAGACCAATCCAAATCTCTTCGAAATCCTAAGAAATCGAAGAGTTTTGCTCAAGAAACAACAGAATCAGTTTGTTCAAGACCCTATAACAAGAAGGCCCGGGTTGCAATCGCAACCTAGCATCCCTGCCAGTCCGCCCCTGCTGTCGACCAAGGAGCGAAGTAGGTCACTGGTACAAATCTCATTGGGAATACCGACTTCTTTCTATATTGGTTTTCAAATTTTTAATCAAAGGACCCTTCAGTCGAGGCTTGTCTTCATGGGAAACTCCATTTAAATACTAACAAAAACAATACTATACACATAGAAAACCTAATGTATACATGTAGATATAAACATTTGTCATTAATGGCGAACACTAGGATAGATTTTTCCAAAAGTGGCATATCACAGTAGATGGGATTCGAACCTGGACTGCATGCTCAGAGAGCCAACCAGCCAAGGGTTCTCGGCCCGCCTATGTTTCAGCTATGTTAAGCCTTCTTCAGCACAATGCGTATTTATATATTCAACATAAATGGCGAACACTAGGATAGATTTTTCCAAAAGTGGCATACCACAATAGATGGAATTTAAACCATGACTGTATGACCAGAGAGCCAAAGACATTTCAATAGGCTATAAAGCTCAATGAAATCGCCGAGTGGCTCTTCAAATCATACAGCCAAAGGCTCTCCTCCCCTTTGACGGTTTTTGTGTTTCGGCTATGTTGAGCTATATATATGGCTATAAACGGGAGGAGAGCCTTGGGCTGTATGACTCGGAGAGTTACTCGGCGATTTCATTGAGCTCTATAGCTCAGTGGAAACGTCGTTGGCTCTCTGATCATGCAGTCCAGGTTCGAATCCAATCTATTGTGGTATGCCACTTGTGGAATAATCTATCCTAGTGTTCGCCATTCATGAAAATATGGCTATAAACAATATTCATCCAATTTTCTTCTCTCTGTTTCCTTCCAGGTTCAGCAAGCTTATTCAAAAGCCTGGTCACACCGACAAGAGGCCATGGAAACAGTCTTCAGTGAAATTACTGCTGAAAACCCGAAGTTGATATTTGAAAGCGAGGCAAAAGCTGTTGTCAGGGCAACTGCGCTGCTGATGAAAAGGATGCTGCTGGATAAGGTTTTCACGGTGAGATTTTTAAGTCTCGATGAACATTAATTGTCAAACTGGAAGTCTGTTTTCAAAAGGGATTATATTTGATTCTGTGAACCTATTTTGTAGATATTCACGGAAGCTGTGAAAATAGAGAAATATATACTTACGGACTATATATCGTTGAAAAAGTAAGTCTACTTTGATACCACGCAACTCTAGACTTATTACAATCCGTTCGCTATTTGCAAGCATTTACAGTAACGGTACTGCTGAAAGAAGGAGTCCGGCAGAGTAAATTTTCCGGGGTCAGGCTTTAAAGGGGCCTACGTAAATGGAATTGCTCTTCTTTGTTTCCACCCAGCCGCCTTAGTCTCCTCTATTTCATGCGAATCCTCACTTGTCTAAACGGAAAGCCTATCAGTAACAGAAGTAGTGCGGGGCCGTGTAAACGCAACCTATCCGTGTTTACTCTCTGTAGACATTATCTTTTCTCAGACCTCAGTATTAATTTTTTCATTTCTTATTCTTTTAGACTTGGTAAATCTGAATATTCCTTCGTCGTTGAAAAGGTATTTCACATACATAGACTATAAGAAAACAAACTATACTTCAAAAAATCCTGCAATTAAGACAAGTGCTTCAATGTGGAAATTCAGTAATTTCATTTGAATGTTTTTTATTGTAGACCCTCCCGTCCATACTTACAAGATCAGGAGACATGGTAAGTGAAGTCTGTTTGGGGCCGGGACTCAAACTCAACATATTTGGTCCGCGGAGATGAATGATCATACGATTGTGGGTGGGTTCGATTTCCGCGATTCCTACCAAGGCAAACTTGCCTTGAAGGGTGAGGAAAGTGAACAGTTCTCTATAATTCCTGCCAAAAGGCAACAGAAACTGGTTAGATTAGCCCTGGGCTCTTAAGTTAATACCGCCTTCTTAGAACAGAAACCCATAACTTGCGAAGACAACAAGTGTGTGTGCCTAACTAAGTAACTTACTTATGTGCCATTTTCCGGGTATCATGGGCCGGTTTCGGAACATTTCATTTTCAATTTCATCTTTGCATGTAGCACATGTTCTTTGTTCTCTTGCGATTCGGGGATTGCAATGTCTACCTTTTTCTATGGGTAGACAGTGATCATTAAGTCTATCCTTCTGTGTTTCCTAGTATGAATTAGGCTAAGGTAATTCTCATAGAAGATTTTGTTTTTATGCGTTTTGTATGTTAACGCTTTGGAACAATTTTCCATATAATTAGTCCAACTTGTGTAGTAGCATAAGTAGCATACAAAAATTCCTTGTCTGTCATTTTGTGGTGTTGATTCTCAGAAAATTCTCGCTGAGCAGAATTCATCTTGCTTGCATAAATTAAGCTAGGTTTGAATTCAACTCATTTATTTATTACAGGCTGCTAGAACTAAAGATATTGCAATCAATCTCGTTCTCGAAATCGCTGTTTTAAAAGAGGTCAAGGTAGGACTATTCATCAGAAATTTGTATTTTATTTAGCATTCAGAAACAGACTTATTACCTGAGTCCCAGTTATCGCTCATCTGAGCGAGGCTAACACTACAATGAGATCGCTCAAACTGGTGGAACCGGTCGAACTGGTCACTAGTTTGAGCGTCCAGCAGGTCAATTCCGTAGCGTCTCATTCAGACAACCAACTTGATCCCCTGAATAGGCCTCTACGCAGTTGCGCAGTGAAGGGGACTGGGACAGCCGCCAAGTCATTACGGGGAGCAAAATTGTAAGATTTTCTAAAAAAAATCTTCTAAAAATCAAATTTTAGCTTAAAATGTGACTAAAATTGGAAAATAGGGGGTGCAACATTAGTGTTTGCCCCCGGGCGCCGATGATGCTCGCTGCGCCACTGCCTCTACGTGAAACTTTGCTGTCCACATTTTTTTAATTTATTATGAGTGGTCTCTGTGGTACAGTGGTTAGCGTTCATTGGCTCACAACGAAGGTGCTATAGGTTCGAGCCACGGTCTTTCCACTTGTGTTGCAGAGATAACAACCTCGGGCAAGTTGTTAACACAAATGTGCCTCTCTAACCAGGTGTATAAATGGATACCTGGTCGGTAGGTATATGAGTGTCGTGTGTGGCTGCACCCTGCTATATGCTATATGCATAAAGACCAGGGGTAAAGTGAAAAGTCCTCTGTGTATAGCCCTAGGCTAGTAGTAGACTCAAAAACGGCATCTTTACTTCACTATTATCATAATTATTGTTATTTTCTATGATTTGTTTTAGGCTCTTGGAACTATCCCAGAAATGGTCGTTCAGCCAATTAAAAGTAAAGGGCAGGTAACATGTTTATATTTTTGATATCGGATTGGTCTTTGAGTTATAGGAAGACAGTAATGAATATGATATTGTGTATTGTATCCAATAACAGAAATTGTTTCTCAATGCAGATGATTGGAAAGAAGTAAAAATAAAATGATAATCAGCATAAGCGCGCAAAAATATGGAAGCAAAAAAATATAGAAATGCGAAAATATGTACAAAAGAGGGACGATTTTGCCATCTAAATATCCCAAATAAGAAAAGAAGTATTGACATGAACAGTAGCCCCCCAGTAGCCCTTGCCATGAATTGATTTTTTACAGAGGGGCTCGCTAGAAGCAACTAACAAGGCAAATAGCTATAGTGAAAACAGGCCCCTTTTACTGGAAATAACAACCCTTGAGATTCGCTGCTAGTCCGCCTCTGGCCAAAATACTGGCAATTTTGGCCTAGGCATCAAAACAAGATGTAGATTCCGAAAGCAAATGTTTTTAGCAAGGAAATGCAAAGAACTTCATCGATAACTGTCAGGCAAGATACAATATATATCTCATGCAGCATTTGGTTTTTATACATGCTTTTTACATTATTTTCTTTGGCCTATTTTGGTGTGAAATTTTCAAGAAACTGTTACGTCACTTAAAATTTCTATTGTTTGAACAGCCAATCAAATTGCGAATAGACAAGGCGGATACCAGGGTCGAATATGGACAGCGGAGTTTCTCGTAGAGGCCTATTCACCCTAGGGACGAGGTTGAAGAACACTACCTGTTGGTGCCATAGTCCCAACCACTGCATCACTAAGAAGTCATCTAAATTATTAAATTATCTTTATTATTTAAATTATTATAAGACTTCTTCTGTCTCTTAGGTTCCTTCGAGGATATTCAAAGGGCGCCTAGAAGTGATCCTTAAGCTGCTGGGACCTCTAGATGTCGATAAACCAGGGTAACAAATACATCTCTAGAAATTAGTAGATTTTTCAGCAAGTTGTGTGCAATAATTTTTCAAAATTTCAAAATTCTCTATATCCAATTAGTATAAATGGTCCAAAACTTAATCTTGGTGCAAAGTTTAACTTATACAGCGAACTTACAAAGTGGTTCGTTATAAAATGTGTGATACACGCAGTTTTTTTATAAGCAACCGCTTATAAGCAACCAAGATGTAGAAGGCCTAAAAGCTTAAGCAACTTTTAGTACCACAGGAAAAAAACCGCAACTCTTAAAATTTTTAATAGTTTATATCCCTGCAAGCAGTCGGGGATTGATCGACATAGAAGCTTTTTCCATTCATTTATCGTCAAAACTCGCATATCAACGGAGTGTTTCTCGTTAAGTGAGACGTTTCATTGAGGAGTTTCCGTTTAACTTTCAATACAAAGTCTCTAATGGTAACAATATCAGCAGGGAGAAATGTTTCAAGTCATTTTATGTGCAATGATAGATTTTGCTGTTTTTCTAGCCTATATACTATTCTTAGGGCAAAAAAGTTACAGTTAAAATTAAGCAACTATTAAGCAACTTTTGATGGTGGCCATAAAAGGTCCAAAAATAAGCAACTTTTGGAACTAGGGCCGAGCGAAGTTGCTTATAAAAAACCTGCGTGTGTACGGCACGTTATATATATCTTTATTCTTTCTTTTTAATTTTAGATTTTTGGTTAGTTATGTTGTCGTTTCTTATTTTGCAGATCCTTTACAACTGACGGTGTAATGAATGTAAGTAAAACGATTTTCGTTGAATTTTCTCGCTTTGAACTTGCCAAGAAACCTTAACCTGTTCTTGGTAACAAATTGGTAACCAAAAACAAGTTACGCTTGCTAACTAACTAGCTAACTAAATAACTCACTCACTTACTAACTAACTAGCTGACTTACTAACTTACTTACTAACTAACAAACTAGCTTACAGACTAACCAACTAACTGGCTTACAAACTAACCAACTAACTAACTAACTAACTAACTAACTAACTAACTAACTAACTAACTAACTAACTAACTAACTAACTAACTAACTAACTAACTAACTAACTAACTAGCTAACAAACTACTTCGATAACTAACTAACTAACTAACTAACTAACTAACTACTTCGATAATTGACTAACTAACTAACTAATTAGCTAACTAACTTACTTACTAACCAACTAGCTTACTAACTAACTAACTAACTAACCAAGTAACAAGCTCACTCACTAACTAACTAACTAGCTAAGTAACTAACTTACTAACTAACTAACTAACTAGCTAACTAACTAACTAACTTACTAACTAGCTTACTAACTAGCTTACTAACTAACTAACTAACCAAGTAACAAGCTCACTCACTAACTAACTAACTAACTAACTAACTAACTAACTAACTAGCGTACTAAGTAACTAACTAACTAGCTAACTAACTAACTAACTTACTAACTAGCTTACTAACTAACTAACTAACTAACTGAATAGCAAACTAACTAAACAATTAACTAGCTAACTAACTTACTTACTAACTAACTAGCGTTTTTCCAGGGAAAATGTTTGTCTAGGTGTTGTGGGTTTTTCTTAATAGCATATTCTGCTCCAGCAAACTTCTCCATCATATCAAAAATGAAAACCCATTGTTTACTGTTTACTGTTTACTGGCTTATGGGTGTATTTTTATGACATTCTGCCAAAACTTTAGCCTAAAGGTTTGCGAAATTTTGAACTTTTAAAAACTCCCTGTGTAAACTCAGAATATAATAATGTAAATAAATTTTCCTTGTTTGTAGATTGTGTTAAAAGGTCTGGACCATAGTCACAAAGAAGTCCGAGAAGTTGCCATTGAAATCTTGTTTGAGCTTTACAAAAAGGTAAGGTACACGCTTTTTTTTTATAAAGAACCACTTTATAAGGAACCTACATGTAGAAGGCCCGAAAATTTAAAGAACTTATACTACTAAAGAGAAAATCATTAAGGAACTTTTCAATGTTGAATGCTTTTATTACTGCAAATAATCAAGAATTAGAAAGCCGTTCCATTCATTTGCAGTCGAAAATCACATAAATTGTACGTTAAGCATGTGTCCAATGTTTCTTTGAGTAGTCTCGAGCTTTGCTCACATGCAAATGTCTCTCTTTTATTGTAAAGACCACTGTATGTGCAGTTAAAATTAAGGAACTATTAAGGAACTTTTGGAACTACAATTGCCTCAAAAGAGGCCCAAAAATAAGGACCTTTAAGAACTAGGCCTTGAGGTAGGTTCCTTATAAAAAAAGCGTGTACATGGAATCGCAAAAAAGATTAGAAGAGAGCGGAAGCATTTCTGGACATGATTAGCTTTTCTCCAACCTCGTCCTCAGGCCCCAAATTGAATTTCCTCGAATCTCAACTGTCAATTGATTTTGGCCCTGGAACCGGCCACTAAAATCTGCCAAAATACTGGCAATTTTGGCCTAGGCATAAAAACAAGATGTAGATTCCGAAAGCAGATGTTTCATAGAAAGGAAATGCAAAGAATTTCATTGATAACTGCAAGGCAAGATACAATATCTCATGTAGCATCATTTTTTGGCTTTTACAGCTGTTTATAACATTTTTCGGCCTATTTTGGTGTGAAATTTTGAACAAACCGTGACGTCACTTAAATTTCTATTGTTTGGACAGCCAATCAAATTGCGAATAGACAAGGCCGATACCAGGGTCGAATATGGACAGCGGAGTTTCACATATAGGCTTATTCACCCTGGGGACGAGGTTGGCTTTTCTCATTTGTCACTCCTCAATGTATAAACGTCAGAAACAGACCGAAACAATTGACTATAACGCGGAATTTATACCCAGATGCTGATTAATATGCACGTTTCTGATTGGTGCATATCAATCAGCATCTGGGTTTAAATTCTGCCTTAGCAAACTGTTTCGGTCTGTTTCTGACGTTTATACTCTGAGGAGTGTCAATGGGAAAACTTTTTAATCATGTCTGAAGATGTTTCCGCTGTTTCTCGCAATTTTAAAATTTTATACCACTCGAAAACTGATTAAAGCGCCATTATTATAAAAGAAACTTGTTATCCATTTACACGAGCAGATAAACTTGTCAAGGAAAAATTTGTCAAAGATATTTTTCGTCAGTCTACACGAGCAGGGAAATTTCTCAAAAGAAATTATCATAGAAAATTGCTCGTGTTTCTTCGGCTTAAGCAGAGACCATGCCAAGATAGCTCACAAGGCCCCGGCGAAAAAGCGAACATTGTTGGTCAAAATTTGAGGTTTGCGATATAAGCAATGTTTGACCGTTTTGCCACGTCACATTGTTTCTGAAAAACGTCAGAAACGTTTACTGCTTGAAAGAAACGAAAGATGTTTGACCAGCAATGTTACGCAACATGGCCTAATGGTACATTTTGCTTGACAGGGGAATTTAAAATGTTTGACAAACAATGTTTGATCGTTTGAGCAGGACCTAAGATTAATAATTTGTAGAATACAAAAAATCTATCATAAGTACAAGAAATCTAAAAATCTAGAAAAATGCGTATTCTACGCGACCTAAAAGAAGCAACGCTTGTCTAGTTTAGGCCGCAAATTAAAGTTTGAAATACATGAAACTAAAAAGAAATACAGGATACATTAATAACACTAAAATTTTAGGATACAAATAATCTTTCACATATTATCTATTATAAAAAAACTGTTTTTCATTTTGTCATTTTTTTTACTTTTTTTGCCACTGCTACATATAACTAGACAAAACAAGAGTAAATCGAAGATTGAATTAAGCTTTCAATCTACCATATTTCAAGAACTATTTTTTATAAGAACAACCTTTATAAGAAACAACAGGCTGAAATTGGTATCAAAAGTTTTTGCTATCTTCGAAGCTATTGGAGATACGCACAAGCTATTGGACATACGAATTTTAGGCGTGTTTTTGAGAAGGGTAGGGGGTGACAAGTTAGTGAAAGAATTGCTTCAAAAATGATAAACAGGCAGGCTGAAATCGAAGCCAAGTGTTCTTGTTTAAAAAAAGTCCAATAACAGGTGTTGTGTCTTTGATTCTTGAATTTTCTCTAATTATGAAAGTGATGTGGAATACCACAGCTCTAGAAGTGGACGAGCATGATACGTAAACGTGCAGGAAGTGAATAGAGTAATGTCCAAGTCATTATGAACAAGGTCTGGACAATAAGCGTTTCTAATCTGCCTTTAAAAGCAACTATGGCTGGGCTGACCGGAGCATTAAACAACTTCGGGACTCAATTGTAGCTAACTAAGAAGTCAAACAATCAAGCTGCAGGATTCATGTCAAAATATTTTTTATATGAAAAGATATAACAGCCTTTAGGAAAGTGCTTCCACCATAGAGATGGTTTCCACTAACTTCCCCCTAAAAGTCTTGTGTTGAAGGTCCGAAATTCCCCTTTCTTAAAAATATACTCATTTTGATGTAGCTACTTGCCAAGCAAGAGAAGGAGCAAATCGAAAAGGCAAAGAAATCTGAAGTGAGTCGGTAATTCTTGATTAGAAACCCCCTTTAGAGCCTTAGATTAGAAAACCCCCTTGAATAGAGCTTCAACGGTCTACATAAAAGCTATGAGCTTTGTTGAGTTAGTGTTCTTTCAATCGTTGCAACTTGTGAAACGATTGTATCTCCGCAGAGAATATTTTAATGATGCTTACAGTGTTGAACTGCTTTTTGATTAGTACAAAAGTTCAAATTTGCGATAAATAGCGATAACATTGTCTGGCATACATATAAGCTTTTTTCGTCTGACACTCTTCAGAGTATAAACGCCAGAAACAGACCAAAACAAATGACTGAGAGGGAATTTATACCCAGATGCGGATCGAACCTCTAATTAGAGCATTTCGATCCGCATTTGGGTATTAATTTCCCCTCAGTCAGTTGTTTTGGTCTGTTTCTGAAGCTTATAAGTATCCCAACAATGTTTCCATTGTTTATCGCAATTTTATTGACTGTACAGAATTGTGGCACTCTTTTTCTGCTCTAAACTGTACTGTAGAAATAAAGTGCATCTTGGCGTGTCATTCAAGTCCTTTGGAGACTGTAACCACCTAGTTTGCGAGCAGCCTTGAAACTTTACTGAAGTCAAGTTTAGGCCCTGGCTAAACGGTCAAAAACTGTTGCCCCAACATTTGAGATTTGCTTGTCACGCAAAATTTTTGACCATTTTGTCACGTCAAAAAACATTGCTCGTCCGACATTTTTCGCTTGCGTATAGCAAAATATGTTTTTGAACTTCTTCAAAAACATCACGCCACAAATTTTGTTACTTTTGCTTGTCAAGCGATGTTTTTGGACGTGGCCAAAAGGTCAAACATTTGTTGTACAGCAAATTTAAAATGTTGGACGAAAAATGTTTTATCGTTTGGCCAGAGCCTTAGACTACAATAGACTGGACTACACTTGACCTAAGGAAAGTTTTGCGGCTGCACGCAGGCTATAACAGTCTTGGTACAAGACATTAAATTAGCTCACATTAAAATAATTTGGTGTTTAGACATATTTAGTAGTATCCTCGGGGCCTAGTTCTGTATTTTCACGAAAATTCTTAACTTTCGAAATAAAAGACTTAAAATTTTATTATAATCCTTTTTTACAATTCTTTATCGTATTCTCTATAGATTGCTGACCTGCAGGCGCAGCTCCAAGCTCTTCGTGCTGCGGCAGACGGAATCAGTAAAGATGCAAGTATTTTTATAACTATTGTAATTGGTAAAGATGCAACTATCTGATGGGTGTTAGGCCCTGGCCAAACGATCAAACATTGTTGGCCAAACATTATTTGAGATTTGTTTCCAAGCGATGTTTGACCGTTTGGTCACATCACAAAACAATGCTAGGCAAACAAAGTAGGCTTGCATTGTACACTGTTTTTGCACAGATTAATTCAAAAACATGTTTTCGCTTGATGCAAGCAAAATATGTTTGACAAGCGATGCTTGTAAGATGGCAAAACGGCCAAACATTTTGCTTGACAAGCATATTTTAAATGTTTGACAGACAATGTTTGATTTGATTGAACATTTTGCTTGACAAGCAAATGAAAAATGTCTGATCGTTTGACCAGGGCCTATGTTTTTCTTCTTTGTAACTGAGAATGTCCGTTGACCCACTTGCTTCAGGTTGTTTCTCTTGGAGGCCTATATACCTTTAGAACAAAGAAAGCCATAATATAGAAGACATGATGTACCTGGTGTGATTACAGCTTGACTCAAACAAAAAACGAGATTTAACTTGTTATCTTACCTTATGCTTGAATTTCAATGCAGTACTGTAGGATGATTCGTAGAAGAATATTCCAAGGTGTAATAATTATATTAATTCCTTGCAGGATGGACAGAAAGCTGAGGATACTTCATTAACAACTGGTTTGTTGATAAATTTATTAATCCCAATTTTCGAGCTTTTCGAGGAGTGTTGCTCCTTTAATAGATTTCTTACATATAAAGCTTTTATATTCTCATTGTCTATCATGTCATTTCCATGATAGTAAATTAGACTCGTTACACAAGTCGTACTCTTCACAAACAGCAACAACCACATTTGAACAAACACAACAACCTGCTTGCTTCAGCGTAGACTTATAAAATTCCTCCCACTCTGTTGGAAACAGCTACTTTCAACTACAACAACACGATTGCTGTTTCCTAAGAGTAGTTGGGAGGAGCGTAGACTACGACGAATGTAATAAGTCTAGCCTCAGCGTACTCTGAGGAAGCGCCTGTATGTTGTGGTAGTTCTTAGTTGGCTGTTTCCGAAAAAGAGGGAGGAAGGAAACGTATCTTATAAAATTGAATCGCAAGTGCCTTGAATAGAGAATCTTTGTCATGACGCAATTTGTAGGCTATGTTTCTCAGAAAACGACGTCTCTGAGGAATTACTGCAGTTGCGAAGATCAACTACGAAATGATTGGGTCTTTGGTCTTTAAGTGCAGGCCAAATCGTTAGTTTCATCTCGTACAATGAACAGTGCCAAATAAATGAGATTTTGTTCTAACTATGTATACGTCAAAATTTGTCGCTTTGATTCTGATGGTTTAATTTATTCACAGATGCAAAAGACCAACAAAACAATAACATAGAAAAGTAAGTACAATAGAAGCATTTTTAGGCTATTAAGCTTATCCTTCCTCTCTTAAGCTGTGCTCTCTATTAAGCTACCCTCTCTATTAAGCTACCAACTCTGTTTAGCTACCATCTCTATCAAGTTACCCTCTCTATCAAACTACCCTCTCTATTAAACTACCATCCCTTTCAAACTACCCTCTCTATCAAACTACCCTCTCTATTAAAATACCCTCTCTGTTAAGCTACCCTCCTTTTTATGCTACCATCTCTTTTAAGCTACCCTCCTTTTTAAGCTACCATCTCTTTTAAGCTACCCTATTAAGCTTACTTCTCTATTAAGCTACCATCTCTTTTAAGCTACCGTCCTTTTAAAGCTACCTTCTCTGTTAAGCAACACTTTCTATTAAGCTACCCTCTATTAAGCTACCCTCTCCATTAAGTTACCCTCTTCATTAAGTCACCCCCTCACTAAAGCTACCTTCTCTGTTAAGCAACACTTTCTATTAAGCTACCCTCTATTTCTATTAAGCTACCCTCTCCATTAAGTTACCCTCTTCATTAAGTCACCCCCTCACTAAAGCTAGCTTCTCTATTAAGCTACCTCCTCTGTAAAGCAACGCTACACTTTTTATTAAGCTACCCTCTCTCTTAACTTACTCGCTCAATTAAGCTATCCTCAATGTTCTATTAAGCTTCGCTCTTCATTAAGTTTTCCTCTTCATTGAGTCACCCTCTCACTAAAGCTAACTTCTCTATTAAGCTATCTTCTCTCTTATAAGCTATCCTCCTGTCTATTAAGCTACCCTCTCTAATAAGCTACCCTCGCTATTAAGCCACCTTCTCTATTGGACTAGCCTCTCTATTTATGGGAATTACACTGCGTCTTTAATTCAGTCTTTGCTGCATTCTCTACTTATTTTTGATTCTAGGATGTGTATGTTCTGTGGAGAGCAAAACGACCAATTCACAGAAGATTCCATTGAAGTTCATTATTGGAAGAGTTGTCCGATGCTTAAAAGATGCGATAATTGCACACAGGTATCATCATATCTAATTTATTCAAGAACGCTGATGAATTCATTCTCATGCTCGCTCTATCTATATCTACGAGCGTATTTTGTTTGTAACCTCAGGTATCCTTCTCTTTTTGGAAGAACTCCCAAATTCTGAAAACAGTAGAGTTAGCAGGAAAACGTTTCCTGTACCGAGAAAAATTCAGCTGCCAAACGGTTGGCCGATCAGATAGAACGAGATTCCTTGCCATGTCTGCAAAATCCTCCAGCTTCGGGGGCAGAAGTTTTTGGAGGCCTACCAAACCTGCCGTTTTCAGAAAACGGTACCAAAAAATACGTTTCGACGTCTACCGAAAACAGAATGTGACAAAAAATACGCCCTTATTATTCAGTAAGGGCCTTAAGGGCATCACACTGACGAGGCTCAGATTAATGAACTCTCAAACAAATTTTCGAAAAACATGAGACTTAGCCATTGTTGATTTTGCATAAATTGAAGGAGGATTATTCGTTATCAGTTGTGTGCTGGATAGGCCTATTTCATGGGTCAAAGTTGTTATACTGCAGTGAATTGACCTTTTCAAAGAGGTCTGAGTCGGAGAATAATTATTCTGGAAGATGGCAGACACTTTGAGAAAGGGGTTCCTCTCCCCATGCAACGTCTGCAACGTGATTGCAAGGGATTGCAGTCGCATCAAGAGAGGTTGTGCAATAAATTTCGTTTCAAATTCACGAATAATTGGAGCAGAAGTGAAAGAAAGTTCTTGTATGTAACTTCTTGACGTGGGCAAACGAAACTTTTTTCGAGGACGCGAATGTACAAGGTAGCGGGCATCGGGTGTTTGCAAATTTCAACTGTATTGACATTATTTCAATTTTGCATGAATATCATAATTGGATGATATTCCAGAATGTGGAATAGTTTATATTTGTACAATATAATATCATTCGTTACATTGGTATCATATCAATTTCATGTTTTTTATAGGTTGTCGAAATTTGCAATCTGAACGACCATCTTCTCTCGGAGTGTGATAAAAAGGCAGATTTTAAGAAATGCCCAAGATGCCAAGAAGCCATTTTGAAAACAGAACTTGATGACCATGTCAAAGCGAAAGCATGTCCAGGTAATCAATACGAGGCTCACACAATATGCCAGATCAACACTAATCGATTGTTGTAATTGTTACTTTATTTTCAGTAGGCTGTTATTTCTAGCTTTTTCAGCTAATTTAGGCGTACTATGCATGCCACATCCAGGCATGGGACCCCAAGTTTAACGTCCTTTCCGAAGGACTGTAAAGTGAGTTGTTTAGTCATCCATCTGAAAAGTCACCTATCCAGATGCTGACTTCACACGACCAAGCTTTACTTCAGCTGTCTAACGAGAGCTGACTGAGAAGATAAGCCACCTATCCACATTGTAGCCGACGATTAGTGAATCGATTTTACACTTGAATCAAATCGCTCTGCATTTATTGAAGATACTATGGTGTTGTGGATCTACAAGCTCGTCCGTTTGGGGCTCTGGAGGACCATGTGTGGTATTATTAAAGTCATTGTTGAGGTCCTGTTAGTTCACCTACTTCTGGGATCCTAGTGACAGCCACTAAATACAGTTTTTTCACTTTCGCTTCTAGTATAATTAAAAAATGAATTTGCCGTCTATTAATAGCCTAAGGCTACTCAAGCGCTTCTACGCTTTCCCCTGGTCTGGATACATGTAGCATAAAGCTGGGTGCAGCCAGACACGGTGTCCATGATTGCGAACCATGAGGTACCCATGGGTAGAGAGAAGCACATATTTGTTATACGTTTGTGCATGGTTGCTATCTTTGCAAAACAATCACAGATAGAAAGACCATAGCCCACAGCGATTTTGGTTGTGAGCCCTGCTCGCCACCCTCCTTGGCTACGCCATTGCATTAAACTCACTTTTTAAAGGCCTTCGAAAATGGCCGAAAAACTTCTGGTTCTCTAGACTTAACTATGGTTGACTGGTTAACTGATGTTTGATATTGCAATTTTTGCTTTTCCCAGCAACACGCGGTGACAAGGCCCTCAATCGTTGTCCTCTTTGCAAGGAAAAAGTCTTACAGGGAGACGAGGTATGCTTTTTCACATTCTTTCTGTGATTGGAACTTTTATATGGCTGTTTTCAGCATTTAAAGCCCCGACAAACGTTAAGGTCAATCTCCATTAAAATGAACCCTGGCGATCGCCGAAGACCGCCAAAAATCGTGTGCGAATTCTTTTCTAGCATACCCAAAATATACGATCCCAAGGAACGGATTCATGAGCACCTGTGTAAAACAAAAAGACTAGCGTAACCATTTCGGGAACGTGAACAGGGTCCAATTACAGTTTTAATATATTCAGACTTATCAAGGCTGTTTCTGACGTCGTATTAGACATGATAGTCACCACTTATCTGACAAGCCTTTGATATTTAGTAGGGCAACATTTTGGGAGAGGTCCGTCTCCCATCATCGTGCAATGAGAGATAAGGTTTTTTTCTTATTTATTGCAAAGGTCGGATCGAACCGGAAATTAACCGGACCTGCGAGGAAGCTCGGATTTTTTTGGCGCTCAGTTTCTAAAATTTGTGGCGTCAAAATTTCGTTCCGTGCAACTTTTGATGTTATTCAACCAGATTTCAAAATTCAACCAGAGGGTCTAAATCATCAAAGATCCAAGTTTATTTATGGACAGCTTTTCGGGTTAAAATGTTACAAATGAGATTTAACGTTTAATGGGTCAGGGGTCATAGGGTCAGCTTTTTCGGTTCAAAGGTTGCAGGTTAAGTTTAATAATATGGGTCAGGGGTCATGGTTGCATTATCATTGAATGATACTGTTGTCTTTTAGGGCTGGAAGAAGCATTTAATGAATGTTTGCAAGGCGAATGCAAAAAGATTACAACAACAAAAACATGGTAAGTATTGTTATTAGATTCTTCCAGTAACAATGATGTTGCAAATTGTCGCGGTGGGAAAAGATGAAAAAAATGTTATTCCTTCTTGAAACTTTGAAGTATGGCTGAAAAACTTTTTTCCAAGTTGTAAACTTCAAAAACCCTTCTTGCGACTACTCTCTACCCTCCCCCAGACTAAGACCTGCTGCTTCAAAACGAATGAATTAGAAAGTATACGTAAGACTGAAAGGGAACTTGTAAGATTATTATCTGCCAAATTAATCTAAATGATATTACCAGAGTTAATAATTTTTTCAATCCTTTTTGACAATTTTGGCGAATATTTTTAGTCCAGAAAATTCTTAGGAACAAAGTTCCCAAAAATTCCGATATATATTCCACCTCTGGTTGAGGGTCGCAGGACTTTGATAATGTTGCTCGGAGGCTAGAAAAATGCTGAACTTCTTAGAGCACAATGATTTTCAACAACTTTCTGCGAGATTTTGAGAGAGTATGAGAGATAATGGAGTAAATATACATTTGATTTATTTTCTATAAACTAGCCAGCAAAGGGTTAGGCCTATGGACCAAATGCACGTTCATGCCCTCTGCCTTATTACTATACCTTTACGCCTTACAGTTGAAAATTTATTTCTTTCCCCAAGGATCTTCTCTAACTTCATTACTTTCTCTTTTAGCTTCGAAATCTGGTGGAAAACCATCGAAAGGAAGTAATGCGACACTACGTGAGGGTGTGAAAAAGAGGACTTCAAAAGCGGTAACTAAAAATGCAAAAACAGGTGATGTCAAATAACATTAAGTGAGATGAGGTTTGTAAATAGATTGTTCAGGTAGTTTTAATGTCGTATAGGTAGAATATCGAAGCCAAAATTTATACGACAGTAGGTCGAGTTTTGTAAGGTTGTATTAAATGCGTGTGCATTGCGTCAGTTACTTTTTGTAAGTAAACAGCTTGAAATAGCTATTCGAGCCAATGAGACGGCAAGGACATCAATTTTACTAACTTTCTACCTGGATTTTACTCTGCCAAGATAAACCCTCTCAAAATTACGTAGGTACTTGAGCAAAGATTTAGACCCTTCGGTTGTTGCGCTTTTATGGCTTTTATTTGAAAGAAGGCGCCTTCCATTTAAGAGAAGAAGCGGAAGGCCGCAGAACACACGGTCAAGTGATATTAGCAGCGGCAACAACCGAGTTTTCCCCGCTTCAATGTGACTCGGTCTGGCAGAGTCTCTTCAAGGCAAAAGCCGTCAGACTGAAAGAAGGAGCTGAGTGCGCCAATTGAAGAAGAAGGGAAAAGCTTGATGGAAGGATGCTACTGTCACGCAATAGAGGGTAAGAAAAATCACAGATTTCTTTTACAAATATAACTTAATAGTAATAATCTTGTATAAAAATTATCTCAGCTAATATAAAATTAATTTAAATTAATATTACAACTATATATTTTCATCTTTTCAAGTCCCCAATACCTTAAAACGTTAAGATTAATAGCGTCAATATGTATACACCTTTTCAACCAAGAGCCTCGTTTTCAAAATTTACGAAAATTTGTTCGCACGAAAATTTTGACCCCATTGAGTCATTTTTCACGGTCAAATCCCTTATAACTTTTCTAACCTTCAATCACTATAAAGTCAACATCATAAGGACCAGAAGCTTAAACATTTGCCCAAACATTAAAACGAAGGTGCTGAATTTGTATCTGATGTCGAAATGCTTCTGTGACACAATTTAAAAAATTTTTGAAAACGAGGCCCTTAGTTGAAAAGGTGTATTAACCAAATTTCAATATACGCTCATTTTTTTATAAAATTTTGTCCATCAACTGTAGTAGGGTTTCTAAGGTTTTGGCCATTCTTATATCGGTATAAGATAAGTGTATATGAACAAGGTTTAGGTAAAAATCTTTTTACGACAGAAACCCGTTTGCTAAATTACAAATGTTCTTAATTGCTAATACCTACAACAAACTAATTAGGGTAGTATGAAATAGTTAAAAAATAATAAGAACTGAAAAATTATTAAAGGCAGTCTGTCCCCCATCTAATTGGTCTCTGATTTTTTGCGTGTAGCGTCAAGGTTTCATCAAATTAAAATTCAAATTTTGCGCCACTCTGAATTTCACACTTCGATCCACCTTACCCTTACCTTTAGTAATGAATGTAAGAGTGTTGCCCCAAACTAATTATCAATTATTTTTTTGTATAAAAAAATTCCCAAACAATAGAACGTATTCATGAAAAGACACAATAGTTATATTTTGTTAAGGTATCGTGCATTTGTGTGGTATGTTCTATTGGCAAACTAAATCAATCAATTGACCAGTTTTGTTTTAATCTTCTCGCAGGCCATGGCCATGACACTAAAGAGTATACAAGAAAAGGGCACAATGGAAGCACATGGATCATTTTAATGGTTTGACGTTCAAGTGGTATGTTCTATTGCCAATCTAATTTGATTGATTGACCAGTTTTATGTGAATCTTCACAGGCCTGTGCAACTCTACTTGCTGCTAAAACATCATTTTACTAATAAGAACATCATCACCTTCAATAACATTTAGAAAATGACTCAACTCATTTTCATATGCACGTGCATACCTCTGAGGGAAAGAATACATTATGACATCATCACTGATACCTGTTGCATCAGACTGGCATACAGATGTGGTATTTTGGTTTTTACTTTCTAGCATCCCTGCATCTCCGAATGCTTCCACTCGTTGGTCATAGCCATAAGCAGCAAATCTACTCTGGTCGATGATACCTATTACCCCACTTGGGAACTTCATAGTCACTGCAAGGGTATCAACATCTCCAACATCAGCAAAATCCTGACGAAATGCATGTCCTTGTGCATAAACAGTCTCAGGCTTTTCACCAACTATCCACATTACTAAATCAATATCATGTATTGTGCTATCGTGGAATATTCCTCCGAGGCATTTTTCTACCTGAATTGGCAGTTTTGGGTGGTCTCTACTGCATGTTTTGACCATTTGTAGTTGCCCCACTTTACCCTGTAGCACCCCATCTCTCAGCTGCGCATGAGTCGGGTCAAATCTCCTGTTGAATGCACACATCAGGGGCACTCCCAGTTTCTCTGCTTCTTTGTAGCAGTTCTCTGGAAAACAAACAAACACATTAATTGGTAGTGAAGGGTGAAATGCTGTATTTAGTGGCAGTTGCTAGGATCTCAGTTGTACGTTAACTAATCAAGACCTTCACCCTGGCTGTGATGCTACTGTAGCAGGGGCTCAAGCCCCGACGTTGCTGAGCTTCTGACATCACAAGCCAGCTGTTGAAAAACAGACAATCTCAGAGATGCCATCCCATGGTCATCATGGTATCTCATGGTATCCCCCATTGTACTGCATATCTGCCACCGTACTGCACATCCCCCACTGTACTGCACACACATTAGATGGGATGACTGAGTACCTATTCCTCCATGCTCATACATACACTCATACCTGTAAAGTACTTGCACCTCATACCTGTTTTTTCATATGTTTCTGCAATTGGTTTTTCACAGAATACTGCTTTCCCAGCTCTGATGCATCGCAGTATCTGCTCTTCATGCACATATGTAAACGTTGCGATAATCACTCCTTTTACCAAAGGGTCATCTTCAAAATTAAATAAAATATGCAGTCAAAAACTGTGCATAAAGAATGGTATGCTTTATGCTACTACTACTGATGATGATGATGAAGATGACGATGATGATGATGAGATGATGATCGTGATAATGATAATGATGGCAATGATGAAGATGATGATGAAGATGATGATGATGATGATGATGACAATGATGATGATGATGATGATGATGATGATGAAGATGATGATGATGAAGATGATGATGATGAGACGGTAATCGTGATAATGATTATGATGATGATGGCAATGATAAAGATGATGATGATGATCATGATAATGATAATGATGATGATGATGGCAATGATGATGATGATAATGATGATGATGATGTTGAAAATGATGATGATGATGAAGATGATGATGATAATGGCAATGATGGTGATGGTGATGGTGATGGTTATTATTATTACTATGATTATGATGATGATTATGATGATGCTGTTGATTATGGTGAAGGTGATGGTGATTATAATGATAATGATGATGATGCTGGTGATTATCGTTATGATGCTGTTGATTATGATGATGATGATGATGATGTTGACAATGATGATGATGATGATGATGTTTAAAATGATAATGACAACAAAAATGATGATGGTGATGGTGATTATGATTATGATGACAATGATGATGCTGATGATTATAATGATAATGATTATGATGATGGTGATGGTGAAGATGATTGAGGACAATTGCATTTATGATTATGATCCAAGAAATGGCAAAGTGATCGCATAACTAACTTGATGATCCAAGTGATACAAGTGATCGCAAGGATGATGTTGATGATGATAGTAGTAGTGATGGTAATGACATGCGATGATGATGATGGTTATGATAATGATATACTATCTGCTGATGGGCGTGAACCACTGAACCACTGATCTTCCCTGAGGGTTTCTAATGTCTGGAAAGTTGAAAGTTAATAAAGTTAAATTTTCAGCCTTAAAAGAAGTTATTTAAAAACTTGTTATCCATTCACATTGCGTGAGTATAAATGAAGGCTAGGCTATGTCTTACCAAGAACAATCGCAATGTCATCCGAATGCAGGGCCTTTGTGTCTCGTAGTCTGTAATCTGAAACATATTTCTTAGCTTTTTCCAGGTCTAAATCGACCACATAACGTAAATCTATCCTTTTGTTTTGAACACAGTTCTTGAAATGAATTGTCCCTGCTCGTCCAATGCCAAAAATTGCAATTCCAAGCGAAGGTTTCTCGACCTCTGCTGCCAATACCATCTTCGTTGTGTTGATGTACAGTGCAGTGCAGTGCAGAGTGCCAATCACAATCCGTGGTGCCAATCAGTGGGGCCAAATAATGCTGTGCGTGAAAGGCTTGACAGGAAGTGATTTGAGTTGAGGGGAGAGACAGGCACATGCGCAATGGTTAGTGGGTGGGAGGGAGGCGTGGAAGAGTACCGGTTTATCCTGTTTGCAATTATGCTGTACAAACAAATTTTGCAGTAGTTGAAAAATTGAACAAGTTCTTCCAAAACACTGCCTGCTGAACAGTTTCGTGGCTTCATCACAAAGCTTCAATTCATCTACAACTCCCAATATGGTGCAAGACGAACAAGACTCTGCGAAAAAACGAGGAATAGGCCTTGCAATATTTGGCCTAGGACGTGCCGGTTCGATCCATTTCAAGAATTGCATGACAAACAGGAGGATTGATCTTCGCTACGTGGTGGACATAGATGTCGAAAAGGCGCTGAAATATGTCTCTGAGAATAAACTGAGGGATACAAAAGTGCTTTTGCCTGCAGAAATCAGTGTAGTTTTAGGTGAAACTTTTTCTTCTTCGTATTTAACAGGCCAACAGGGTCAGGGTTTAGGCTCTACACCCGGCGTTTACGTCTTCCAAACCTGACAGACAGGCATGCATCGCACGCATAGACTATACCAAAGTGCAAAGACATGAAAAGGTCACACTGTTAATACATGTCTCTTACCTATCTACAATGCTTGCTGAAAGTTGTTGGAACAACCCACCCCCCCATAATTTAATTTTTGAAAAATGGAATGCGTCTTCCCTTTCCGGAAGTCAACCCCCTTGGCCCTTCCCCCCAAAACAATAGTGTTCTGCTCTAGACTTGAATCTTTGCGTACTGCATACCAAAGGCTTTTGTTTGAACAGTAGGAGTACTTTTCCTATTGTTTAAGCCTGTATTGCATAGCAATTTCTTTGGTGCACACTGCAAAGTATCAACCAGGGTTCTGTCCATCTACACTCTGAAATTTTGCAAAATGCATTATTAGTAGGTGACTGGTGCTTGTGGAATACTCTTTGTATTTCTACCCAAACAAAAAAGGGTCATGGTCAAAATCATGACCTTCAATGCCAGAGATGGTTCCTTGCCCCAATGAGGTACAACAACATGGCCCTGGAAATAACACTGCCTGTGATAACACCGGAAATAACTGCCTGAAATCCTGCCAGGCTGGCCTTTTCTGATAAATGTAATAAAAAGTAATTTATTATTTAGATGACCCACTTGTACTTGGTGTGGTAATTGCATCTTTCACAAATGCACATGAGGAACAAGTTTTGCAATGTTTGAAAGCCAAAAAGCTGTTTTCTGTGAGAAACCTTTGGCTGAAACTTTTGAAGCAACTGGTAAGAAACTTCCTTATTTAATCTGAGATTCTGCAATGAAGTGCCTACTGTATATTCTTGAATAAGCCCCCACCTCTGAATAAGCCCCCTCCAATAAGCCCCCATCTAAGAGCACATTTTTGCAAAAAAAGGCTCCCTCAAATAAGCCTTCATGGGGAATTATTCAAAAGCCTTAAAGATTAGCTTTTACCAATAATGCATCTTTCAACTAACTAAAACACTGTAAAAAGCCATTGCTGCCAGGCCTGCCTATCAATTCAACCAAGAAAGGGTGTTTGGGTTTTACGGTTGCACGGTTTTGCCAATATTCTTGCTCGGATTTTCGGTTTTCCAAATCTCGATGGTGAACGGTTTTACGACATTTCTGGCTAATTTTTCCGGTTTTTGATAAAGATTTTGCGTTGTTGGTACTGAATGACGGCTCTGTGAACCTGTTGGTTTGCCCGGAATTAAAAACGAAAATTGTTATTGGAGGACAACGTCTCAAAAACGTGAAGTGAACAGTAAAAGTTGACGAACCTACAGTTTTCATAGATTCTCTGTGCAATTTTTTTGAAAACGGAGACTTGAATCTTGCCATATGGATTTGTTCAAAATATCGCACGGTTCTACGGATTTTGAACAAATTTTGAGCTGATGTACGGTTTCCATACCCCCCAAACACCCCCTCAACCAATAATCAGCCATTTGGCTGTTGGCAAGCAGCTGATTTTGATTATTGTAGAAGATGGATAAGGTATATTTTTCCTCTCTGCCATTCTGTCAAGAACACACTCGCACTGGATCTAATGGACTGTTTAATAAGCCCCCTCCCTCAAATTAGCCCCCTCTTAAATAAACCCCCACCGTGAAATTCATTTTGCAAATGCAAATAAACCCCCAGTGGTCTTATGCAAATAAGCCCCTGGGAGTCTGATTTGGTGTTTGAGTATTTGTTACTGTAAGGATGATTCTTAAGATGTATGAAAAATTCCACCGCCCCCCTTCAGAAGCACTAATGGGCTTGCTGCCCAACCTTCATCAGCTAAATGTTGCCACACCGAAAGCACGCCTAATTTCCATTTTAAGGGTTTCTTTTGTCCGAAGAAAAGTTGAACACTTTGCTGAACTCTGCTGATTCTCATGTCTTTGTCCAATGTTAACTTTTAGTTTCGTTCTTTTTTTTCAGAAAAATGTTACGCAGAAGCCGAGAGACTCAATGTTCCTCTGTTATGCGCATTTAACCGAAGATTCGATCCAGCTCACTCATCTGTCAGAGACGGTGTTCTACAAGGCAAAATCGGCCAACTGCAAGTCGTCAAAACATGCAGCCGAGACTCGCCGTTGCCACCGCTGTCGTTCTTGAAAGTCTCGCACGGAATGTTCCACGACTGTGCCATTCACGACATCGATCTAATCATGTGGATCGTGGGAGAGAAACCAGAAGTGGTCACCGCTCAGGCGCATGCGTTTCGTAAAGAAATCGCTGACATAAACGACGTGGACACTGTTGCAATCACATTGAAGTTTCCTAGTGGCGTATTAGCATTGATTGATTTGAGTAGATTTGCTGCTTACGGCTATGACCAAAGATTAGAAGCATTCGGAGATGCGGGGATGCTACAAAGTAAAAACCAAAATACCACATCTGTATGCCAATCGGATGCAACAGGTATCAGTGATGACGTCATAATGTATTCGTTCCCTCAGAGGTATGCACGCGCATATGAAAATGAGCTGAATCATTTTCTAAATGTTATTGAAGGTGATGATGTTCTTATTAGTAAAAATGATGTCTTAGCAGCAAGTAGAGTTGCACAGGCCTGCGAAGATTCGCATAAAACTGGTCAATCGATCAAATTAGATTGGCAATAGAACATGGTTCTCAAACGTATAGCCACTGGAACGATGCATTTATTCCTATTGTGCCTTTTCTTGTATATGCTCTAGTGTCAGTTCCACGGCCTGTGAAGATTCATAATGCTGGTCAATTAAGCAAATTAGATTGGCTATAGAACATGGCTCTCAAACGTATAGCTACTGGAACGATGCATTTATTCCTATTGTGCCTTTTCCTGTATATGCTCTAGTGTCAGTTCCACGGCCTGTGAAGATTCATAATGCTGGTCAATCAATCAAACTAGATTGGCGATAGAACGTGCCTCTCAAACGTACAATCACTGAAACGATGCATGTAATCCTGTCGTGCCTTTTCCTGTATATGCTCTAGTGTCAGTTCCACGGTCTGTGAAGATTCATATTGCGGGTCAATCAATCAAAATTGTTTTGCAATAGAACGTACCTCTCAAACGTACAACCAGTGGCACAATGCCCTTGCTGCTATTGTGCCTTCTCTTGTATATCATCTAGTGTCAGTGCAAGACCCGTGAAGATTCACATAAAGCTTCACATAAAGCTGGTAAATCAACACAATTGGATGTGCAATAGAACATACCTCTCAAACGTACAACCACTGAAAAAATACCCTTGCTTCTATTCTGCCTTCTCTTGTATATCATCTAGTGTCAGTGCAAGACCCGTGAAGATTCACATAACACTTGTCAATCAACACAATTAAATTGGCAATAGAACGTACCTCTCAAACGTACAACCAGTGGCACAATGCCCTGCTTCTATTGTGCCTTCTCTTGTATATCATCTAGTGTCAGTGCAAGGCCCGTGGAGATTCACATAAAGCTTGCCAATCAATTAAACAAGTTCGACAATAGAACATACCACTCAAACCTACAACCACTGAAAGAGTTCACTCATTACTATTGTGCCATTTCTTGTATATGATCTAATGTCAGTGAATATCGCAGCTAAAGTTGTGGAAAAACCAACTATGGACCAACTATTTGTTTTTAAAGGACGCTTTTAGCTTAAAGCACACATTTTTTATTTTCTCGAAGTCTTTTAGCTCTTTTTGAACTGAGGTCCCCTGTTAAAAAATCTTGAAACAAGTTGCTGAAAGGAATCCTCCCCGTTCACCGTTGATGATTTACACGCATTTTTATTAGGAAGTACTCTTAAGGAAGGTAGCACTCGGATAGGCAACAATTTTAGGAATTCCAGTACTGGATCTGAGACTATTTAAGGCATCTGAATTTAAAGAATATTGTTTTCTGCACGAGAGGACTATGATATTCAAAATGGGGATGCTTTCGACAAGCTAATGTCGAGCCTTTTCCTCCCCACTTTCTCTAATCTCAATTGAGTCTAATATTTGTTAGTTGGTTAGTTAGCAGTCATTTAAGTTAGCATATTTGTTAGTTAACATGTTAGTTAGTCACTTAGTTAATTGGTTAGTTAATACGCTATTTAGTTTGTTGATTGGTTAGTTAGTTTTCTAGTGATGTAGTTAGTTATATACTTCGTTATTAACTTGGTTAGCTAGTTGGCTTGTTAGCTAGTTGGTTAGCTGGCTGGCTGGGTTGTTAGGTTGCTTGTTAGTTAGCTAACTTTTTAGTTAGGTGGCTAGTTAACTTGCAAGTTAATCAGTTAGTTAATTGGTTTGTTGGGTCATAAGTAAATTAGTTAGTTAGTTCCTTAGTTAACAAGTCCGTTAAGTCAGTTCATTTGTCAGTAGTCAATCAGTTATCTAGTTATTTAGTTAGTGAGTTAGTTGGTTAGATAGCTAGCTTGTTGGATCGTTAGTTTATTTGTAAGTTAGTTAGTTAGTAGTGAATTTGTTGATTAGTTAGAAAATTAGTTAGTCAATAAGTCAGACAATTATTTAGTTAGTTAGTTAGTTAATTCGCAAACTTGTTGGTTAGTTAGCTTTGTTAGTAAGTTACAGTAGTCACTTGATTGGATTTGCTTGATAACACTTCAAGACGGTCCGTTGGGGGCGTAAATGGGCGACATGAATACTGTTAATTAGAACGATCTTAATAAAGTTTAGCCAGTCCTGTAGTTACCATCGGAAGAAGAGTGAGGCATGCAAAGGGTGCTGGGATACATGTGATCTGGACATGTGATAAAACAGAATCAAACGAAACTTGGTGATGCCATTTGGTCTGACGTCATATGTTGGGCTGTGAATTTTCACTCTACTATTACACTGCATTGTGTGAACACTTGTTCAATACCAAATCCACATTACGTTTCGTTATTGTCGGCAATTCAATTCACAATCAATACTTCATCCTGTAAATTATTTAATGTCCAAGTGTTCACAGTAATTCATGATAGTGGAAGCTTAAGTGTGAAAATTTAGGACGGTTTTATCGTGCAACTCTAGGGTTTGCACCAAAGGCGATTTTACCTGTGTTTTTACCCGGATCGCCACTTGGCAAATTCTTCGCATCAGGGGTTTCGTCACGACGCATGCGCTGAATTGCACTTTCGCTTCGACTTTTCCTCTCAGCTGATGACGAAAACTAAACGTTGAAATGACTTCTATTATACCTCCAAGATCCTACTGAACACCTCGCAGAACAGCGCTAGTCGCTAGGATCTCAGTGTTAGTTTAATTTATGGAGACCTCGATCCTGACTGTGACGCTACCGTAGTTTGGGCTCGAACCCCGGCCTCGCTGAGCTTCTCACATCACTATCCGACGGGGCTAAGTATTTCATATTACAAACACTATATGACAAAATTTTTAATAATTTGCATAATCACGGCCTTCGTGAAAAAAGACGAAAAGACATACTAAACTGGATAGTGGCGCTGTGAAGGAGACATATATATTCTTTTTAAATTAACAAACTTGACCCTTTTAGATCGCCGGGTGTTGTGGCGTGCACCTGTTATCCAGCTGCTTGGAGGCTTGAATCGTAGAATGGCTTGAGTTCGGGACCACTGGTTGCCGCATGCCTATGTCGATCGGACGTCCGCGCTAAGCCAGACGTCAACATGGTTACATTGGAGTAGTCCGATATGACCAGGTTGTATAATGAGGAACGTACTGGCCCAGGGTGGAAACACAGCAGGCAAAAGTTCTCGCGCCTGGCAGTAGTGGGATAGCGTTTGTGAATAGGCTACGGTTGTCAGCCCGCGCAATACAGTCGGACACGGTTCTCTTTTGTTTTCAGTCAACCTCGATAACTCTTTAAATAACTATCTAAGTCATTGAATTACAGACAAACTAACTAACTAACGAAACAACGATTGAACGAACTACCTAACTGACTAACTAACTCACCAACTAAATAACCCACTAAGAAACCAACTAGCTACTAGCTAACTTACTTAACTTCTTAACGAACTAACTTGACTAACTATTAACTAGCTCATAAAATAATAACTTGCAGTGCTATCTGGACAACTATTTAACGAATTAACTAACTAACTATCTTACTAACTAACTAATCAACTATTTATCTATCTAACTAATTAACTAACATTTTGCGTATAAACCTATTGGGTAGCTTATTAACTTAGTAATTTGAAGCTAAGTCACTATGATCTTAAAACTAACCAGGCTTAACCGTAAGAATTGATCAAAATTTGTCCAAGAAAAGTGGGAATGAGAATGTGAAAAGTTAACTTGAATCTTGACATTCTAATTTAAATTTTTAGAATTTTGGTAAGGAAGAAACGTTGTTTACCCAGCATAAGGAGCAGTACAGACCAGAGTCGTCAAAAGCGATTTCCATAGTCTTTGGCATAGCAACGGAATTGCAAAGTGACCAAATGAATTTCTGAAGGCAACACGAGGCCAGCCTCTGTTCAAGCAAACCAGGTATTCAGCTGCTTGTTTATTTCTCCAGTTAATATGAAAACTTGAGTGTTTTTCTGTTGGTGTAAGCAGCACCTGGGTCTAGCTGATACAGCTTGGCCAACCGCACCTACATCCATAAAGAATTCCATTCGTACTGACTGATTTATTCCAAATAAACACATTAAAATACCCTAATATTTGACGTCGGGTCCATTTAGGCCACTTTGCGGCGCAAGTTCTTTGAAGAAAGTTTCTAGCACAATGGCCGCTTTCTGTTCGCTTGTTTAGGTTTCTCGTTGCCATTGTAAACAAGGTAAACAGACGAAACTTGTTTACATGCTTATGTTTACTCTACCTTGGCTGTTTCACTAGCCTGGGTAAATAGAATTACCCTTATCATTTGCGCAAACAAAACGTAATTTCCTTGATCCAACCATGGCGAAGAAAACTTGTTCCCGCCAAATTGACGCTCTGATGATTGTTGCCATGGTTACAGGCCCTGTGGGCCTAAGTCATCCGGATCAAAAGTGGCTTGAAAACAGTGTTACCGTGTCTAACTTCGTTTATCATTCTTTATCACCATATTTCTTAAAAATTCGGCTTGTACAAGTAATTTTTGTCACTGAAAAATTGAAGGGGCCTTTTTTTAAAAACAACTATTCCTGCGCGAAGTGCTGAGGCAGGTCTGGGGCCTAATGCCGGTGCATTCGGAGAATTCCCTGAAGGAGCGTGTGCTGTCTGGTCCGACCTTCAGGCTGAAGAATTTTCTAATCTAAAAGTCTGTTGCTTTGGTTAATTAAGCAATTTTTCACCGCAACGACAGTGTGAACGTGTAAATAAAGGTCCTTGTTTATAAGGTTTTTGGTAACAAGTCTCGGATGGTGTGGTGAACTAACTCCAGTATATGCTGTAGCGCCAAGTAAAATGGCGCTTAAAGGGGGTAGACCTTGGGAAACTATTTTGGAGTTGTGAATTACCAAAACTTCTTACAAGTAGCAATTTTGTCAGAAAATGTAAAATGAAGACAACGATTTTCAGTTTAGACATGTTGCGGATTATCCAAAATCCATCATCAGTTATGAATTGAATTGGATTGTTGTAAAACGTCACATAGGCTGCGTGACCACCCTCTCGTTTGTTTCAGGTGATTGTGAAACATCCGGACAATCAAAGAATCGTTTTGACACCTTTGCAATCGGGTGTTGTTCGTTTAAACAACACGCTCCGAAAATACTCGCAAGAGGTGTTATAATCACGTTTAATTAGTCGTCTAATGTCTCGCCGCTATTGTAAATACTGTAGACAACTGTCGGCGTGCTTGTCGTCGTAATTAAGCCGATACTATACGAAAAATTGTCCGAGCGAGTAATTATCGGCAGTGCGGCGCTTTGCCCATGAAAATAGCCCTCGATATGTAAGGGACCATATACACTATCACTTGATTTTTCTTAAAACAGTAGGAAACATTCCAGCAAATGCTAAATTCTTCAGTTTCCTTCTTACTTTTTTGCTGTAGCACCTGTCCATTACTTTAATCCATGATGACAGATCTGTTTATTTGTGTTGATGCGATTTTCTCTTATGAAAACTTCGAAAAGTCATCGTCATCATCATAACAGTATTTTTGTTCAGTGTTCAGTGCTACCAATACTCAGGATCAAGATGTTTACTTGTGTTTAGATCGGCATCGTAATAGACGTCAAACTCATTGAATTGTCTATGAGATACACAAGCTCTTCGAACCTGATATGCATTTTGAAAAAATTGAATTGCCCCTTGCCATAACTGTGAATTTTGTAACTCCATAAACGCATAAGCAAAAGCCATCATTCTATGTAACGTGGATACGCTGTCGATTTTGTTCTAATAAATAAGCACAGATCAATAAAAACACGAACAATTCTTCGCCAGACATTTCGCATTTCGCTTTTTGTTCAATTGATACACATACAGCAATGAACGAATGAACGATAGAAAAATCAGAACTTAAAAGAACGATCAGACACACAGGAGGACAGTGTTAATCCGCGCTGACAGAAATAAGAAAATAAGGGATGCTCTCGAGCATCCCTAACTTAATTGGTCGGCCCTTTGATCCTTACTTGTGAAAAATGTAAGGGAAATTTCCTAAAATCGACCATGTACACTGCGCATCAAGGTGCTAATTCGCGTAATCTGTAGAAGAATGTAAGAAAGTTGCTAGTGTATATGGTCCCTAAATGTACAAAAAAGGTGTTGGAATCAATTTCCAGCGTGGGAAAAGCTTTGAAGGAGTCTGTTAGAGGATTTTTCAAGATTTTCATTGCAATTATTGTAAAGATTTTCTGCAACTACTGTAAACCGTTGAAAACCGAAAAAAGAAAAAAAGATAAATTGTCTCATTCATAATTCTATTTGTTTCAATTTCAACATCTGCCAGTCAAGAACTGTGGTTTTTTCACGTGTTCAATAATACTGCACGTTGATTGGCTACTCTAAAGCATATTGTTTCCATTCGACGAGGTCCCTGATATTGATACTCTAGATTTTGCTGCATTAAGGCCATTGGCCTATGCTTTCTATCAGGAACTGCAAGTCGTGTATTCACTTATTAAACTTACGGCCTAGTTGTGGGGATCTCTGAAAGTTTTTCCTTTGTAATTTTCATCCCAACCATGATTTAGGTAAAATTTGGTGTTGAGCAAAATTGTTCATGATCTGTCGCTGGATGTTGAGCCTTAGACTCGTTACATAAGTCCCACTCTTCGCAAACAGCAACAGCGGCCTTTAGCAACAGCAACAACTATTAACCTGAAAAAATTGAATTGGATGGCCTAATGCGCAGAGTGGCCTAATGTTCAGTAGTTCTGAGAAACTTATCGAAATCAAATTGGCCTTAGGAGCGAAAACTACGACTCATGGAATAATTCTAGTTCAACCTTAAAAGGATAGGCCTATTGAGGGATAACGAGAGTAATAAGCCTACCCATAGATTTGGGACAAGCCTAGAGAACGTGAGGCGAAGAGCGTTTTGCAAAAAATTCAGCGAACTCATAACACAAATAAGGTCTATTAACGGATTACATTATTGGCAAGCTATTCAAAAAGACTTATCAATGCCTCTAATAAGCTTAAAGTGCTCAGCTATTTCTTTGTATCAAATTAAATGATGAAATAATCATGAATTGTAATGAATTTTAATTGCACAATCAAAGGCGCCAAATTCTTTTAAAGTTTTTCATGTCTCCGAAAGTTTCATTCATTGCTCTATCGCACAATGTATGTACTTAGTGCTCCTACTGTACTGTAATGGGGCTATTACTTTGCAATAAAATTTTCCAACCAGTCGCGCGCGACATCGATGTCCTCTCAGTGTCTCCCAGTTTAACAACCTCGGAAACTTTGTAGCGCGCAACAAAATTTGTTGCAAGAGACACTTAAATGTCTTTTGGAGACAATAGAGACATTTCTTGTCTCCGCGACATGCAAATGACTCGGGGGACATGTTGCTCGCTTGTCACTCGCGTGTTTAACCACCCTGGGAGACACGCCGAATGCAGTGTCGCGCGCGACATGTCTCCTAGTTTAGCCATAAGTAGCTTTACAAACAATGAAGAAAAGCTAAAATTTCAAGAGCTCTAGCTACAGCCCTATAATGCGTCTTAAACTTCAGCTTTTTAGGTAACAAAACATTGTTGGCCCAACATTTGAGATTCGCTTGTCAGGTGAAATGTTTGACCGTGTAGCCACGTCCAGAAACATTGCTCGTCCAACATTTTTCTGTTTGCGTCAGGGAAAACATGTTTTCACGTTTCCAAAGACACCATGCCCTAAATTTGGATACTTTTTATTGTAAAGCAATGTTTTTGGACGTTGCCAAACTGTAAACAATTTGTTGTAAAGCATAATTAAAATGTTGGACCAACAATGTTTGATCGTTTTGCCAGGGTAAGGACATGGCTGCTAAATCGAATCATTTTGCCTTCTGTTTCTGCGTAGCCTCAATTCAATGCATAGCCTAGGCCCAACTCCCTTCTGTTATAGACCATTTCAACTAAGGGCCTCGTTTTCAAAAAAATGAAAATTAAGTCAGAGAAATTTCGACTTCAGAATCTGAAGTTCAGATTCGAATTCAGCACCTTCCTTTTAGTGTCGAGGCCAAGTTTTATGCTTCTAGTTCTTATGATGTAGATTCTGTAGCGATTAATAGTTTGAAAATTTATAAGGGTGTAAAATGACTGAGGGGTAAATTTTCACCCCCAGCGATTTTTCACGGTCAAATCCTTTATAGAATTTCCAACTTTCAACACCTATAAAATCAATATCTTAAGGACTAGAAGCATAAAACTTTGCCTCAACACTTAAAAGAGGGTGCTTAATTCGAATCTGAAGTCGAAATTTCTCTATAACCTAATTTTCAATTATCTTGAAAACGAGGCCCTTAGTTGAAATGGTCTATTTTTAAAGGAATTGTTTCCGTCTGTCAGTCATGCAAAGAATTAGACCACTTTCATGCAAAACCAATAATACGCTCAAACCCTTCAAGAAATTTGTATCCCCCAAACAAGAAATTAAAGGAAGGTGTGAGAGGAAACTGCTTTTACATAAATTAAGAAGCGTACATTTATGAAAATTCAAGATCGTTTCCATTGCAATTTCCCATGAAACTTCCCACTCACGCACCCACGTTGAATTCCACCCCTCTTTCAATGCTTCTGAATTTTTACTTTTTACCTTTTAATGTAATTTAACGTTAATAATTCCTCACTCTACTTCTAGGAAATACTTAATTATCAATTTAGCTGCTTTAATTGCTATATGAATTACAGTTACACAAACTAGATTGCTTAATACAAGTTGCAGCTCGTTAAAAAAAACTCTGACACCTTTTGTAATTATACATCCGACCTATAAAATAAATTGGTGTTATTTTTGGAATGTTGTGCAAATTAAAATTCTGTCTTTGAATTGTTGCAAACCTTTTCATGATTTATGCTTATTTCTTTTTAGATGACTTGTTATGCAATTCTCTTGAATTGCTCATAAATTCAAGAGCTTAAATCAATCGATTGAATGGGCCTAAGTAAAAGGTAATTCATTGCTTCTCTAAAATATTTTGATTGACCCAATTTTATAAGCTTGATCGCAGACTTGGATTTGATAAATCCTCCCCAGTTTAGGCCCCAATGTCTGCGCGCTGCGCGCTTTCATTCATAAAATTGAAATGAATGAAAGGTCGCGTGAAAGGTTACAGTTATACAAGAACTTTTTGGTCTGTAAAGCTGCGATTGTAAGCTGGGGTCCAGACCCCTTGAAAAATCACTCTTCTGCGGGTCTGGCGCTTCTCTGGAGCACACGCTACAGTCTTAAGCTTGGGCTTATTACATGAGTCGTATTTATCGCTACTGACTTGATAAGTTGAATTGGTGGACTCGTGGACTCTCAAAGTACTCAAAACAAACAGCTGTATGGTTGTTGTTATTGTTGTTGTTGTTGTTGTTGTTGTTGTTGTTGCTATTTACGCAGACCACTGATCTTTAAAAAGACTTTTTTTGAGATCGGTGACGCAGACGCAGATTGGGACTTATGTAATAGGTCTACCCGGTGCATTGTGGGATTCACTTTCGTTTTACACCGTACTGTGTTTTATATGATTTCGGATGGCGCCTGATATCGGTCATAAAAATTTGCCAAGATTTTCGCAAATTGGCCTAAATCAGAAACGCAAAGCGTGAATGGATAATTGCTAGGAAAGACATTACCGCTGTGACATAACCACTCTAAGCAAACAGCTGTAGGGTTGTTGTTGCTGTTGTTGCTGTTGTTGTTGTTGTTGTCGTTGCAGTTGTTTGTGAAGAGTGGGTTTCATGTAATAGATAAGTCTGGCTGAAACTAGGCCTCAATAGACCTTGTCATGAAGGTCTGGGTCTGTGGGACATGTTTCTGGAAGATGGTAGACACACAGTGACCTGGATGGTTACAAAGTTTTAGTGAACAAGCTTGTGGGATCTGCGAGAAACCTCAGGAATATTGAAACGGCTGTGAGAATAGCGCGTGTTCGTTGTTATTAGAATTATGTGCGGGATCTGCAAGATTGTATGTTCGTTCACCACTGTTTCAAACAAAACACGTCGTTGACTTGTTTGAATGCAAAATCGCAGGAATATGTGTCAAATGCGAGAGAAACGCGTCTCATTCACGACTTGTGCGAGATACGCGCATTCTGTTTGCTACTCCAACTTTTCAGGGCACAAGAACAAAACTGATTCTGCGAGGTCTGTTGGAACCCGCAGAACTGTTGAAAAACCCGCGAGACAAGCACGTGTTGTTTACTATTCAATATAGTCATGGCTTTTTGACCTCCAAGATTAGCACGTTGCAGAGAAGTAAATGTGCACCTGCTTGTTATCAAAATTACCCATTTTAGGAACAGGTTTGGTGTCTCCTTTTTGCAATGACCTAAAAGAGGGCGTTGAGGCAATTTCAGAATTCTACAAACATCTGTTCTCGCTTCTTTTTGGAATTGAAGAAAATTTTGCTTTGCTATTGCATGGTCGGAGTGTGATCTTGGTTTTGGTTTGGTTCGAGAAGAGCCGTTTGGAAAATTATCATCACAAAAGAAAAGTTGAAAAGGTAACTTTTGTTATTGTTTTATTTCAAAGTTTATGTAGCTATGCATGCTGAATCGGAGTCCACTTCAAAATATAGTACAATGTAATAATATGTAAGAAACTCTATCTATCTATCTATCTATCTATAGCCCCATTTCTTCACCCAATGTGACTCGACAAAATCTCTGCAAATCTTCATTTTTAAACTGCGAAGAAAGAAGAACGGACCTCAGTCTACATTTCTCTAAACAAAATTTTGATTTTCAGGAATGCAAATGATAGAATATATTTAATTTACAAATGTAATTAAGTATTCTATTTTCTTTTGTAGCTAGTAGGGTCTAGATAGACGTTTTTCTTGAAAATTTCAGGCCTCTGTGTAGATATTTAGATAGCAGGTTTCTTACAAGATGGTTTCTTACAGAAAAAACTCCAAAAAACAAGAAAATTGCCCGTAGAAAATAAACTGCAATTTATGCAAAAACCAGAACGACTTCTATTTTTTGAGACTGAGCTTTCTAAGGAAGGTTAAAAATATAGTATAAAGAAAAGATGTCAGAAAGATTACAGTAATCGTCTACACAAACTTTTACAGAAACTTTTCCATAAAAATTGTCTCGCTTAGAGTGTACGAAAATATTGACGCCAAAATAAAAGGATTTTGGGGGATTTCCATAGATTTCCAGTTTAACTTTTCATGAGATCCCTAAGAAATGATATGCCCATATAAATTACTGCACGAGAAAACTCAGTCAAAAGTCCCTATGGGCAGAATATTGCTCCGCAAGCGCGCGTCCTTTTTTCCGAGGGGCAATTCACTCTCTTGATATATCGTACATCTATGCTTGAAATCCTGCTGTTTTATTTGAAATCCCTCAGAACTCCTTTTGTGTTTTGACATAATTCGAACAGGGGACTGAACGAATTTTTTCAAGTTCAACGAAATCTCGGGCCTTTCAGTTAAAGTACTGACCTCTCCCCTCAAAGTATGGAAATAGTTTGTTGGTTTGTTATCAAAAAAGTTTGAAATGATGTGTATCGAAATTTACGTAGCTATCGAAAGTTTTGATATGTTATCAGATCTTCGTCATATTTAGATATTTCTTACGAAAACATGAATTTTGTGTTATATGCTTGCTGTCTGAGAAAAGTACTGAAGTTTTTCAAGTTATACTGTGAGGACAAGTCAAGGACATCAACTTAAAAAACTTTTTAAAGTAGGAAATTGAAAGGTCAAGAAAACTGCCAGTTCTAAAGCATTCTATAGGTTTCTTCTAAGACTTTCTACAGTTCGATTTCTTAAACTGCTCATTTCCGAAACTTTGGAAAGCATATTACAAAGAAGACATCGCAAATTTATTTGGAATTTTATCTCATTTCTTTCCAAGATTTTTCCAAAATGTCCTATAATCCTGATTATATGGGAGTTGGTAGGATTTGTTTGGACGCACCCCTCCCTCGGGCTAACCTGGAGGCAAAATTTTTTTTCCCATAGATAGGCCGAAATGGCCCTTTATCTAATTTTAGATCAAGTTGATACTTTTAAAACTAACAACAATACAAACAAAAGCAAGAACTTATTACAATTAAACAAAATTACTATATCTAATCAGAAATAACTCATACTTAAAAAACTATACTATACTAAAAACTATACTTAGTAAAAATAGACTTACTACATGAGTCGTGGCCCTGTGGAGCGAAGCTAGACTTAGAGCGAAGCATGAAGCATCTCACGGATCATAATATGAAAGAGAGATTAACTCAAAATGTCCCCTAGGTCTCCGTTGTGAGCACGTGGTACTTTAGGAAAATCCGCTTGATCGCCACCAGGCTATCCCCAGGCAATCTGCAAATAACATGGTTGCACGTGGAACAGAAATCTCTCATCCGCTTACAATCGTTGTTGCAGTAATACGAGACTTAAAGCCTTACGGACTTAGGCCAAGTAATCTTTTTTAGAAAAGGCATGTTGGTGCAAACTCCACGTGTCCACGGGACTAATCGCGGAGCACATCATTGATTGAAAGAGCGTATTTTTTGGATTGATTATAAATAATCAAAGCAATCAATAGTTCAAATATATTGTCATTATAATCATCGGCACCATCACAATCAGCGTCGTTTTCACCAAATAAACTGTATCATCAACACATCATGATGGTCATGATCATCCATCATCATCATCCTCGTCATCATTATGGTCATCGGCATCATCATCACCAGTATCACCATTATTAGCATGATCACATTATCATAATCATCACCATCATCATGATCATGATCATCCATCATCATCATCATCACCCTCACCATCATTATCGGCATCATCATCATCACCAGTATCACCATTATTAGCATTATCACATTATCATGATCATCACCATCATCATGATCATGATCATCCATCATCATCACCCTTATCATCATTATCGGCATCATCATCACCAGTATCACCATTATTAGCATCATCACATTATCATGATCATCACCATCATCATGATCATGATCATCCATCATCATCATCCTCATCATCATGATGGTCATCGGCATCATCATCACCAGTATCACCACTATTAGCATGATCACATTATCATGATCATCACCATCATCATGATCATGATCATCCACCGTCATCATCGTCATCACCATCATCATCATCATCATCATCAGCATCATTATGATCAGCATTATGATCATCAGTATCACAAGCATTATCACGTTTCTCATGATCATCAGTATCATCGTGATCATTATGATCAGGTTCATCTGTAATCATCACAGCCTGGTGATGACCTTGCTGGTTTTCCCGAAGTACCACGTGCACGAGTCGCCTGCCTCGCAATTGAGGCCTGGGGAACTTTTGAATCATCATCATCATCATCATCATTATCATCATCATCATTATCATCATCATCATCATCATCATCATCATTACATCATCATCATCCCATTGTCATCAAACGGTTTCAGTTAAAAAATTTTCCCCTTGGGCGATGCAATCTGTTATACCATACCAGCGTTAGTTTCCTTTTCAGTCCGTCCATTTGGGCAGTTGCCAAAATTTCCGTTGTTTACGGAGTCATCAAACGGTTTTATGTCGCCCAAGATAATGATCCTGCTTCCAGCAAGGCTGGGCAGTTTCTTTCTGAATGTTCTCATTCATTCAGGAATGGAAATGAAAAGTTGAGAATTATGAGGCCCATATACATTAACTCTGTAAAATTAGGGGAATTTGTGATTTCACCCGAAAATAAAGAAGTGGTCAGGTTTCCTGGATGGTCGAAAGCTCGGTCAAAGTAAGGTCAAAAGAACACAAGTAAAATGAAAGAAAACTTTAGTTTCAGATTTTTCGTGACAAGATTGTGGTTGATTTTTTGAGAAAAATGGTAACAGAATTTATCTCTAAGAGATATTCCTACGGTAAATGAAAAATCGAAACAAAGTCGTTTGTTCTGTAACCAGTTTATAAGAAACAAGAAACCTAAAAATAATTAAGATCTGTTTCAAAATTTTTCAAAGTTTTCTGTTTCTAACTAGAGAAAAATGGCAAAACAATCTTTTTTACATACACTGTATTATCCTACATTTTGGCTTTTTCTGTCTCTTGGCCCCTTAACTATTTTCTGGCTAAGAAAAATTTTAAGGAAAACCCTTACAGTAATTTTGGGTACATCAATCGGGTCTAAAGTTAAGAAACTTTTAAAACTAACTAAACCCAATTTTCCATGGAATTCTTTCTAGATTAATTTTTTGTGGTGAATTGGTGGAATAAATTGTAAATCTGGATTACAACATAAAAAAATCTCTATTAGTCGTTTTGTTTGTTGCTGTGATTTGTGAATCAATCCTGGGTCATTGGTTTTTAAAAGCACAGAGATAATTTTGGATAAACAGCCATTCATTCTGGAAACATTAGATTTTGTGTGAAACAAACTGTTATGTGTTTAGAATAGGAAACAAAAGAAATCGGAAAGGAGTGATTTTCATACGAATTTCGTGACTCAAATCTGCACGTTTTGATTTGGTTTTATTTTATTGATGACAAATCTATTACGCAGAGACACAGATCATACAGGGAGGAAAACAAAAATAACTAAGCTTGATAGTTCTTTAGTTCTCTCCGTTATACGTGGCCAAAAAATAATTGTTTTCGTTCCCAAGAGAAATATTTTGTGTGTGGCTTTGTGACGTCGTCGTTTTTCTCGCGTGTCCGAAAACTTTCGTGCTCTTTTCAAAATTACACACTTAAAGATTTTCACACCTATCCCTTATTCCAATCAATAATTCTAATAAAAGAATATCGACCGCTATTGTTTTGGATAAATCTTTGCACCTTTACCGACACATTCAGTAATGAATTTAATTCTTGGATTCCGTTATTTCCTAATCGCCCAATCGTCTTATATTCGTTGAGCCCCTTGGCCTCCGAGAAAATTTTTGGCCTAAATTTTTCTCATATCCTTGCTTGTGGTACGTACAGGTGGAAATAGCGAGGTGAAAACCCGATGGAAGCGTGCTCAGCAGACCTCATTGAGCCTTCTAGTGAGTTCATGGAGATGAGTCAAAAAATTGTAAGACCTGTCGGGCCGCTTTGAGTTTACCCGTTGGCCGCTTTGGTTCAACGCCTCTGTCGGCCGTTAGCCCCTTTTTGGAAACAAAAGAATCCATTTCGATTCATTGTGCAAAAGAAAAAATGTTTATTTTTGATTTATAACTATTCACTAAGATACTTTTTCTTTCGTCGAAATTTAATAGTTTTTACAATAAATTTTAGAAAGTAAAAGAATAAATTTTTGTTTCTAAATGAAGGATTTTTTAAAGGATTTTTTAAATTTGCCTACACCATTCCTCTGAAACAGTGCTGCAGTAGGTTTTGGCTCAGCTCGGAAACACAATAGGCATTAAAATGTGATACTTTATATATATATATACATTGTCTAAAAGTATCTACTTTTGACGATGAAAGGAAAAGTTTGACGTATATAAAATTTTACTTTCATAAGCTTTTCTTACACCCAGTTATTACGTCAGAAAAAATAGGATACTTTGATAAGGTGATAAGAAGAATGATTATGATTGTAAAAATGTTTATTCATTTTTTCTTCATTACTTTTATTTTTGATTATATTTTTGTCATCGTAGTAATCATCATTATTGTTTAAGTATTTCTATTATTGATTGATATATTTATTATTTTGTTTATTTTCATTAAATTTCAATTGATATAAATTCTAAAATTACGTTACTGTGTACTCATACATTTTGTTCTTTTTTTTTATTTTACTGATTTAACAAATCAATGCTCGATAAAGATTATGAGGAGTTCTTCTTTATTTTCATCATTAGTAACAATTTTGACTTTCAGTTTCTTTGAATAAGGAAGAGTTTTGAGTAATTTGAAACCTTTGATTTCTAGGCAAGATTATGAAACTAAAATACAGTTAAATCTTTTAAAGTCTGAGTAAAGTTACATTTTCGTGACTTTTAGGTGGGTTTTAGTTACTTTTCTTCTATACTATTTCTCTAGTTTTTTCGATTTTGGCTATGATTTTTCTTTTTTCTGATTTAGAAAGTCGTTTGAGGTGGCCGGCCGAGGTCGAAAACCGCTTTGGAGCAAAGAGCCGTCGAATTCAGCTCATGCCGAGCCCATGTGTTACGTATTAATCACGTGACCAATTGTGAAAAACAAAAATAAAAATGGTTTCAATCGTCATTTCAAAATTCATTCAAGCAAAATAAGCGAAGAAGAAAGATGATTTCTCTTGGGAGCTGAATATCTAAACACAGGAAAACATAAGGAAAGATAGGTAATTAGATCATTTAAACGCCTTTGATTTAATGTGAGAAGATTGTCGAGTTAGCTTTGTAAAGGAAAACGATTATTGCCCACCGATTCTTTGATTGAAACCACGATCAAGAAGTGTATAAATAAAGGTGAACAAGCAAGCAGCTACCAGTCAACTCAGTGAGTTCATCAAGATCGAGTCATAAAAGAAATAGTCAAAGAACTTCATGATTTATTGCCAAGTGAAGTAGCCAAGATTGAGCCGTTAAAGGGAACGATTGTCTACCAATTGATATTACATACACTGAGGTGTGTTTTCATTTTAACTACTGAAAGTTTGTCGGATTTGGCTGCCAAAATCACTCGTTTAACTTCGTATCAACCCCTACGGGATTATTTGAGAATGGGGTCTCGTATCTCTTCGACAAAACGGACCATAGATCAGCAAAACGACAGAAAAGAAGCCACGAAGTATCGCAGGAGACACAGAGGGAAGAAAGACGCGAGTCAAAACAGCGATCATTCAACGCCAAGGCCAAGGAAGTTGGAAATATTACTCGATAGGCCGATGCCTTCTCGACAAACACAGATCGAACACTCATGGAATCAAGACGATAGAAGTATGAACATTTATGTAAAAGAGGACGATCCTTTAACATTACACAGGCATCCAGTCGCTCAAAGTACAGACGCTATTCGTGGAAAAGTTGGAATCACAAAAGGCCTTCATGTCTGGGATATGTGTTGGGCAACACGCCAAAGAGGAACACACGCTGTTATCGGCGTTGCAACGAAAAAAGCAGCTTTACATTGTGCTGGTTATCACTCACTCGTCGGCAGCAATCCGGATAGTTGGGGTTGGGACCTTGGAAGAAATAAACTGTTTCATAACGAAAGAACTGTCTCAGGAAAAAGTTACCCAAGAAATCTAGGCCCCGACGAGACGTATGTTGTCCCTGATTGTGTTAGAATGATATTGGACATGGATGAAGGTACTCTATCCTTCGAGGTTGATGGACATTATCTTGGGCCAGCTTTTACGAATCTGAAAGGTCATTGTGTTTACCCCATGGTTTCAGCTGTCTGGGGACATTGTGAAGTCACTATGAAATACATTGGATGTCTAGATCGTAAGTTGAAGTTTTATTTCCTTGAAAACTTCCTTATTTGTTTTGTTTTCGAGTTTTAATATCAAGCTTTTCAACAGCGTTTAGAGAACTTTTGTTTTCCTATCTTTTACCCAATGTGAAGCCCTTCTATTCAAACACGGATGCTCTGAAGCCTCAGTTTCCTAATTCAGTTTTTTCTTTCCATTGTTAACATCATGCTCTCCTCACTTCAAATCAGGAAATATTATATTTCTATTATCTTATTTCCTTAGTATTTCCTTTTTCTTTTGGTATTAAACAAGGGTCTACCCATGGGGCGGGTTTTCATGGGTAGTGATTTTTTAGTGACGTATTCTCATAGTCATATCTGAGTCATTTATATTGTTAATAATAACCATTATTATTAATAACTGAAAATATAAGTATTTCCTGGTCGTAACTCCTGTAGATCTTATGTGGTTTAATTCTACGTAATTTAATTCGTTATTTCTTTGATTTAAAATCTAATTGGAAAACTTTGATTAAATTCAGGGAGGATAATGTCGGATAATTTAAGTAGTAAAAGTTTCATTCATTTTGGGAAATAGGTCATTTTAGGCTGATATAAGATATAATTTTTGCCCCAGAATTCGATCCCTTTTAGTTAAAAACAGCGAAATATTTTTTCAAGCGAAATATCTGTTTCAAACGTTTTCCCAAATATTTAGGACCAAAAAGATGCTTCTTGCTGTTGTTTATTAGTAAAAGTCATGACGTTAACGTTATGAATCATTGTTGTTTTGGCTTTTCTAGTTTTGTTTATCCAGCAACGCAAAAAATCTTCTGACGTCAGTTCAAAACAGGCCTATTGATTTCATGACTTAGCGGGTTATTTGCGGATTTTGCTCAATATATTCAAGGTCATCTTGCCTCCAAGTCAAAACTGCCTCTTAAATCTTTAAAACTTCACCAAGTTTGTTAGCTTTTAACAAATCAAAGCCTTCAATGTGTCTGGGAATTGTTTATTGTGACAGTAATTAGAGGAAATCCGTTTAGGGCACATGCCTTTTACCCCAACTGGCCATGTGGACTTGTAATATTCATTTGAATCGACCCAGCAGGTCCTTTGAAACAAGCACATGGCACGGCCATCAATATATTTGAAAAGAAACATGTTGTATGTTGATCTCTTTAGGGTTATGGTTGCCCAGGGTTGCAGGTGGAATAAGGCCCGCATTTGTTCTTTATTATTCAATTACGTGTCTGAATTTTGTCTCGTTATTCTAGACCATGCCTCTATTTGCTTTGTCTTTTGTTAAGGAAGTTGGCTTTAGGCCATGAGCTATTGTCGTAATATTGTCCTTCATTATTCTAAGGATCCCATCCCACACCAAAATGTTGTTATTTGCTTTTTGAAAGGTTGAAAAGATATTTCGCTTGTACACTTAGTCAAAATTGATTGCCAAATATGGGAGTAGAAACTGAAAGACATCCTCTCCTAACATTTGAGGAATTTCCCTGTAATCGAAAGAGTTATTTTTAGGAATTACGAACCCTAAAGCCTTTGAATCGTAAAATTTGAGAAATGTTAATTTTAAGTGTGTTCATGGCTATAGACTAATTTAATGAATTTCCGTAGAACTTAAGAGCTTATTTTTAGCAATTTTAAGCTTCTAAGCCGATCTTCTATCTCCTTGACTTTGTGAAGAGACCAGAACATCGATCAACACAAATAGTCATAAAATTTGAGAAATGTTACTTTTTAGGCCCTTCATTGCTTCAAATAGGCTGATTTCAAGGTCCTATATGAACCATATAATCAATAAACTATATTTTCAAATAATTGGTCATTTGTTAATTTTATTAGTCATATCTTAGTTCATGTCATGGCAATGATATTGCTCAGCGACTTTGAATATGTTTTGTTGTAACCTTTTTTTTGCGTTATTGCGTAGTTATTCAAATAATGTCCTCTTTTCTTTATAGCTGAACCCTTGGCTTTGAAAGATCTTTGCAGATTTCAGATGAGAAAGGCCATTGGCAAGGAAAACATTTCTAGAGAACTACTGGATGCAACATGCATGCCAAATGAGCTGAAAAGATACCTTGTATACGAGGCTTAAACATAATGGCGTCAAATGTCATGCATTGAATGAAGTTGCATTCTGCCAAGTGTATGGTTTCCTAAACCCAACCTAAGCTTTGGAAGAGCTGACAAGCCTTTGGGGTATCTACAAATGAAGATTCAAAATCTGGGTACAATGAGAAGATCCATACCATGGAGCCCCCAAGTTCCCCCAAAAGGCTAATTTACAGCAAAGTAGCTGAAGACAGGAACAATTAGATATGTTTTCTATATCAAGAATTTTGAAATTTAGTTATGTTAAATGACAACAAATTAGCTTTAAGAATCTATAGAGTTATAGAGATTATATTAAATTCATTGTAGTTAAAAATCAAACTTTGTTAATTTTATCGTTATTGTTATTATTACATTGAAGATTAAATTTAATATTATCATGATTTATATCATAGTTAAATGCAATTTAAATTTATTTATTATTCCATTTTCAATTCATTATTTTATGACTAAAATCCCAACTATAGATTTATTCATCATTCAAAGTGGTCAAAATAATTTTTGATTGCTTCTTTTGTTCATGTTTCTTGTAAAAATAAGCCAATCCCAAGAAAACTAAATTAAAACATTACTGTTGGGAACCCCAACACCAAATACCCCATTGATGAGTCACATTGTCTTCAATTCTAATATCAAAACATTTGGCGTTCCTGTAAATAATTTTCCTACGCCCCCATGTTGTTTTTTCGTTGCTTTTCCCCCATTTTGACATAAACACGTCACTATGTGGGTTTCAAGCCTTTCTTTACAAAACGTTTTTAACCTACACATTTTGGAATCACGCAAAGAGAAGAAATATAGAATTTTTATGTCTCTATATTATTTTGTTTTTAATTTCTTCAAAAAGTTTGCGTTGATTTAATTTATTTTCTTTGTGAACAAACTTTGAGAATCAGTATTTAATATCAAATTGTTTGTAAATTTTCGCAAGAAATAGTTGTTGTATTTGAAGTTTTCAAAATTGTTGCTTTTTTCGCCCTCGTTACTCGCAATGATGCAAAGCTTCTGGCCAATGTATTCCATGTGAAAACATGCGAGTGACAAGCGAAGGGACCCGCAAAAATTGAAATTCTCTAAATGCCTCCCCTCAATATCCACGACACAAGTTTCTAGTTTACGCTCCCCTCATTTTGAATTGTCACTCCTCACTGAATGATTCTAGAAAACAGCAACAACAACATCGAGCGAAATAGTGGGACATTTGATCCCTTTAATGAGTCTAAGTCAACAACGAACGGCCTGGTCTTGGGGACTGGGCCTGAGTGACGAAAACGATTCATACTAATCTATAGCGCTGCATTTAAACTTGCTGTACTACCCGTGAGTTCTTTGCTAAGAAAGCTTTGGTTTGAACAGTTTTGAGGTTGCTTGTTGTTGTTGTTGCTGTTGTTGTTGTTTGGACATTTCCAACTCTTTAAAACCGATCAATCTGTTTTGAGAAAGATTTGCAAATTGTTCAATAGAGATTCACGTAGCGACTTCGGAGTTTATTTATTTGTGCTCAAGTGCTCATACAGTCACTGTTACCACTTGCAGTCATGTACACTCTTTTTTTATAAGAAACCCATTTATAAGAAACTCAGTACTGAGATCAATATTGGTTAAGAAACTTTTAGTACTCGACCAAAAATGGTAAGAAACTCGCAGGGGTCAAGAATCTTTAGAATTAGAAATAAAGCATCGAAAAACGAACTTCTGTTGCACCATTAAGTGTCTATTTTTACAGAAAAAACAGCTGATGTAAACGTGAATTGTATTTCTTCTTCTATTTTGTAGAATTTAAGTGTCAATTACCTGTTTTGGCACTTAAACATACAGTATTGAAACTGCTAAGAAACTTTCAGTACCAAATTTGTCCCAAAACTAAGAAGCTTTGAGTACTGACCAAAAATCTTAGTTTCTTATAAAAAAAGAGTGTAATATAGCATTCTAACACTTTGATATTAAATTTTCTATATTTAGTTTTTTGCCTCTATATTTGTTTCAATGTGGTTTCTAATCTTTGATTCACGCAATTAAATATTTATTTTTCGCTTTTCGTTTTTCCAGGCAGTGCAAACACTGTTTTGTATAAATTATCTTGGGTCAGTAGAATCAATTTTACAAGTAAGGTAAGCAGTTTATTTTTTTCGGGTTGATCGATATGATTGTTTCATTAATCAACTGATTGAATGATTAGTGATAGGTGATTAATGATTAGTCCATTTTACCAAAATTTTCATTTTGTCTCAACAATTTTGTCCATGATCGTAGTCTACATAATTATTAATAACGTTGCACTTTGAGTGTGGGTCTGATGAAGCTTATACACGTTTTTTTATAAGAACAAAGTATATAAGAACATAAGGCTTCAGAGGCTAAAAAGTTAAGAGCATGCTAAGAACATGCTAAGGCTTTGTGAAGCTAGAAACAAATTAGAATTCACTTTCTTTAGTTGCGCTGTCCTGTTCTCAACTCTTGAAAACAGGTGCACTATCAATCATTGCACTATCCCTTTTTGTAGCAATTACCCTCTAATTTGAAGAAGAACAGCTTTTTAAAAAGCAAGAAAATTAAGAACATGTTAAGAACATTTTGAGCCTTCAAATCGGAAAAATTAAGAACATTGCATGGCTTTCTTCGATTTCAGTGTTCTTATAAAAAAAAACGTGTACGCTCCAAAACTACTTGAATCTATCGAAAAGTAAAGAGCTCTTTGCTGTTATTGTACAATCTTGTCCGGCAAATTATTATTTAATTCAATAAAAGTACCAGAATATGCTCAAACCGTTCTGTAATCAGGAGCCTGAGCCCCAGATCTTTTTGACAAAGGCTTGCTATGCAGCCCCTTGCCCCAGACACATGGGAGCAAAAGCCCTGTTCTTGACCCTGATGACCTCTTTTCTCTCTGGAAACCGTAATTTCAATTAATTCAAAACATTACCATTATCCTATTATTACTTAAACTGTGGTATTTGCATCCGCTTTGCATTAGCAAAGTTTCACCCTCTGGATTTAAATTGTAAAATCCTTAAATTTTTGTTTGAATTCGGCCGAAAGGTCAGATTGTTTTGAAACCTGTTCTTTGCGCTGATTGGTCGATATTTCCGTGACTAAGATTATACAGTTGCAACGGTCATAGGTCATTTCTACGAGGACACGATGCGGATTATAATGATAACAAGAACAATATAACTGGGAATGCTAGACATAGAGGATCTCGTATTAGAACTTTGTCTATAAGTAGTTGAGGGTTAGTGTGACCGAGTGGGCAAGGCGGTCTGCCGCTTTCGTTCAAAAGCGAAAGGTCATGGGTTCGAATCGTTACGGGTCTGCTCCAGCTTCATCCTCCACTAGCCTAGCCTGCACGCTCGTCTTGCGTCAGTACCTTAGTTTGTGCCAGCTTCGTTCCAAAATCAATCTATTTTTGCAATCAGGGAAACGACGACGGGTTAGATTTTTCCCTTTATCAAGGATGGCGCTACTAGGGGAGGGGGCACAGGGGACAGGAGACCCCTCGGAATTTCAGCTAGCCCTCCCCTTCGAAACTTGAATTTCCAGATATTTTGATGAACTGTCGGCACTTTAACACAACCAACATGGCATTTTGTCATTCTGCAAACAGCTTTGAAACCTTTTAGTCGCTCTACACTTGAAAACTGCTGTTTAGGTTCACAGAGCTTGTGGCACGGGGCTACGGTGTGAGGATTTTACAGAGTGCTGTATTGACAAAAATGACTAGATTGCAAGGCCACCCCTGTCGGCACTTGAGAACTTTTGGACCCCCCTAGCATTTATTGTCTGGCAGCATCTCTGCTATGTCCTTCCACAAGCTTCCTCGCTCTCTCCTACCAAGTGGCTACTACGACTTTTGCACCCACGACAGCCTTCACCAAATAAAAACAGAAATTAACTTAATGGATAAGAACATACCAAGAAAACAGTTGATTATGGAGATATATAACATGGAGACATGCATTGAGCCTTGATAATACCGTCCGATTAGTCATCGCATATTATCTTATCTTTTCGATATCTCCTAATTATAATTACAATCTGATTTGTTCTAGACTCACTACAAAAGTCGTAGATTCGCTCCCAGCCCCCCACGCAACACAGCCCGCTCATAATATGACTATTGTAGTTTGAGCTGCCGCCATTAACAACAGCAACAACTATTTTTTTGATTTTACATTTTTCTCAATGAATTGAATTGAGGTGAAGGCAGCGAAAACTACGACTCATGTAGTAAGTGTATCCATGGTGTATCTAACTGCAAAATTTGTATTGTGTATCTAAGTACTGTCTGCATAAGCGTGTGAGACGAAACGTAAAGGTTATCTGTTTTCGAATGGCGGGAAACAGACACTTGTTATTGTTGCTATAAGTTGGCACCAAACAATCTTTACCCTACTCCAGGCTATTGTATCTACGGTGTTCCTAGCATTTTCTGCATAACACATTGATTGAGCTATGGCATTACATGGTGAGGGAAAACTTTTGGGGTAGTCTTTCAAATGTAATCTATTTTGAGAATGGCGGGAAAAGCGTGATGCGTTTGGCATAGACTTAGGCCAGACAATCTGTTTCTGAAGCTGTGAAGACGGTGCTCTTAAATGTATAATGTACCTAAAACTGTCTGCATTAAGTTGCAAGACAAAACTTTTCTTTGTGAGGGTTATCTTAATTTCGAGGTAATCTGTTTATATCTGTTTTGAGGAGCTGTATTCTGTTTCTAAAATGGCGGGAAAAGGCAGACGACGCATAACTTTTTATTGTAATGTTTCGTTTGATTTTAATTACTATCAGATTTGGAGCAATCTGTGTAATACTGCAATTAATTAATAAGTGCCTGGATTGACGTCATTTCTTGTCTTCCCAGAGAGGTATCCAGGGTGTATCTAAGCACCGTCTGCATTGCAGGGTAATCTGTTTCAAAGGGTACTGCATTCTGTTTTGAAAATGGCGGGAATTGTGCACGCGATGCAATCGCGGATGCAATTATCAGACAGGTCCAGACGATTAACAGTATCATATCCAAGACATGTGAATCGTCTTTCTTCACTGGATGGTCGAGACAAAGGCCTATTGGATCAGCCCTTTTGAAAATGGTGCGACTCGGTTTAACGAACTCTTGCTGTAACGAATTTTTTTATGGCTCCGAACGTCGAATCAAGATAAAACTGTATTTGAGTTTACACCGAAAAGCTGTTGGGTTGTTGTTTTGTTTGTCGCTGTTTGTGAGGAACGTTGGTCGAAAATAAGTCTGTACTTGGACTTACTTATGATCTATGTACCCTACTTTCGCTCACATTGAATTGAATTGATGTTGCTGTTGTTCGCTTCAGTCAAAAAGTATTTTGAGGGTTCAGCAATTCAGTTCAATAGCGATAACTACAACTTTGGGAATAAGTCTAGTTCATTCTAGCCTAATACCACGAATTCTACACGTGTGTGTCTCAAAAGACCCGATTCAAACTGGTGCTGGTCATATTGTTTGCTGCCAGTGCCAATTCAGAGAAATTTAGACTTATTAGCGGCAACAAACAGGCGGCCTTGCTTATAAAACTTGTCAAATGTTTTCAGGTTTCTCATTCAACCATTTGATACGCACATTGATTTACCAGTATAGACTCAACGCACTCTGGTTTCGCTTGCTTGAATTCATTTTACGAAGAATATTCAACCTGTTCAAGTTCATTGAATTAAAGCTCATTGATTCCTTGTGCTACCGGTCCTTGTTTCTTTGACTTGCCACAAGTCTATTGTTCCGACTAGACTTAGGCCAATCTCAACATTGGTGTTTTGATCGGCGACTCGCCTTGACCGTGGCTAAGCGTTCGCACGCCGTTAGAGAAGAAAGCAAATTCCAGTCTTCAGAAATCTGGAGGAATCTCCGGTTCTGCCCCTTCTTTTTCATTTCATTTTTTCATTTATTATTATTTATACACAAATTAACCCTTTCAGCATAAAATTACTAACAATACCTGATAAATCTAATTACAATATATAATTCCTAAAAATATGGCTTAAAAAAAAAAGGAAAAATTTGCGCCTATTAAACTAATCTGTATTGCTGATCTTCCAAGGAGTTGTGTTTGCATGGTCTAGCTCCTTAGATGCGTTTTTAGTTGCTTTTTGAAACGATCTAGTGTAGGTAGCTCACGAATTTCAACAGGTGTATCATTCCACGTTTTGAGAGCTGTGTAATGAAAGCCTTTCTTCGCAAATTCAGTTTTGTATCTAGGGATCTGGAGATCTTTACAATGCCTCGTTCTGTAGGTCGAGTGTAAAGATCTCGGTTGGTATTTGTCCCATAGGCTCTCGGGGCATAGTTTGTTGATGATCTTGTAGGTCATGACATTCCTATCATAACGGAATAGGTTTTCTACGTTAATCCAGGAAGTCGACCACTTATCTTTTATTCTTGCACTATTTATTATTGAATAAGCCCTATCCTGAAGTTTTTGAAGAGTAGCTATTTTCGTTTTTGATAAACTACCCCAAATAACATCAGCGTAACGCAGGTGACTCTCGACCAATGAGTAGTATACATTACACATTTGAGATTGTGGAATGATATTTTTCAATTTTTTTAGGGCTGCAAGACCTCCGCTCACTTTGCCTTTGGTGCGCTGAAACTGTTCGTCCCAGTTTAGTTTCTCATCTACTATCACTCCAAGGGATTTTACTTTATCGACTCTTTTTATATTGGAGTTGTCGAGTTTCAGAACCTCTGGCAGGTCAAGATTTCTGGTTTTAAGCGGATGCCCTATAACCATGAATTCTGTCTTTTCCGGATTGGGGCTTAGTTTATTTACCTCATCCACTCAGACAGATTGGAAAGCTCTTGATGTGCGTCTTCAATAAGTTTCGCTACATCATTAGATGCAATCGTTATACTGGTATCGTCAGCATAGATATTAGCCCTAGAAAGTTTAAGACACTTTTCTAGATCATTTAAGTAAACGATAAAAGAAGAGGCCCTAAACAAGAACCTTGTGGAATGCCGCAGGTTATGCTTCTGGCTTTTGTTTGCTGACCGTTAAGAGAGCAGAATTGTTTTCTTTCATTTAAGTAAGAATTGAACCAATCCCCAGCTTTCCTCTAATTCCGTATGAATACATTTTCCTGATCAGTATATCATGATCGACTGTATCGAAGGCTTTCTTAAGATCGAGAAAAATAGTTAGATTTACGTTGCTGCTATCAATATTTTCATACCAGTAGTCAGTGCTGCTTATAAGAGATGTTACCGTAGAGTATAACTTGCGGAATGCTGCTTGGTTGCAAGAAATACTATCATTTGCTTTGAGAAACTCGAACAGCTGATCGTGAGCAAGCCGTTCTAGCATTTTCGAAAAAACTGAGATTACCGAAATAGGTCTGTAATTATTTAGGTCAGTTTTGGGGCCTGACTTATAAATTGGAGTGACTCTTGCTAATTTCCAAATGTCAGGGAAGATGCCGTTTTCGAGTGATGAGTTATAAATCAGCAAAAGTGGTTCAGCGATAAATTCGCACGCGTCTTTTACCAAAGTTACGGTGATTTTGTCGGGACCAGACGCTTTTCCGTTCTTGAGCTGATTTATAGCATTCACCACATATTGCTTGTCTATTGTTCTAAGTAGGAATTCATTGTTTACTGGTGTGATATGTTGCAAGCAGTTATCACCTGGTCTCGTTTTTATGCTACTTGCGAGCTTTGGTCCAACCGAGACAAAGTGATAATTTATCGCTTCAAGTACGTCATTTTCTTTTGTCAATGTTTTACCATCAACCTCTAGACTCGGAATCGTCGTCGACTTTGTATTTTTATCCAAGACTCGATTGATCGTTTTCCACATTTTCTTTGAATCCCCTTTATTTTTCTCTATTAACCCTTTGTAATAATCCTGGATGGAACACTTAATTTCTTTAGTTACTTGATTCCGCTGCTTGGTATAGGCAGGCCATAGTTCCGGAGATATTTTCGCTAATTTTTTTAGTTTGTCCCTAGTTTCCATCGATTTCCTGAGATTTGGGGTTAACCAAGGAGCAAACTCTGATCGTACTCTCCTTTTTCTAATGGGAGCATGTGTACTCAAAATCGATTCGAAAATCTCCTGAAATGTAGCAGCCATAGCAGATGGATTATTCGCAAAAGGGTAAGAATGGTTTCCCAATCTACTTGCTGTAGGTCCTGCTGGAAAAGTGCCCTGTCGTACTTTTTCATTGTACGCGATTCGACTATTTTTGGCTTCGTGCCTTTTTTATTTAGTCGCCATGCATTTATTTTTCTTATGCCATACACCAAGTAGTGGTCCACCATTCCAGTTTCTAGAACATTGGTCTCTAATATATATTTGGGGCTCGAGGTAGAGAAATGGTCTATAAGTGATTTGCTTATTCTTTGTTCACCTTGTTCGGTTGTTGTTATAGCGACTCTTGTGTATTGTTTAATCAATTGTTCTAATTGGAATTCAGAATAGACATGTTTCAATTGTTTTGTATTAGCATTTGCACTATTCTTAAAATCACAGTTAGTGTCGCCAACTAGAATAATTTCTTTTCCTGCTTTATCGAGTTCCCTAATTGTTCCTCTAAGGCCCTCAAATGCTACGTCATCAACCCCAGCAGTTGGGGGCCGATACCAGCAGATAAGAAAGAAAGGCCTCGCATTTTTTTGTTTGATCTCAAGAGAAAGGAGCTCTAACTTGTCGCTTTTTTCTACTATTTTGGGTAGAGGTAATGAGTCCTTAACATAGATTGCGACCCCTCCCCCATTTACATTTCGATCTTTACGAAATATTGTGAAACCCTCTATCGATACTTCAGCATCTGTAATGCTGTTATCTAGACGAGTTTCACTTAGTCCAATGATATCAATATCATTGTCATGCAAAATGCTGCCCCCGCTCCTTCTCTTGGAGGATTCAATATGTTCTGTTTGATATCTCCCGCTCTTAATTTTAAATCCTTTGTACATATCCTCACATCTCGGCCAACCATTTTAGTTACTAACCATTTGTGTGGCACACAAATTTGAATTGACTTCAACTTCCAAAGCTATATTCATGGTCTGTGTGACTGAAAATTGAACATGCGCAATGGACACATGCTTTGTTCGCCAAACAAAACTAAATGAAACAGAGGCAAGCCTTTGCTATTAAATATGACATGGTTCTAAAATTCTTGTCTCGTTCTTTGCAAACAGCAACAGCAACCTCCTCACATCCACAATAACCCGATCGCGTTATCAGAGGCGGGATGCTAGTACGCGATCGTACCCCGGCCCACCCTCTTTGTTGCACATGCTGGCCCCTTTCTGTATTTTATAAGTTTAAAACGGAGTTTAAATTGTGCTTGAAAAGGAATTTCCAGCTTTTGCTAGAAAGTCTATTGAAAATATGAACCGCTTTTCAGGCGTTCAGTCAGAGGACAAACATTTATCTGGGAACACGGTAGGGTAAGGAATTGGAAGAAACTTTTTACCACACCCTACGGGCCCCTTTATCTAATCAGCATCCCTGGAAGAATGTTGGTTTTTAATGAGAACGTCCAGCTGAAACTAGAGCTCGTGAGCTAACGACACAAAATATCGTCTAATTTTGCTCCAAAACATTGAACTCAGCAAGGATTCGTGTTTGGCAAAGATTCAATACCAGGAAACCCTGATGATAAAATCTTCAAATCCTAGTAATTGCAAATTAATTTCATTAAATCTGAAAAATGAAAGGCCTATCAAGCAAAGTTAATGAAAACTCTGACAAGAATGCGATGGCAAGATTGTTTTGGAATTTCAATCTCCATTTGTTTACGAAGAATTGGGTTTCCTTTCAGCCCATGCGCATTGCAACGGTTTTGTGTTGCAAAACACAATGTGTGTTGCAAAGCTTTGTGCAGTGTAAGTGTATCCAAAATATTGAACCAAAGTGGACCTAAGCTGAAACCCCCCAGGCAGGGGGGAGGGGGTTACTTCATTGTTCGACATACCAGATATGCCGCAAAATTTGTTAACCCATGTATAGAAAAACCATGAAATTTTTTACCCATTTATAGCAATGTGCGGGCCCAATTTATATGCCGTTTAGCACCTGAGGTAACCTTAAATATTGTAAAAAAGCTTTTGCGCTAATAATGAAATGCATTTAACCGATTTCCACCATTTAATTGACTCTAAACTCAAAACCTATAGTCAGGTCTTCAAAAGTAACCCACATCTCAAAAGTATTCTTAGATGAGACTACCCATACGTAGAGATTCTTCACGAAAAACAGATCCATATGCAGGGAAATTGTCGCTGAAAAAGTAGCCCATTTGGGTGGCACGTCTTATATTGAACAATTGACTTGCCCAAAGTCTTAGCTTTTGGGAAATTTCCGACCGCAGCGAAGCGAGTAACCCCTCCTTAAAAAGTTTCCGCTCCACTCGCTCCTCTGGAGCTGAAACTTTCTAAAAACCTCAGAAACTACGTGAATTTTATTGCTCAAAGTGTACCAATACACTCTTTTTTTTTATAAGAAACTAAGATTTTTTTCAGTACTCAAAGTCTCTTAGCTTTTGGACAATTTTGCTACTGAAAGTTTCTTAGCAGTTTCTTACGATCAAAATTTTTTTAGTGCCAGAACAGGTAATTGACACTAAAATGTTAAAAATAGAAGAAGTAATACAATTCACGTATACATCAGCTGTTCTTTTGTAAAAAAAGACACTTATGGTGCAACAGAAGTTCGTTTTTTGATGCTATATTTCTAATTCTAAAGATTGTAAAGACCTACGAGTTTCTTATCATTTTGTGTCGAGTACTGAAAGTTTCTCAACCAATATTGATCTCAGTACTGAGTTTCTTATAAACGGGTTTCTTATAAAAAAAAATGAGTGTACTATTCTTGCTATGCTTTCAGAAATGTTCCCATACTAGGTTTAGAAATCATGCATGACCCATCATGCATCGTCTAGACTAACAAAAGAAAGCGCTGAGTAGTCTAGCCGAAAATTTCAGAGTGCTTAGCATACTAAAGCTGCGCTGTTAGAGTTGCGTGCGCGGGAATTTTACCTGGTGCTCCTGATAATGCCTTGACTCACCGAGTGAATCCAGACAGACAGAGATCCGACGGAGATAAGACAAGGATTTGAATTCTTATGCAGATCAACAGATACAGTACGAGTAAGCAAGTAAACAACAATATAAACAACATGATGTGCTGTCTGAGCAAAGAAGTGTTAAAGGAAACCCTGATACACTCCGTATTCAGTCCGAAAACCCCCCCCCCCCCGAAAAATCTCCTTCTGACGTTGAGTGATGTGGTGTGTAAATCTTTCCTGGGGGCACGGAGTATCAAACGTTTTGAATGGGGTTTGCAGAGTCAGGAAAAGGTTACGGTCACACGGTCATTGACTAGAGGAAGGTCAGTTAGAACAAAGGAAACTCTTTTGCCCCACCTAAAACACGCCTGTTTTTCATTGTTTAGTGAGGCAGGTTTCCAGCTAGGGGTATTTTTGTCTGGAGGAAGGTTGAACACTTTTCTGGACTCTGGGGGTTTGCTTATTTGTGCATGCCGTATATTCTCGAATAAGTATCCGGAGCACTTATTTAAAAATCCTTCTCAAAGAGGACCGGTATAATCTAATGTTCTGACGAAAAGTAACCGGCAAATGGTGCCTCTTGATTCACGATTCATCCTATCAGGAGCCGGAATTTGGTTTATACCCGGATGCGGATCGAACTGCACCAATCAGAAAAGTGAAGCTAGATTGGTATTGTGTTTCAAACAGCAATCAGCTTGCCAGATACAGCGAGAAGACCAATAGAATAAATTGAGAAAGTGAACTCTTTAACAGTGGCAATTTCAAATAATTCAACCCTCTTCGAGTTAACTGTTCCATTAAGCGCCGAGCTGCTTGCTGTTGTTGTTGTTAATTTTTTTGAGAAGGCTGTTATTTCTAGCTTTTTCAGCTAATTTACACCTACTATGCATGCCGCATCCAGACATGAGACCCCTAGTTTAACGTCTCTACCGAGGGACGGCAGAGTGAGTTGTTTAGTCATTCATCTAGAAAGTCACCCATCCAGATGCTGACCTCACACGACCAAGCTTAACTTCAGATGTCTAACGAGAGCTGACTGAGAAGCTTGGCCACCCTCTCCACTGTTTAGGATTACGGTGCTACTGCAGAAGAGCAGGAAAAATGGAAGGAAAAGCTGCGTGCATATTTTTGGCAAAAAATTAGTCTGTCTGGCAGACAAAGAACGCTGATGCGTCCCTGCAACAGAAAAGAATACAGCATGACACATGGATAACATAAAGAGAATTGCAAAAGTCTAACGAAGGGATTAGTAGCATCATGGAGCATTGCCATGATAGAATTTTCAGTCATTGTCTAATTGGCTAGAAATTGTCTAAAGTGTCTAGAAAATATTGTCTGGGTTGGAAATTAAAATATCATCAACATACATACAAAAAATAGTTTAATCATCCCGGGCAATGTATGTGCTGTATAGTGGAGGGTGTGCAGTACAGTGGAGGATATTCAGGACAGTGGAGGGATATCATCAGTACAGTGGAGGATATTCAGGACAGTGGAGGGATATCATCAGTACTGTGGAGGGATATCATCAGCACAGTGGAGGATATTCAGTGCAGTCGAGGGATATCATCAGTATCGTGGAGGGATATTATCAGTACAGTACAGTCAGTATTGAAAACCCTACTGATGATATCCTTCCACTGTACTGATGATATCCCTCGACTGCACTGAATATCCTCCACTGCTCACATCCTCCACTGTACTGCACATACATTTGTCAGTAATATTGTGATCGAAACGCTTTGAAGTTCTCAGCTCTCATTTCATTGACATCTGCCGTTCAGATCTTATTTGTCAGCATCTTCCTTTTATACCGTTATTCGATATCATTTTAATTTCACACTGTACACGTTTTTTTATGAGGAACCTTTGGTCTAAGTTGAGACTCGAGTTCCTTATTTTTTCGACAAAATGAGGCTGAAGTTCCTTATATTGTTCCTTGTCATGACATGTGTTTGAATACTAATTTTTACAGCAAATTCATATAAATTTGCTTCATTTTCTAACTTTAAATATTAATGGAGTCTTTTTTGGCAGAACGATGGGAAGTATATTGTAATTCTGTTATTTTTCTGTACAAATAGGCTTGTTCTTGAAAAAATGTATTCCTAGGTTTAATCCGAGCCTCGACAGTTCCTTAAAGTTCCTTAATTTTTTGGGAATTGTCAGCCTCGAGTTCCTTATAAAGGTGTTCCTTATTAAAAAAAAGTGTAGCCATCTATATTTCATAACGTGTTCCTTAGCATATTGTTTCATACCGTACTCATCTAGAATCTTCATTTTATAACTTATTCATTATCATCTTCACTTTCTACCGTATTCACCTACATCTACACTAGCTTATTTTGATTCAAAAGGAAGGCTGTTTTTGCTCGAAGTGAATTCTCGTGTATTGAATTAAACATGTGTCCAATTACTGCAGCTGTTGCGGTTACATGGAGTACAATAATTATTCAAATTAAAAACACTAAACATCTGACACCCTGAGTTGTTTTCCGTCTCTTTGGGTGAATTAAAACGTGAATTTTCAAAATGATATTCTTAAAATCGGTTTTTTTTATCAAGTTTGGTGCCAAAACAGTTGTTTGCTATGGCAATGTTACAAGCTGTCATTTTGATTCTCGTTGCTCAGCAACATTGTCAAACACGTGAGGAAACAGTTAAACATTAACCTCAAAAAAGGTGCTGAGGCCGGATTTAGATTTAAGATTTTTCTTACTTGTTTTGCCGAATGGAAAGGCTGTTATCTTAAAACGAGTGTAAAGATGTAAACAAAACAGTACTGTTCAACCTTTGATGAGTGGCGTAGCAAGACCCAGACCTCAAACATATGAAGAACAAAAGGGTGTGGCCGAGGAAAGTAGTGAACACCTTTCATATCAGATTTGGACTATATACAAAACTAATCTTGGTGATGATTGGGGCAGTGCCTCCTGTGCCCCACCTACCCCCCTTGGTCACCTCACTGCCTTTGATTTAGTTCTGCAAGAATTAAGGATGGCTCACTTTGTAGTTGGGACGTATGCGTTTAGGATCATTCGGATTTGGGGTTCTTTTTTCTAAGGATGGAAATTTGCGGATTAGAAATTATGCATGAATGCGGATTTATCGCGTTCGAGTTGCGGATTATATAAACGTTGTAATCGTACTTCTGTTTATATTTGTGAGGATTCAGACGGATTTAAAGATTTCTTGAGAGTGGATTACACGTTTTTTTTATAAGAAAGTTTTTTTTGGGCCAGTATTGAAACTTTCTTAGATATTTCGTGTTTTCAGTACCAAAACTTTCTTGTGACTTTCTTAGCAAAAATTTTGGAATGCAGTATTTCTAAGCATGCACAGTTTAAGGCACTGTATACATCGCACAAATACCACGTTTTTCAAAGAAAATAATCATTAGACTCGTTTGATAGCAAGATGAGCGACTGAACAGAAGGGCAAAAATAACACACAGAACATTAGGAGTGAAATTATGAAACAGAACTTTCTTAAGTTTCAAGAATCCAGCATTGAACTTTCTTAAACTTTTAAGATGTTGAGCACTACTTTCTTATAAACCACTTTCTTATAAAAAACGTCTAGCGTATACTAAAATCTGGTTGCAAATTTTTGGATCCAATTGTACCCCATCTATCGTAAACGAAAATAATGAATACAGCTCATTTACCCTTGAAATATAAGACCATGGCGAAAGATTCTCAAGCAACAGAAAAAGGATTCAATTTTCGCGCCTTTCTGTCCCATCTTGGTACGCATGCGTGCAGTATCGAACGTGAACTTCGAACTTTCTGCCGCCAAAATTCTCTTTTCTTTTCTTCAAGCAGAAAAGCAGCCACAAAATTTCATTGGAGAAGGGCGCTGACTTGCATGCAAATTTTGAGAAGAATTACCTATGAATAAGTATGTCTGATTCAAGTAATTTATCTGCAAGTAGCAAATACTTAGTATTATACAATGCCGTGCTTTTTGCTGGATGGAGTGCTGTGCTTGTCAGCTTGTGCATGGGTGGCCTAGGCACTTCCGCAGCAAGCCAAGACAGCATTTTCGAGAAGACCTATTCCAAAGCCGAGCTGCTGCTGAAAATCTCACAGACTGCGGCCTTGTTAGAGATTCTACACTGCATTATAAAGTTTGTACCTTCATCCCCAGTTTTAACCGGCTTCCAAGTCTGCTCAAGATTATTTGTATTGTGGATGGTCACTGACAAAGTTCCCTCCACCCAAAAAAGCCCTGGTGTGTTACTTTACCTTACTTGCTGGAGCATAACAGAAATCATAAGATATCCATATTATGTATTCAATATTCTTTGGGACGTCCCATATGTCCTGTTGTGGTGCCGATATTCCTTTTTCTTCATTTTGTACCCGCTTGGTGTCCTTGGAGAGTTGATGACAATTTACAGTGCATTAAACGTTGTCAAGGAACAAGGGATTTTTAGCATCGAGATGCCGAATGCTGTGAATTTCAGCTTCAGTTACTACTATTTCCTCCTATTTGTGATGCTATGTTACATACCAATATTCCCCCAGCTCTACTGCCACATGATTCGTCAGCGCAGGAAATTCATTGGTTCAAAGGCAAAGAAAAACAAGTAGAGTGCAGCGAAAAGCAAAAAAAGCCAAAGAGTGATTGAAAATACCCCAAAGTTGATAAAGATTTGATTTCTATATACTAAGAAGACAAGACTCAAAAGACTAGATTTGATTTCACAATATGAAGGATTGCATTGTCTACGTTAGCTTCTATGGCTGTATTAGCTACATTATAGATTCCCAAGTTCACTTTAGTCCCATTGCCTAGAAGACATATATTTTCCCATTAACCCCGAATTAAACCCAATATTTAGTAAATTTAGCAAAAATTTTACGATAAAATTTCTTTAACCTGATTTAAAGTCCTTCTTAATCACTAGACGGAATTGATTTAGATGGACAGAGAAAGTCATAATCATGAAACAAAAGTAGTCTAGGAACCCTATCATTCAAAAACATTAAGTCAACAAGCAACAGCTTTCTTTCCAGGCATCTGTTCTTTTGAAATCTTGTTGATTGTACACATGAATGAATTATGCTTGCATGTATTGCTACATCCAGAGTGATGAAAGCCCCAATGATTTGTATGTCAGTTGTACATCTTCAACTTCACGTCATGCATTGAGGAGAAGTTGTATTCAATTTGTTGCATTCATACTTTGCTTGATCGAGTTCATTGTCCCAAGAGGAAGACAGCCTCCAGCCTGAATTGTTACCAAATGAAATCAAGTTTCAAAGAATAGTAGATTGTTTTATTCAACTTTAATACTGGGTTTTACAAAGAAAAGAACTTATGATGCAATAGCCAATAAATCAACTTCAATTTTCATCCAACAATCCAATAATATGTTGTGTTATAAACCATGCTTCAACAAAGAAAGCTAGAAGTCTTCCACCCACTAATACGATTGAAGCTATGATTGTCAAGAAATGGAAATCTAACAGAGAAAACTTCATGCAGTACAGCAACAGTGGCAATAACCATACACTCAGAATAGCCCAAAGACCAAAGAACCCATCAAAGTTATCTGCCATCACAAGAGAAACCAGCTTTGGTGGGTCATTTTTTGGTTGTTTCCAGTTTCTGCCAAGCTGATGTGTGCATACAAAAGTTAGCCATTCCAAAGCTGGGACAACAAAGCTCCATTTTTGGTACAGCCTACTCCATATCATACCACGTGTCAAATTGTCTATGACAACATCAAGCCAGGTGCCAAATGCTGATGTCTGATTCAGAGATCTCGCTGCTATTCCATCAATGAAATCAAGTGCACAAGATGTTAGAAAAAGTGGGAGGAAAACCTTTGGCTCTTCCCAATTTATCCATGCAATAACAGCTAATATTAGTCTGAAATAGCCTATAAGGTTTGGTACGTTAAACAAGATTCTTCTATAGCTCTTCATATTGGAGTTGAGCACGAAAACCAGATCAGTCAGAAATATTTCATGATTCACAGCACCAAGTAAACCTCATTCGTCAAGTATATCAGCTGATTTTCATTAACATTTTGAACTAGTCTCGCTTTGATGAATGACGAAACAACCTCGTATTGAAAAAACTCAGCCCTTGATGAATAACATGCCTTGTTGTTAGCATAGGGACATTTTGTTTGTGTTGGTGAGAATCGGAGAAAAGAGGAGTGCAGTGAAAATGGCCCTTGCAAGATCAGTTTTTGTGACGGGTTGCAACCGTGGAATAGGACTGGAAATAATCAAGCAACTCACAAGACCAGGAAAATCTCCAGAATTTGTTTTTGCAGCTTGTCGGTCACCTGAAAAAGCCGAGGTAAGCATGTGCGTGCTTTATGTCAACACAAGACGCTCAGCTTGAGGCCCCCTGATCTGATTCGTTAGGGACTGAGGCCACGTGGAGTTTGAATTTGAGGCAGGAGGGGAGATTAGTTGAAGACCTGCATTCCTTTTTTTGTTGATGCTTCTCACAAGTCAGTAGAGTATGCTACCTAAGTGTGACGTCATCAAAAATCTATTTATAGAATTTCGAAAGTTGCTCTTCATTTTGTGAAAGAGCATCAAATCGTAAACTTGCAAAATCAGTCAAATATATCAAACATTGGCTGAGATATGACCACCTGAAGAAATACATTTCAATAGATCATTTCAGTAGAAAAAAAGATTTTCGAAATTGCAAGATATCAATTTTTTATGCCAAAATCGTATAAAGCATCCAAAAGTCAGTCTAGGTGCAAAGTTTTTACTATCTCAGAGCTTGTATAATTGATTTTACGAGTGTTCAAAGTTCACGATTTATAAGGACTTTGACTGTGTTGGGTAAACAGTTTCACCAAGTTCATTTTTTGCGGTTAAAGCCTTTATGAAATCGGGAACTTTGAATGCTCATAAAATTAAGAACACAATAGCCAGGACAGTGAAACTTTGTACCTAAACTAAGTTTTGGCTGCTTTATAAGATTTTCATATCGACAACTCAATATCGTGTGAGTTTGAAAATTTTTAATGCTGTCTGACATCATGTCAGAGTGATTTATAGGAAATCACTGAACAAGGCGCCGCAAAATTGGGATTTCCTATTGAAATTTTTTTCTTCGGATGGCCATATCTCAGCTAATTTCAAAATTCTAAAAATAGATCTTTGTAATGTCTTGACTTAGGTACTCTATTATTGTACTTTTTACTGATATTTGGATTTTTCAATTTTCAGGATTTGAAGAAAATTGCAGAAGAGCACAAGAATGTGCACATTGTGAAGCTTGATATTTGCAGCGAAGAAGACATAAAGTCAGCAAAAGAAATAGTTGCAAAAAATGTTGGGGATTTTGGTCTTAATGTCTTGATAAGCAATGCTGGAATGCTAATGAGAGAAAGATTCATCAATAATGTCACTGCTAAGCAAATGATGGAGCATTTCTCAGTTAATGTGATTGGACCAACAATGCTTATTCAGGAGTTTCTCCCACTTTTGAAGCAAGCATCAAGGCATGAGTCTGCTAGAGAGATGAGCTGTGCAAGGGCAGCAATTCTCAACATGTCTACCAAAGTAGCATCTATTGATGACAATGGAAAGGGAGGAATCTACTCTTACAGATCTTCCAAAATCGCTCTGAATATGGTGAACAAGAATCTTAGTATTGAGCTCAAAGATGACAAAATCCTAGCTGTGTTGTTGCATCCAGGCTGGGTGCAAACAGATATGGGGGGTCCTAATGCCCTCACATCAACTGAGGAAAGTGTAGCAGGTCTGTTGACAGTGGCTGAGGGCCTCACTGAAAAGAATAATGGCCTGTTTTATGATTTCAGAGGAAAGCTTATTCCTTGGTGACAAATGTCCCTAAAAAGAACAATCTCTAAATTAGTTGACAGAGCCTTTTTTCTACTTACAATGAAAGAAAATTTCTTAGAAAATAGAAAATATAGAGATTATTGGACTATGAAATAGTGTAGAGATTAAAATGTTGAAAATAATTAAACAGTATGTAGTTAGTTTTTTATGGTAGCTGCAGTGGCTGAAGTTTTAGGAAGATTTTTAATTTCTTAATAGATAAGATGCAATTTATTAGATGAGTGTGCTTTTGTGAAAAATTTTAGTAGTAAAAATTGCAAGTTCATCCCAAAATGGGTGTGACTTCATTTGGGAGTCCCAAGTTGGCCCAATCTGTGAAATGTGTACTTTTCTTTCCAGCAAGACCTGGGCTGTTGAAAATTGACAATTTGGGTGTGCAAGAACGATTTGAACTAAGGATTCTCAGTAAAAAAAAGTTGGTGTGGCTGTCTTATGACACCTCACCTTGACGCATGTTATCTTATCTGTAGTGTTTGCTTGCTTATCAATTGATCAATTTGCTCTTTCAAAAATGGCTGCCAAGTTTTGATTGAAAATTCTATTTGCTTGTAGAAAGTCGGTACTAACTGAAGAAATTGTAAATAATGGCGCGTCTTGGATCGCTCCTTCAGCAAGACTGGCAAGATACTCGAGAGGGAAAAGAATTTACGAGTGGTATTCTCCGAAGAAACCGCAGACGAATGTTTGGTAAGACACAAAAAGCTTTCTCTTAACAGCAATCTTTCGACTAGAGAAAATAATAAGGATAAATTACCAAGAGAAAATAAGAGAAAGGATGAGCTTTGGTCTTTGGTAAAACTAAAGGAAAGTTGTGAAAATTGAGGTTGGGTGCAAGCACGGTCAGGCCCCCAGTATTCCTAAGGCCACGTAATGGTAGGGACCCCTAAGCTGTTGAAAATCGTATAAAGCACCCAAAAATTAGTCTAGGGGCAAAGTTTTACTATCTCAGAGCTTGTATAATCGATTTTATGAGCGTTCAAATTTCACGATTTTATAAGGGCTTTGACTGTGTGGGGTAAAAAATTTCACCAAGTTCATTTTTTGCGGTCAAAGCCTTTATGAAATCAGGAACTTTGAATGCTCATAAAATTAAGAACACAATAGCCAGGACAGTGAAACTTTGTACCTAAACTACGTTTTGGCTGCTTTATAAGATTTTCATATAAAAAACTCTATATCATTTGATTTCAAAAAAATTTTAATGTGCTCTGACGTCATGCCGAAGTCAAATCTATATAACAATAGGATAGAACAATAGAAACTGGCTCTTGCACACCTGAGATCTCATTGAAAACTGCCATGCTCTGCAGACTGGTAAACTACGCCCCAAAAATGATCTTCAGAAACAAATAAATTGCACTTAATATTTGTTTTTGTGCACTTTTTGCTTATAGTCTTAATCACTAAAATTTTGCACTTGAAATTGGCCTTGTGCTCCCAGAGTTCTCTTTCTCGCTCCAAACTTACAGTCGAACCTCGCTATCTCGAACTCGGTTATCTCGAACAACTCGCTATCTCGAACAGATTCCCATTTCTCCTCGTTTTCCTATAAGGCTAAGTATAGAGATTAAACCCGTTATTTCGAACTCGGTTATCTCGAACTATTCGCTATCTCGAACGAAATGATTTTCCCGTGAAAGAAAAAACCTGGTTATCTCGAACAAAACGTCACAAAATTTCAATTGTTAATTATTATAGCAATGAAAATTCATTTTTTAAGATTACAGTGAACTTAGGTTGTCCGACAATTATTATCTTGCAAGGGACTTTCAATCATCTGCCATCTCCAAAGTTTACACGCTTGCCATTCACCACAGGCACGCAGGAACAAAATTTATCTGCCTTGAGAAAAAAGAAAATTGTCTTTGCAAATCTGCCTGTGTTTCCTTTTGGTAGATGTCCTACAATGTTGTCGTTTTTCTGTACACAGACTGCATATTGGTCCGCTATGTTGTCACGCTAGCGAATCTATACGCACTACTGTATTGGATACGCACTACTATGGTGGTATATTTTGTGTACTGTGGTCGCGTTTTTTGCGTACTGTTGTTGATACGCACTACGGTGGTGGGTTATTATGCTTTATGTGGTGGTGTTTTTTGCGTACTGTGGTGGATAAGCACTACTGTGGTGGGTTATTATGTTTGATGCTATCGTTGCTAATAGATGAAGAAGTACTCTAAAATATTAAGCAAGCTTCAATAATGTACTATTTTAGTTAAATTGGATGTTTAACACAGCTTCTTGAGACAAATGAGGTCTTTTCCTTCGTTTATATTCTACTTTTACACACAGATGACCGCTTTTTGATCGAAAAAATTCTTGATCCCGCTATGTCGAACAAATTTTCATTTCCTGTGAGAGTTCGAGATAGCGGGACTCGACTGTATATAGATAGAAAGATAAACCAGGTTAGCCAAGCAGCTAATCTTCCCCTGGGTCCTCTCTACTAGCTACAAAATGAGAATATGATACAATTTGACGATTCTTAAAAAGAAAGTGTCCTTTAAGTTTCTAAAAAGCCTTAGTAACATTCTTCATTTTAAAGCAAAATTTAAGTATTTAAATCTGAGGGTCAAGATAGTGGCCATACAGTTTTCTCTTGAAAATTCCCAATGACGTTGACTGTCGAATGTCAAATGGAAGCTCGTTCCATATTTTACTTTCGTTTATTGCTACTGACTGATCAGCCTTTTTCAGTTTTGATTTGGGTACATATACATCATTGTTAGCAGCAAATCAAACCTTTTGTTCATTTCAGCGATGTTAAGATTTCTTGCTGGTGCATATATTAAGAGAAAAACCTAAGGGGATTAAATTTTTTCGTAAATTCCAGACACAATTCTTCTGATGATAAGCTACACGCTTTTTTTATAAGGAACCTACCTCAAGGCCTAGTTCGTAAAGTTCCTTATTTTTGGGCCTTTTTTGAGGCAATTGTAGTTCCAGAAGTTCCTTAATAGTTCCTTAATTTTAACTGCACATACAGTGGTCTTAACAATAAAAGAGAGACGTTTTCATGTGGGCAAAGCTCGAGACTACTCAAAGAAACATTGGATACATGCTTAATGTACAATTTATGTGATTTTCGACTGCAAATGAATGGAACCCGCTTTATAATTCTTGATTATTTGCATTGATAAAAGTGCTCAACATTCAAAAAGTTCCTTTCCATTAAGTTAATGATTTTCTCTTTAGTACTATAAGTTCTTTAAATTTTCGGGCCTTCTACATGTAGGTTCCTTATAAAGTGGTTCTTTATTAAAAAGCGTGTATTCCAGTAGCTGTAGTAATTTGTCTGATTATATTGCTACTAATTGTTATTTCAGAGGTTCCTACTTCTCATACTGAAACTCCTGGGATCCAGATGTCCATCGTTTATTGGCCAGGAAAGGTTTGTGAAGAACAACATATTAATTTTATGAAGGTAGTCTTCTTGGAGAACGGTTACCCCTTTTGACATTTTAGGCTTTGTGAAAACAACATGGGGCATACCAAGAAATTAACACTCTGTATTTTTCATCATTCTTCAGCTCATCCAAACGCAACAAATCGTCATGTTCAAGCTGGTTTTTTGGGACGCTGGTGAACAGTGCATGAAGAAATTCGATCACATTCTTCCCGTAAGATATTGATTTGATTAATTGTTGGAAAAACTTTAGCATCTTTTCTGTTTACAGATCCATACGTGTGCTCGTAAGTTGTGGTTCATGTCAAGCCATAGTCATTCATGGTCAAACTAATTGCTGACTAAAACAACCGTCAAAGCTCATCAGTTCTTTAAAGCCAGGCGGCGCCAACTGTAGGAACTAGTTGCTACACCAGTCATGTCGGCCAGTCAGATCAGCAATCGGCAGCTAGCGCTGGCTGTGCGCGATGTTGACATTAGAAAATCAACAACTCAAATGACTTTGAACCTAAACCACTTTCTACTTAATTCGATTCCGATCACGAGAGGAAACTCTTTAAATAACTCTGAGTTATTAACTCAATTAACATTCAACCGGTCAAACAGCCTTATTTCCTTCAATAAGCTCCCGAGGCACCTAATTAGAATTCTGATTGTTCAGATAGCGCTTAAGGGAGGTGCTTATTCCAAGGGGCGGCTATTTGATAATCGATACCAAAGGCACTATGCACATACTATATAAATAGTCAGAAACCAACACAGAAACAAAAAATCTGTGTATACCATGCCAGTTATGCTGGCCTTGGCGAGGAGGGACTGATCTCAATGGTGAAGGCCTGTTGTAACTTTCAAGTAGACCACTGACTTCCTTTTTTTAGTAAGCAATTACTTCTTTTTTTAGGCATGCCAAGAAGATGCTGATGCCGTAATTTTTGTTTTTAACATGGCAAACAAGTATGAATTTACGCATTATCTTCCGAATATACTACTTTTTCATGAAAGCTACAACTTTGCCTATTCGATTTTTTTGTGCTTGTGGATAAAGTTATCATCAGATCGAGATTCCGTAGTGTAGCGGTTATCACGTGCGCCTAACACGCGCAAGGTCCCCGGTTCGAGCCCGGGCGGAATCACTATTCCTATTTTTGTAGAAATTTCAAAGATTGTGACGTCATAAAAATCTTTTTTCAGAATTTTTTAATTGACTTTAATTTTATAAAATAACATAAAAAATATTGAAGCGAGGTAGAGCATGAGTTCTTGCTGAGAAAAGGCTATCCAAATTATGATTTTCATATATATACACGTTAAGGGCTGAAGTACTACCAGCATTTTTTGCCAAGATGGTAAATTTTTAACCCTACAATGTTTTGAAGTTCAATAACAAATCCTTATACAAGAAATAATTTTTTCTTTTTGTTTCCGTTTTATAAAGCTCAACTTGGGAAGATTTACCTGCACTTGTGAGTATCAGTTAAAGTTAAATGTTTTCAATATTGTATCACAAGCATAGTCGCAATCTACTTTAGAGACTGTAAACTTTCTGACAACTGCTACTTAAGTTGCTAAAGTATAAGCCTTGAAGGTGCTGTGGCGTCGTGGTGTAATCCAGCTGACCCGTGGTGCCAGAAGCTCAGTGTGGTCAGGGTTCGAGCCCAGCCACGGTAGCGTCACGGCCAGGGTCGAGGTCTCGATTAGTTAACCTACTACTGAGATCCTAGCGACTGGCGCTAAAACATCATTTCATCTTCACTAAGGTCGTGGCCAAACTATCAAAAATCTTCGGTAAAACTTCTGAAATCATTGCTTGTTCATCAAAATTTTGACCGTTTGGCCACATCACATAATTAACATCTAACAGAAAATGTTATTGAAGTTTTCAAGATTGTTGCCAATTAATTCTGATTGTCGAACAATGTTTTGTGACGTGGCAAAACCTTCAAACATTGCTTGTAAAGAAAATCTCAAATGTTTGACGAACAATTTTTGATCGTTTGGTCACACAGGTAAAATGCTCATGTAATATACTCTGAAATATGAGGTAGAATGAGCTGTGTAATATGACATTTGTGTGTAACTTTTACAACATGTAATATGCCGGAATGTTGGGCAATACTGGAAATATGCTGTGTAATATTATGCCCTGTGTAACAATACGTAGTGGGTAACAGTGCGTGTAATATGACATGAGTATTGAGCTGTGTAATATTACACTTTGGAGTAACAGGCTAGTAACTTCACAGTCTGAGTAATATTGCTTGTAAGATCACACCACTTGTAATATGCCATGTAATAATACAGTACTAGTAATATGATTTGTAACACGGGAGGAAGAGTAATTGCCAAGAAATATTTTGCTGCAAGTAATATTTCTCTTTTTATTTAATTTCCATAAATAATAAATACATCACAGTAAAGGAGTAAATTATAACAAATATCAAAGTGATCAATATATAAAAAAGGTCAAACTGAGTACCTACTAAAGACAATATTTCTACACAAAAAGTATCACAAATGAAAATGTCCACTCATGCTTCAGTTTATTGCCATACAAATGGAGCTGTATGCCATCTGTATAATCTTCTGTGATGCAATCTGCTAAAACAGTTGAGCACCAACAGTCACATATCATCAATTTCAACCTGGAAATAAAGTTAATGAATCTTAAGAACTTGAAATAAGAACCGAGAATAGGCCCAATAGATAACTAGAAACACATTGGCAGATTCAAATTATCTAAAGAAATAAAACTTAAAGTTTACAAATATCTTCCTTATTTTACTTACTTTATCTTTTATTAATTCCAAATTCTTTTCTTCATTAGACTTGAAATGTCACCAGTCAAATGATTTTTGCAATTTGTTCATGCGTCCATAATCTAAAATGTTATTAGAAAATAAATAAATCATCAATAAATCATCAGGATATCCTTGAATAAACTTTGATGAAAACAATAGATAAAATGAATTAAATGTTTTTGAAGAATATAAGAAAATATTTACCACTAATTATCATCCTGCAGCATGACAAACAAGTGACTTGATCTTGACTTCACCAAACTTGAAGTCTGACAAATTCTTGAAAATGTTCATGTCTGACAAAATTCAATCACCAACAGGCAGGCAGGCAGACAAAAACCAAAACGAATTTCTAACAGAAAGCACCCAGATTTCAAATAAAATAAATCACTATGATTGGTTGAAATGTGTCCCTTTGTTTTCCTGCTTCTCTCTTCCATTGTCATGCAAAGTGTAAACACAATAATAAAATGTCTTTCTTTGTTCAATCAGTCATTGTCTTATTCATGTGCAATATGTAACATGTGTAATATAATAATGAGATGTAATAAGCTCTGTAATAAGACATGTCATATTACAAAAGGAGATTGATAGTGTGTCATGTTTCACATAATGTTTCATGTCCATGTGTAATATGATGTTAGATTACACAGAGTTATATACAGCGATTTCGTAGTGTAATTTGTTTCTTTGGATGACCATATCTAAGCCAATAGCTTACATATTGGACTGGTTTTCAACACATCAGCATTTTTTTACGCTCCTTCAGAAAATTCAACTCCAAATAGTTAATCTGATAACGTCCCATTAGAGCCTCCATAATTTAAGATAAGATCAAGTAACATCCATGACATATTTGTAGCGTTTCTTTTGAACCTCATTCCTCTCAGACTTGTTTTTGGTGCAGAACATCAGCAAATTATACTGCTTCAAATACCTCTCACTTTACCCTCTCTCAGCACTGATGAGGGTAAGGCTCTAGAAAAAGTCTCCAACTTTCTCCCAGACAAAAAAGCGCCTGGCTTCAAACCTTCCTCACTTAACGATAAAAGCAGGCGTGTCTTGAATGTGGCATGAGATTATCTTTTATTTCAACCGACCCTCCTCCGGTCGATGACGGTGTGACGGTAAATTTTCCCTCTCTCTGGGCTGCATATTTAATAATTACACGTTTAGGGCTGGAATGTACCAGCATTTTTTGCCAAGATGGTGAATTTTTAACGCTACAAATTAATGAAGTTCAATTAAAAATCCTTATGCGAGAAATAATTTTTTCTTTTTGTTTTCGTTTTATAAAGCTCAACATGGGAAGATTTACCTGCACTTGTGAGTATCGGTTAAATTTAAATGTTTCCAATTTTGTTTTGCTGTCGTTAGCATAGTTGCAATCTACTTTAGGGACTATAAAATTTGATACTAAGAAAGCGGAGGCAAAAAAACTCAGAATTTGGCACACTTAGGCCTTTCAAACCTATGACTAACAATTTGAAAATAAGCGCATGTTAAGGTAAATATATAGCATAATATAAGAGCGTGCTATATATTTACCTTAACATGCTCTTATTTTCAAATTGTTAGTCATACGTTTGAAAGGCCTAAGTGTGCCAAATTCTGAGTTTTTTTGCGATGTCTAATATGATTGACCAACAATGTTTGATTGTTTGGCAAGAGCCTTCCCCTGTTATTATAATTTTCTGTTTTATACTCATAGATAACGAGAAGTAATGTAAATGATGCTGTTCTGAAGATTGCTGTTGGAACAAGATATCCTTTCGTTATAAATTTCTCTTAGAAATTTGTAACTGTTGTGACTTAATATTGTCTTAGCTACTGTTAGTAATAGTGGCTAACGGGACGTTGTAAGAAAATCCATTTTGAGGTCCATTTTCTGAAAACAGGTAAAAAAATGTTGAAATGGAAATGTCGACGATCTGCTGAATATTTCGAATATTGGTTGCGCTATGGTCAATCGAGGAACTAGATTTGACTGCAAAATCGAATCGCTGTATTTTGCGCCAATTTTTTTTATTTTTTAAATATGAATTTTTTATTTCTATGGCCTTATTTCAACAGTAACTGATTTTCTACCTCGCTTGTTTATTTTTATGCTCTTACAAGAAATAAAAAGTAAATTTAAAAATTCTGAAAACAGATTTTTATGAAGTCAATGTGCTCTCTGAAAAACAGAAGAGAAAAAATAATGATTCCGCCCGGGCTCGAACCGGGGACCTTGCGCGTGTTAGGCGCACGTGATAACCGCTACACTACGGAATCTTGACATTATGACAAATTTTACTAAAATCATCAAAAGCCCAAGTCACCAGCAAGTCCACAGAATCTCAGATGCCATAGTTTTGGTGACAGATATCGATTTTCGCAGAAATCACCTCAAAAATTCAGGTCCACTCCTTCCTCAAACTTTAAATTCAGGTTAAAAATACATCCACTTCTAACCTTCTTCTAAGTTTAAGTACAGGGTAACAGTAGATCTACTTTTAACCTTCATCTAACTTTCAGTACAGGTTAAAAGTAGATCTACTTTTAACCTTCATGCAACTTTAAGTGAAGGTCAAAAGTAGATCTACTTTTAACCTTCATGTAACTTTAAGTGAAGGTCAAAAGTAGATCTACTTTTAACCTTCATGCAACTTTAAGTGAAGGTCAAAAGTAGATCTACTTTTGACCTTCATGTAACTTTAAGTGAAGGTCAAAAGTAGATCTACTTTTAACCTTCATGCAACTTTAAGTGAAGGTCAAAAGTAGATCTACTTTTGACCTTCATGTAACTTTAAGTGAAGGTCAAAAGTAGATCTACTTTTAACCTTCATGCAACTTTAAGTGAAGGTCAAAAGTAGATCTACTTTTGACCTTCATGTAACTTTAAGTGAAGGTCAAAAGTAGATCTACTTTTAACCTTCATGCAACTTTAAGTGAAGGTCAAAAGTAGATCTACTTTTAACCTTCATGTAACTTTAAGTGAAGGTCAAAAGTAGATCTACTTTTAATCTTCATGTAACTTTAAGTGAAGGTCAAAAGTAGATCTACTTTTAATCTTCATGTAACTTTAAGTGAAGGTTAAAAGTAGATCTAGGTGTAACTTTAAATCCCAATCTTCGCCTTACATTAAAAGTAGGTGAAAGTTTGAAGTAGATCTGCTTTTAACCTTCCCTTATAGTTAAGCGAGAATGTTATATTTTTACCTTACCTAGCCCCTCGAGGAAGCATCTGATACATGCGTAAAAAACAATTTCCGATTGTTTGAATGACACGCTAGCGAAGCTATAATCACTACTGTGGTGGTATTTTTGCGTGCTGTGGTGGTAGTTTCTGCGCACTGTGGTGGATAATCACTATTTGTGGTGGGTTACTATGCTTGCGGTGGTAGCATCCACCACAGTAGTGATTATAGATTCGCTAGCGTGGAAAGATAAAAATATTCAAAACTGAGAAGACCAGGGGATTTTATCTTTAGTAATTTAAATTTTATGGCCCTCTACATGTAGGTTATTTGTAAAATGGTTCTTTATAAAAATGCCTGTAGCCTTTACAGCATTCTACATTACTTCACAACGTTAACCAGATTTTGGAAAATTCCTTAACAGTTTTTACAGATGACCTGAAAGAATCGAAAGGGATATCCAGAAAAGCCATTCGAGATTTTGAAAAAGTTTGGAAAATTCCAATTTTGAAAATAGCTAATGTGGATGGGGCGGTACTGCCTGATGGAAACTTAGATGGCAGAGCAAGTATCAAGGTAGAATATTTTATTTATTTTGACTCTTTTTCTTAGGAACCGGTGCCGTTGTGACTCAGGTTTCCGTCTTGTATTTCTGAGGCGGAAATAATGGGGGTTCCAATTTTGGCGGAAATTTTGCGATTTTCCTTTGAAAATAGCACAAAATAGAACATTTTTCATTGACTGTCAGAAATTTAGGCCTATTGGGGCCCATTGGCTTCACCAGTCGGAGTTTTGAATTACCGTAACTGTTGTATCTACTGGATGGCTTTCTTGTTCTCCGATGAAATTGTACAATAAAATCCTCTCAAATCTTAGGATATCTCACCGTTTCTAAACCGCTTGGTGGAACTGCTTTGGGCACACGATCAAATGTCGACTGGTTTTCCTGGAGTGTCTCGGCCGATACCGAGAGAGATCAGAGAACCCGAGAGGGAAGAAGCAGCCGTCCTACCGGAGAAGGTCCTGCCCGGGAGCAGAAAGTCCGGTAGCATGAACGGGTCTGATGATGGTGAAGATAGAAAGAGCACACATAGCAGACAGTCTGTTGAGAAGCTTACAATCACGTATTGCTGATATATCAAAGATGTTGCTCCCCGTCTTTATCGCGACCACGGTTGGAGGACATTAAAAGGTGCAGCTTACGTAAGGGGGTAATGTATGTTTTTTTCAAAATTTCATCGTGGCAGGAAACTCAGGAAGCTTGGTTGGTACTAACAGCAAGAGCCCATCACCAAAGGCTTGCTATCATAAGCCAATGGTTTCCAGTACCCGTCAAAAAGGCTATTGTTGCATTTTTAGAAGAGAGTGAACATTTTTGCGAAAGGTATATTTTTAAGCTCTGTTTACACTACGAAATTTTAACCCGGGTTCGACCCGGGTTGAAGTTAACCGGGTTAGATTTTTGTAGTGTAAACGCGACTAACCCGGGTTGAACCCGGGTTAAAGTACCCACATCTGATGGTGGGTTACTTCAACCCGGGTTCAACCCGGGTTAGTAGCGTTTACACTACAAAAATCTAACCCGGGTTCGACCCGTTGAAGTTAACCTGGGTTAGATTTTTGTAGTGTAAACAGGGCTTTAGTGGCACCTTTTTCTATGTAAATTGTCAATGATGTAAGTAATGGATTGTTGCTTTATATTTTTATCATGTTAAATAATCTCCCATTTCAAAGAATCATTACACATTTTGTGAGAAACTGGCAATAAGAAACTCACTACTAGGACTGTTTTAGAAGCTCACTTCCTAGCAAACCATTGTCGTATTTGAAGATTTTTTGTCGAATCTGGTAGAAAGGCCTCAAGCATTAATCACCCTTGTGAAACCCGGTGAAACCAAACTGTGATATTTGCTTAGTTCTCATGAACATCCCCCATCCCCTTAGTCTGTTTTTCTCCATTAATCGTATGAATTCTGGCAGGAGATATAGTGATGTAATGGTCTGAATTCTCACTAGCTAGCAAACCTAGGCTGTTTTTGAAACTTTGTCATCGAATCTGGTAGTAAGGCCTCGAGAATTGATCCTTGCAGCACTCCAATGTTTTACTCATAGCTCAATTTTCTTGTACCTCTCTTCCTTTATTCTGCTTTTTCGTCCATGAATAGACAAAATCGGCTAACGTTGTTTACACCCATTTCAGATCACATGGTCATACCCTTAAGGCAATAGTGCTTTGTTGTCAAATTCAGAGCTCGACGCTTTTCATGGCACAAAATTTAGAATTCAATTAAAAGGAAAAGCTCCTCAAGGGTATGGGCATGTGACCTCAAATGGGTATAAACAACGTTAGCCGATTTGGTCTATCATATAATCTCTGTTAGGAGAGACGGCAGTTTAATGGCCTTGAACCTCAGTGGCTAGCAACCTTAGCTGTTTTTGAAGCTTTTTCATCGAATTTGATATTAAAGCCTCCAGTGTTGATTATTAGGGCACCCCAATGTTTTAGTCGCAGCTCTATTCTCACGAATATCTCTGAATTTAGTCCAAATTGTCTCCTGGTTGCAGAAGTTCTGCCAGGAGAGAAAGCGATCTAATGGTCTGGTCTGGTAGCTCACTTCTGATAGTAAATCCTTAGCATTGGTCCTTAAGGCACCACGCTGTGTTTCATTCACAGATTAGCTGTCATGAACACCCCCCTCCCTCATCGTTTGCTCGATTCTTATGATTCATGGCAAGAGAAATAGTGATTTGCTGGTTCAGAGCTTTTTCATAGAATGTAATGGAAGCGCCTTAGCTGTGATCCTTATTGCACATCACTTTGCTTTTCCCTCGTATCTCATAGTGCAGGTCTTAGCGTTGGTCCTTGTGGCGTCCCACTTTGCTGTTTTGAAGTCGGATCTGTTAGTAGGGCCTCAGCATTGATCCTTATTACACATCGTTTTGCTTTTTCCTCGAATCTTATAGTACAGGTCTTGGCGTTGGTCCTTGTGGCGCCCCACTTTGCTGTTTTGAAGTCGGATCTGTTAGTAGGGCCTCAGCATTGATCCTTATTACACATCGTTTTGCTTTTTCCTCGAATCTTATAGTACAGGTCTTGGCGTTGGTCCTTGTGGCGTCCCACTTTGCTGTTTTGAAGTCGGATCTGTTAGTAGGGCCTCAGCATTGATCCTTATTACACATCGTTTTGCTTTTTCCTCGAATCTTATAGTACAGGTCTTGGCGTTGGTCCTTGTGGCGCCCCACTTTGCTGTTTTGAAGTCGAATCTGATAGTAAAGCCTTAGCATCGATCCTTGTGGCACCCCGTTGTGTTATTCATGGCTTAATTTTCGGCTTAATTATATCGATCACTGGAATTCATCTCACACAGCTGCCGCTAATCAAGCTAATTAAACAACTCATTTAATTTTGAAGCCTTTCTCGTTGATTCTTTTACCTTCTCCGTGTTTTTTCAGTTTTTTCTTTGACAAATACTGGTGCCACAACCAAGCGATAACTCTAATCACATCAACTTGTTTTTACAAGAAATATTCAAGTCTCAGTCGGAAGTTTTACTGCTTAATAACTCAGTATTTTCAATTGCGTACTGATTTCTTGTTTTCCATTGTACTTTAAGCACTGCCTGTTTTCCAAGTAAAAATTTGCCCTTTTGCACAGGCCGCTGCGTCTCAACCGCCATACTGCTTTTCGAGGGACTAGGAAGAAGGAAAATTAGGGGGGGTGCATAAGTGCTTTTAAAACAATAGGAACAATGGAAGAACAAAGGACTCCAACGGAAGCCCAATAAAGAACTTCACAGTGCCCCCTATCCTATAGACTGCTAAAGCCCTGTTTTTCTGACTGATGAAATGACCGGTTCAGATTTTAGTCTAACGGAGTGGTCTTTATTATTTGGTGGTCGTTTGTTATTGGTACCTCGAAGTTTCAATGGCACTTGAAAGATATCTTGGGAATCTAGAAAATACCGCACCATCAGTGGATATAACCGGTCGGTCACTATATACCGACCAGTCATCTCTATATACCTATCCATAAATACCATCATTTCTTTTGGTCTGCAGCCAATGCCTCGATACAACACAGAGCTAAACCCTAAAAGCGTGTATTGCTTTAAGGGACGAATGAGTCAGTGCTTTGACATCGTTGTTCAGTGGTTAGCACTATTCAATCTCCTCTCAAGATGTAAACCAATTACTGTAACTTATGGATAGGGAACCAATATTGGTTGTTTAACGATTACTTATTCTCCTCACCTTTTGGTTGGCTTGACTCTATAGCTGATGTTTTGAAGACTGCTCAATATATAAGCCACGCATAATTGAGCCATTTTTAGACCTCTACCAAGAGCTTGAGGAAGTCATAGTAGAGCTTGCCACAATACTAAGAGCAGCGCCAAGTGACCAATCGCTTTTACGAAAGCTTTCGTGTCCGCTCAGTCAATACCAGATGTTGAGAAAATGGCCCAGTGATGAGCGAGTCGGACTGGCAATCTATGACTGCGGGATCAGTTCCTATCAAGGTTAAACTTCCGTCGAAGAGTGAGGAGAGTCGCTAGCTGTCTGTAGTTCCAGACAAAAGGCAAAAGGAATCACAAGGCGTGATCACGAGGAGAGGAAGGACCGGGGTCACACTGCAAAGGAAAGCCCTGGGCTATTCAGTGGACCCCATGTGCTTAGCACAGATACCATTACCTTGCGCAGACAGCAACCTTGATACCAAAGTGGGCGGGGGGTGACAGCTATGATCAATGTACCGGTTTAGCGGCCTTTTTTGAAAGCGTACCGGTCAGTATTCGTGACAAGGTATTGGTGTACCCGTTTTCACGCACGGCATGTTATGGCTATGACTTTTCTAGTGTACCGTGTGCCGGATTGCATTTGTATAGCTTGTCGATTGTTAGCCTCTCGTACCGTGTACCGGGTGCCCTTTACCGGCTTACCTTTATGGGCCTTTACTTGGTGGGCATTCCATTGTTGTTTTTAAAAAGGGAACAAAGGGCTATTGATCAAAACAATAGAAGAGGAGGGGGACTGGGTGACTGGGTTGGCAAGCGCCCCCAGTTAGTTTATTAAAAGAGGCCTTGAACAAGCGTACATGCCTGACCAACTAACTAACAGTTTTTTTCGGCGGCTTGAGTCATGCGGCTGGTTTTCTCGGAGCAATACACAACATGAACGTCTTAATAACAAGATAAGTAATAATAATCGGCAGTTTTTCTTTGCCTTCAAATTGTACAAATAAAGGTAATTTTTCATTGTACTTTCATTGTCAAATAAGCAAGGTCAGCGAATGAATTTGAAGACTTCGTTCTTTTTTGTCCGCGTCGAAATTCAATCCTGAAATTAATCTTGTTTTGCAGATCTTGAAAATAGAAATACGACCGCTGATCAAGTTTGGTTTGGAGAAGATCTCAAAGACGGCGTTTCCTTTGCTTTGTGGAGAACTACATGTTTTTACGATACATGGTTACGTTACAACATGAAGTGAGTTTTTTGTTTGTTTGTTGTTTTACCTTTCAATTGTATTTTCATGCCTCTCAAACATAACGAATAAGTACAAATGCGGTCCTTGACAAGATTCAGTAAATAATGAAAGTTTTTCACGCTTTTTTCAGTTAAGAATCACTTTTTAAAGTACCTACATGTAGAAGGCCTAGCAGTTTGAAGAACGTATACTACTTAAGATAAAATCGCTAAGAAATATTTCACTTCTGAATATTTTTATCACTGCAAACAATCAAGAGCTAGGAACCCGGCTCCATTGCAGTCAAAATTCGCATGAATGGTATGTTACGCATGTATGAAATGCTTCCCTGTGTAGTTTCCATTTTTGCTCACATGCAAGTACCTCTGTATAATAGTCATGCCACTTAATGGGCAGTTAAAATTAAGGAACTATTAAGGAACTTTTGGTTTACAAGCCAATCAAAAAAGATCTAGAAAATAGGAACTTTAAGAACTGACCTTGAGCTAAAGGTTCTTTATAAAATAAAAAACGTGTATTCTTGGGAACCTAAGAAGCTCTGCAAGAAACGTTCGGCATGTCAAAAGGGCCAAAACCTGGGACCCTACTACAATTGGCTGGCAAACGTTTCTTACGAAAAGAACTTTTAAGAACTTGTGCAGATATTTAATGATGATGGTGATGATGACGATGACGACGATGAGTTTTGAATGATCTTAGCAAAACGTTTATTGCTGAGTTTCTGTGTCACAATCAGAATTGCCTAATAAAGACGGTTTCTACGAGACGATTTTCAAGACGGTCGTTAGTAGAGTTTGTGACCACGCATGCGCAGTTGCGATTTTTTTATCTCTGCATCGAAAAATATCGCTGGACGGAAAGTAGTTTCAACTTTTCATCAAACGATTTTGTTCGCCAAGCATCTCATTTCAAGTTTCATTTAACTTCTCACTCTTCTATTGTCTTTTTCGGCCGTGGAACTACAGTAAGCGGAGATTGACAGAACTTTTTCGCAGCGAAATTTTGACTTTTGTTGTGAAAATCGTCTAGTGGAGATCGTCCTTAATTGAAACACCAGTACCATGACAGATATATTGTTTCAATGTTTAGCTTTTTATGAGTTGAAAAAAGTCAAGATGATATAAATTTGGCAGTTTGTTTTTTGAATCCCTTCGTTATGTGAGGTAACTGGCACATGTAATAAGTCTGACTGTCAACTCCGTATACTTTGCATCGCCTAAGGCGTCGTTTAATTAGAATGTTAAAAAATAAGTTTATTAAAATCTGGATATAATCCTGTTAAAGTATTTGAAAACCACAGATAATATTAATTGATAGCCTGAAAACATGAAAATCGAAACTGTTTTAGGGAGATTCACAAATGGGACAATGCCATACACAGCTAGGATGACGTAATCGCCAGAATTTCGAATATCAAAAGAAGCGGGAAAATAACTAGTGCCCAACCTCCTTTTCTGTTCGTGACGTCAACTTAACATGTCAAGTCCTGTTGCTGCTCTGAACTTTGCGCTTGACTGTTTATACTTGAATACTGCATACATTATGCATGAATTACCAAAGCGTTAATTATAACTACATAATTAGTCGTTTTAATAGAAGTAGACATGTTATGTAAATTTGGTTTTCTTAGGCAGGTGGCTGTTGATGACTGTTTGAAAAATTTTCCTTTATCACGAAGTTGAAATATTACCTGGGGGCCTAAAAGCAAAGTAGTCAATGAAAGTAGTCACAAGCGGCAAAGCGTGCGATTTTTCACCTGTTCTGTCGACGCGATACACCTAAATCTCTTGTGCTCTGAGAAACCCTGAGGTGGCTACACGCTCCGACAAAAATGCCGCCACAGAAGTTCTGCGACAATCAACTTGCGCGATAAGAAGAATGGGTCCTAGAAAACTTCCAGGAAAGGGCGGGAAAACAATCAGTGTTTTGCGTTGTCAATGCATGCGCAAACAGCTACACGCTTATTAGCGACAAGTCAAAACATGCCGCAAAAAGTCCTACCAAATCAATGTTCTGCGACCGTGTTTCCTCAGGTCACGGAACATTTTGTTCGAAAATCGATCTCTTGCTGCACGTCCGACTATTAGTTTTCACGGTCGCAGCGACAATTTTTTATCATGTCCTGTCGCAAGAAATTCTTGAGCTGAAGAAGAATCCATAATAAAATGCGCGCAGTTTTTTATATAAGCAACCGCTTTTAAGCAACCAAGATGTGGAAGGCCTAAAACTTTAAGCAACGTATAGTAAGTACCACAGCAAAAAACCTAAGCAACTTTTCAATGTTTTGATAATTTATATCACTGCAAACAATCGAGGATTGATCAGCGTAGAAGCTATTTCCATTCATTTGTCGTCAAAACTCGCATATCAACGGAGTGTTTCTTGTAAAGTGAGGGATTTTTATTGGGGGGTTTCTGTTTAACTTTCAATACAAGGTCTCTAATGGTAACAATATCAGCAGGAGAAATGATTCAAGTCATTTTAAATGTGCAATGTTAAATTTGGCTGTTTTTTGTTTTCTAGCCTCTATGCAGTTAAAATTAAGCAACAACTGAGCATTTTTTGCTACTAAAAGGTGGCCATAAAAGGTCCAAAAATAAGCAACTTTTTAAGTAGGGCCGAGGGAAGTTGCTTATCCAAAAACTGCGTGTACTTTTTTAGGCTTCACTAGGTTTGATCTTGACTTTTGAGGAGCCCAGCATTATTTTCTGATAAACCATTTTCTTACAATAAATAATACCTGTATCTGCGACATGTGTGGGAATCGAATCCAACAACCACTAGCAACGACAACTTTTCATTATTACAATTCTATTTTTTTATTCATTTAGTTTCTGTATTACAGTCACTCCAGCTGTTCTATTAAAAAGGACGGTTTTCCAGCTCACAAAGTGCGATAGAATTCATTTGTCCAACCAAGTCAACACTACATTGCTTTTTTAACTACTGTTTTATATTTTATGTGATTCATATAAAAACAAACCGGTGTTCCTATTACCTTGCAAATTTTCATCGTCATGTTTGTTCTAGGTTTGTTGGCAAAATGGAGGAACATATTCAATGAAGGACTAAGTTCAATTTGTCAGAGATAAAGTGCTGTGGGCTGGCCGATAGATTTAACCACTAGGTAAGACGTTTTACTCTTTTTTATAGCACGTTTTTTATCAGGACCTTTGGTCTGAGTTGAGGCTTGAGTTCCTTCATTTCTCAACAAAATGAGGCTGAAAGTTTCTAATACTGTTCCTTGTTGTGAGATGTTTTGAATGCTAAGTTTTCAAGCACGCTCATTTAAACTTTCTTACTCTCGTTTTCTTACTTTACATATAAACGGAGTCTTTGGGAAGTACGATGGGAAATGTTATTTTGATGCACAAACTGGCTTGTTCTTGAAAACGTTTTTCTTACTTTTTCACCCGAGCCTCGATAGGTCCTTAAAGTTCTTTTTTGCATGTTTTCAGCCTCCCCAGTTCCTTATAAATAAAGGTTTTCCTTATAAAATACGTGTAGTGTACACTCTTTTTTAAGGGACGTCACTCAGACCAAACCGTAAAATTGCTTTTATTCCTGCCCTGAGAGCTGAATCTATGAGGAATCTATGATGATGATGATGATGATGGTGATGATGATGATGATGGTGATGATGATGATGATCGTGATGATCATGATAATTATGATGATGATGATAATGTTGTTGGTGATGATGATGATGATGATGATGATGTTGATGATCATGAAGATGATGATGATAATGATGATCATGATCATGATGGTGATGATCATGATAATTATGATGATGATGATAATTTTGTTGGTGATGATGATGATGATGATGATGTTGATCATCATGATCATTAGGATGATAATGTCGGTGATGATGGTGATGATGATGATGATGATGATGATGATGATGATGATGATGATGATGATGATGATGATGACGGCGATGATGATGATGATTTCAATGATGATGATAATTATGATGATGATGATAATGTTGTTGGTGATGATGATAATGATGATGATGATGTTGATGATCATGAAGATGATGATGAAAATGATGATCATGATGATGATCGTGATGATCATGATAATTATGATGATGATGATAATGTTGTTGGTGATGATGATGATGATGATGATGTTGATCATCATGATCATTAGGATGATGATGTCGGTGATGATGGTGATGATGATGATGATGATGGTGATGATGATGATGATGATGATGATGATGATGATGATGACGGCGATGATGATGATGATGATGATGACGGCGATGATGATGATGATTTCAATGATGATGATGATTATGATGATAATAATGATCGCTCGTCTCTTTCTTATAAAAAAAATGATGATTAATGAGAAGAAAGAAACGAGTTTGTACGCAGGCTAGTGCTGCAAGTTTTCGGTAACAGGAGCATTTGGTAGCAAACACTTTACATTTACTGTACCTGGTTCACCAAAATTTTTTGACACTTAATGCACTGGCAAAGTGAGGCAGATTTGTTTTCATTTTAGCAGGTCTTAAAATCGCGTTTGAATACTTATAAAATGCTTTAAAAGCCATCTCCTAAACACGTATTAATAAGCACAGTTAGAAAAGCGATTTAAAGAGAAAACGGGCTATTCAAGTTTGAAAACCAAATTACAAAAAGAAATCAAACATCTGGTGCTTGGACGTCTTTCTTTTCCAACGTTTTAATTAATAAAGCATTTTACAGTGGCTTATACCATTTTTAATTATTCATTGGGTCATGTGAATTTTGTAGCCGGGGGCTCTAAGGGCCGGCTTTCACTTCGGTAGTTTCAATCGGCGACTTTCGCGACTTAAGCCGAGTACTGCAATATGTTTGCCTAAACCCCCCTTCATTATCGATTTCTAGATCTACCTTTCGTACTTTGCAGTTTGCCGGCTGAAGCCGAGTTTCAGTTTGGTTAAACGTCCTCGACTGTTATGTAACTGGTTGCTGATGTAGTGAAATTATTTGAACCCTGGAAGTTAAAACATTTCGCACAAAATTCCGGAGAATATCACCAACTGGAGCGTAAGTTTATTTACTGTTTTCAATACTTTTTTATTTTTGCTCTTTTATAATGTTTTAAAGCTTGTATCTTCTTCACGGAGAGACCTTAATAAGAGCCGAGTAGAAGCTATGCAGAAGCGACAATAAACTGCCGACCCTTAAGACTTAAGGCCCTGGCTAAACGATCAAACATTGTTTGCCAACAAACATTTGAAATTTGCATGTCAGAGTGTTTCACCGTTTTGGCTAGATCGCATAAGCTGCGCTGCATTTGATGATGCTGGAGGTGATGAACAGCATAATTCTTTGAGCAAAGCTGTGAAAGAAGAAGTGTGGTTTTGGCTAGATTTGGCGAGAAGAAGGTTTTGGCTAGATCAAAGAACACTGCTTATCAAAGACTTTTTGCTTGTTTCGAGGAAAAAATGTTTTTTGGGTCAAGTTTTTGTTTTCAAGCGAGAATGTCTTTGATGTCAAGCAAAAAATGTTTTTGGTGTCTAGCAAAAATCGTTTTGAAGTTGCGTAGCAAATTCTACTTGTTAAGTGAAATTTTGTGGCGAACTTTATGCCCAAACGGTCAAACATTGCTTGACAAGCAAATCTCAAATGCTGAGCAAACAATGTTTGATCGTTTGGCTGGAGCGTAAGACTATTTAGGTTAAGACCCAAACTGAATCAAAGTTATTAAGAAACGCGAGTTATTTGAAGGAGTCATCAAAATTTTCTTACCCCAGAAATTACGAGACTATAACTCTCTGCAATTTCAGAAAATTCAGAAACCACGATGCAAGAAACTATTTTTTCAAGAAGCAACTGAATTTTTCAGGCTAAGTGCTTTAGTCCCAAAATATTTTTGGTTCCTGGAGTCTCTTAATCTTAATGTTATCTTAAAGATTTTCTGCCAGTGTTTCTGAAATACACTCTTTTTTTATAAGAAACTAAGATTTTTGGTCAGTACTCAAAGTTTCTTAGTTTTGGGACAAATTTGGTATTGAAAGTTTGTTAGCAGTTTTTAGAATCAAAATTTTTAAGTGCCAAAACAGGTAATTGACACTTAAATTCTACAAATAGAAGAAGCAATACAATTCACGTTTACATCAGCTGTTTTTTCTGTAAAAATAGACACTTATGGTGCAACAGAAGTTTGTTTTTCGATGCTTTATTTCTAATTCTAAAGATTCTTGAGACCTGCGAGTTTCTTATCATTTTTGGTCGAGTACTATCAATCAATCAATCAAAATATAACTTGCTACACAATACAGGAGCGTCGTTATGTATACAATTTAAAATAGTTTTCACTACCTTAGTTACAAAAAACAAAACAAGCCCAAGTAGAGTAAAATGGGTAAATTGAATATAAAACTAAACTAAAATAGTAATGAGAAATAGAATAGTACTGAAAGTTTCTTAACCAATATTGATCTCAGTACTGAGTTTCTTATAAATGGGCTTCTTATAAGAAAAAGATTGTAAAATTTCGTTTTGCAAGAAAATCTCAGATTCTTGTCAGATAATACCTGTTGGTTATGCACGGCCGGCCTATAAGTCTTCCATAGAGCGACTTTCAGCGAGGAAAAAGGAAGTATGGCTTAAGGTTTTCATAAGTATACAAGCGATAGAGTTTTCCCACGGGTGTTTTAAACGTTGGAGTGTCTAATTGGAAAGAAAAGAGTAAGAGGACGAGACGGGATGGTAATTTCAGGTTTGGAAATTTAGTCGAGTCGCAACGAGGATTGCCAAAGAGGCAAGGATGCCGGGCAGAATTTGGATGCTTCTGTTGTGAGGCAGTAAGGATCATTGCTCTTCCTTACCCCTATTGCAGCATCCCCGGGGCTTCGTCCTGTTCTTTTCGTCTAGCATTTCGTAGAGTTGTCGAGCGCTTTTTATTGCCAGGCTCTGCAAACTTCGATTGGAAGTTTTCTTTCATGTTTGCTGATAATCAGAAAATTCAAAATCTATGATACATTGTGAATAGTCTTTGAGCAGGACAAAATTTTAGAACTTGCTAGAAACAGTGGAAACATTTTAGGACATACTTAAGAGCTTTCCTCGTCCGACATTAGAGTATGAGCGCCAAATAGGGATAAGAACTTTATAGCTACAATACAACTGAATACAACTTTCTACGTCATTTGTGGCTGTATGCTATGTAGAAAATCTTACTAGCTTAAGTAACGGCTAGAAAATCGGGATTTCTGTTAATGTAGCAGGGAATATATTACCGAAACTGCTTTTCTGCAGTCATAATGAGTCATAGCTCGCCTTTCATCAGATACCCCCTTTGCAACTTATTTTTCATGTTCTATATCAGTAGGCTAAGGAGATGTTCCAGGGGGGGTGAATCATAAGAGATAAATATTGTATTTGGTGAAACGACTTACATCACATACCCTCTTGCAATTTATTTTCTCATTTTCTATATAAGTAGGCTAAGGAGATGTTCCAGGGGGTGTATCGTTAGAGATAAATACCGTATTTTGTTGACTCGCCTTACATCACATACCCCCTAGCAAAGTATCCTTTCATGTTCTTTACCTGCAGGCTAAGGAGATGTTCCAGGGGGTGTATCGTGAAAGATGAATACAGTATTTTGATGACTCGCCTTACATCACATACCCCCTAGCAAAGTATCCTTTCATGTTCTTTACCCATAGGCTAAGTAGATGTTCCAGGGGGTGAATCTTGAGAGATAAATACAGTATTTTGGTGACATATGGTGGAAACAAGCTGTTCTAATAGTGAATAAAATCGAGCTAAGCATTTTGAAAACAAGATTATTGTTTTGAATCTTATTAAAATATGATCACGCAATATGAAACATCTGTACCTTAATGAAACGATGGGAGAATTTCACCTTTACTACATGCTTTTTGGGGTTTTTTGTATACACGCTTTTTTTTATAAGGAACCACTTTATAAGGAACCTACATGTAGAAGGCCCGAAAATTTAAAGAACTTATACTACTAAAGAGAAAATCATTAAGGAACTTTGAATGTTGAATACTTTTATCACTGCAAATAATCAAGAATTTGAAAGCCGTTTCCATTCATTTACAGTCGAAAATCACATAAATTGTACGTTAAGCATGTATCCAATGTGTCTTTGAGTAGTCTCGAGCTTTGCTTACATGCAAATGTCTTTGTACGGTAGTCATTAAACTGTATGTGCAGTTAAAATTAAGGAAATATTAAGGAATTTTTGGAACTACGATCGTCTCAAAAGAGGTAAAAAAAATAAGGAGCTTTAAGAACTAGGCCTTGAGGTAGGTTCCTTATAAAAAAGCGTGTATTATAAAGAACCTACCGCAACTCAAGGTCTGGTTCTAAAGTTCCTTATTTTTGGACATCTTTTGATTAAAATTTAGTACCAAAAGTTGCTTCATAGTTCCTTAATTTCAAGTACATATTTAGTGCAGAACACTTTTATAAAGATACACTTGTATTTAAGCAAAGCTGGAAACTACAAAAGGAAACATTTGATGCATGCAATTTATGTCGAGGGGCATTTCACTCTGCAAAAAGGCGTACGAGATTCCCATTAAAACAAAAGGACTTTCAAGGGACTTCCGAGAAAACAATAGGACTTCCAGCAAAGGTGTACGAGATTTTCACTGAGTGAATTGCCCCTCGATTTATGTGAATTTTGACTAGAAATGAATGGAATTGGCTTCCTAATAGACCGTTTCAATGATCCTGGTCTTTAAAGGTGGAGGGGATTCCCTTATTCAGCATGTCTACATTTGCTAGAAAAACGCACCGACCCAGACCTCTTTGAAAAGGCCTATTCTTGTAGACTGATTGCCTGGGTCGTAGTTTCGCTATTGAATTGAATTGCTGGACGCTCAAGCCAGTTTGAGCGATCTCCTTTTAGTGCTAAGTCGATCACCAGACATCACACGTGCGACAAAAAGCGCTGTATGGAAATCCGTTTTATGCGAAACGAAATTGCTCCTAAGAACCTTTGTGGCTCATATACGATTCCATTATTTGCGAAGGAGACGTTTTTAACAATTCGAGAACTATTGACAAGTTTATGTTTATTGAAAACAAGCATAAAACAAGCTCCTCTCATCAAAACATCGCGGCTCTTTCTATAGAATCATATACATTATTATGCATCTAACACAGCTGCCCTGTTTTATTTCTATTTCATTTATTAATCAAATTTACGTCATAGCGAAGTCGTTAAATGTTATCTTTGTACCTTGATCCTGACATATGGTATGACTCAAGTCAGATTTGTCCCAAGTCGGTTTCTCGGGCCCTGGCCAAACGATCAAACATTGTTGGTCCAACATTTCAAATTTGCTTTACAACAAATGTTTGACCATTTGGCCACGTCCAAAAACATTGGTGTCCAACACTTTGGAACAACGAAGTTATTGCTAATGCGCAAGCACAAACGCCTTGTTGCTAAGAAATGTTGCTAGATGCTGAAATGTCGCAAGTTGTTGCAGTTTGTTCAATAAAATAATGTTTTGACAAGCAATGTTGGAATGGCGGCAAAACGATGAAAATAAGGCAAAATTTGTGCCGTGATGTTTTTGAAAAAATTCAAACATTTTTTGCTTGACGCAAACAAAATATGTTGGACGATTGGTTCCGCCAACTTTTTGGCGGAGAGGGTCTAGCGTGGCCGCTTTTTTGCCTGAAAACACAATGAGTCCTCGTTTGAGCAGCTTTCTGAAAACAACAACAACTAAAGATGGTAGCTGCGATAGTGGGACTCATGTAATGAGTCTAATCGCAAGATGTTACGCGCTAGGAAAAATGCACGGAACGGAAATCCGTTTTTATGGGCGAAGCGGAATCGCTCCTAAAAATCATGCAAATCCCATTATTTTCGTAGGAGACGTTTTTAACAATTCGAGTTCTATTCACAAGTTTATGTTTATTGAAAACAAGCATAAATCAAGCTCGTCTCATCAAAACATCGTGGCTCTTTCTATAGAACCATATACATTATTATGCATCTATCACAGCTGCCATTGCTTATTTCTATTTCGTTTATTAATCAAATTTACGTCATAGCGAAGTCGTTAAACGTTATCTTTGTACCTCATCCCTAACATATGGTATGACTCAAGTTAGATTTGTCCCAAGTCTGTTTCTCGATCTCCTTCTAGGTCATTCATGTCCTCAACCAAAACTGCCAATTATTTGGGATTTGAGATTTGCTTTACAATCAATGTTTGACCGTTCGGACACGTTGAAAACACCGCTTGACAAGCAAAACTGTTTAGAAATGTTTTTGAACAACGTAAAAAGCACTTGCTGCTTCTCTCGAGCAGAGAATGTTTGACAAGTTATGTTTTGCGAGTTACCATACGTTTGGACAGTTTTTTAACAACCAAATTTCAGATGTTTTACGAACAATGTAACAAATTGCTACCAGGGGGGGATTGCTGGGCATAACGGTCGTCGGGTTTCTGGCATTTTGAGAGCAGTTATTTTTTGCCTTCAAAAAATACGGTTTTACGGTTTTCAATTTTCGATTTCGCTACAGTTTTACGGTTTAAAGGAAAAAATGTTCGCTTTTACGGTTTTTTGGGTCAAAAATTGGCGGTTTTACGGATTTTTGATCCCTCTCTTGAGCACCTCCCCCCACTACTAAAAAGGGTTTTCCACAGTGGGGACTTAGTCTGATTTCATCATTGAGACTCAGAATCCAGTAAGTCTTGTTTTGGCGAGTGGAGCAAAGTTTGAATTATAGTCATCAAAAACTGTTAAGTTAATAAACCAACAATGGTCATTTCAATACTTATCGTAGTCTTATATCAAATTGAGAGTTTTACGTCACTCACTGTCACTGCAGTACTGTTGCATGTTTTTGTCTTGTGCTAATTCAGTGTGAGCCCAGATAAGCTCCTGGTCATGCTGACGTTATTCGGCCACATTATAGACTTTATCGGAGATCAATTATCATGATGAAGACTTTTCAGCTAGAGAATGACCGAGGCTTTATGAAAATTTGATGAAGATCATCGTCATCATCTTCATCGCCATCATCCTCATTATCACCATCATCGTCATTATCATGACTGTCGTTTTTGTCGTTGTTTTAATGAAAGATTAGTCATATTCATCATTATCATCGCCATCATCTTTATCAGCTTCATCATCATCATCTACAACATCGTCATTATCGTGGTTGTCGCTTTCATCGTCGTTATAAATCAATAAAATCATCTTCATCATTATCATCTTAATCATGATTAGCATTGTCATTGTCATCATCATTATTATAATCATTACCATCATAATCATCACCATCATCATGAATCATAATCATTATCAGTGTGATCATTACCATCGCTAAAATCATGATTCAGCATCATCATCATCTTCATCGTCATCAATCTTTATCATCATCATCATGATCGTTGCCATCATTATGATCATTATTGTCGTCAACAACATGATCATCATCATGATCGTCATCACCTTAATCACCATTATCATCATGATCATTATTTTCGTCATCATAATGATGATCATTATCCTTATAATCATCATCATAATCATCATCATAATCATCGTCAACGTCATCATCATCATCATCATCATTTTTGTCATCTTGATTGTCATCATCTTCATAATCATCATCTAATCGACAGCATCACCATCATCATCATGATCATAATCATAATCATCATAATCATAATCATCTATCATAATCATTATGCTCTTCGGGGTGGTTATCATCGTCGTCATAATCATTATCATAAAATCCAGTCCAAATGTAGGGTGATTTTGGAAAGAGTGCCACTGTTAAATTCCTGGTCCAAATTCCTTGAGATAAATTATGTTGAAAAAGTAGTACATACAGTAGTATATACAGTACATACAGTCTAAAGGTGATTTCTACGGATAATTTGCCGTTCGAACCCAAACGAATGACTCAGTGCACTGACAGCCGTTTTTTTTCATGAAAATTACCATAATATGCCTGTAAGATCATGCTTAGAAAATCTTTCGTTAGTTTTTCTATATAAAATCCCTTACAACATTACTAATTCATAAGACGTTTTCCTCGCCTAGTTTTGGTTTGTAAATTGTGATCAATAATGTATGAAAGCATATGTTTTTACAATGAGAAAACTCACTCCACTCTGTGTGGCTAAAATCGCCCACGTTTGATAACTTCTATTCCTGTGTTGATATTTTTAAATATTTCAATTCTGGAAGTGGCATTAGTACCTGCTTTTCAAAATCTCTTCGCTTGGCAAGAATTTTTGGTTCTTGAAATATGGTTGATTTGGCTAAGTCTCTGAATGACCAAGGTAGTTTTTTTTGCTGTATATAGCATATAACAATCTCGTAGATTTTTCTACGAAACTTAAATCCAGGTCTTGTGGCGATTTCCTTAGTAGCTATGTTTCGCTGGCGAAAGCTACCGGTGATGTACCGATAATTTTTCCTGTGAAGTTTTGAGCCCCTAATATCGTTGTAGGGTGTCGGTTTCTTATAAAACGGAAGCTTTTATAAGGAACTTTTGCCTCTTTGCTAATTGTAATTTAACTTGGGCCCCATTGAAGTTGGCAGGTCGCTTATTAAAAGGACCTTTTCCGTATAGTTTTCCATTGAAACGAGAAAGAGAAACGGAGCAGTGAAGAAAGCTTGCCTTGTATAATCTGTTATGCTTTAAACCGATAACACCAACGGAAAAGTGTGACCAACTATTTCTCAATTAAAGCCCTGGCTACATGAGCCACAATTTTGCCAGTTATTGTCCTAGACTTATTAGTTATCGCTATTGAATTGAATTGTTGGGGCCAAAACATGGTTGGCTCACCCAACAACCGTGGCTAAACAACGTTTCTTCTTACATGAATATTCCGTAAACGTTGGCTATGTTTTGCCGGGATTTACGCCCTGCAGAACGTAACCAACCTTTCACCCAACATTCTCGAAATGTTGGCAGCGTTTGGCCACCTTGTTTGGTAAAGGCAGGTGCAAACCGTACCAACATTGTTGGCCAACATGTTTGCTGAAAATAGGCCAACATGTTGGTACGGTTTGCCATACAATCACAACATCTGAGATGTTTTGGGATGCTGATGCCATCTACAAATGATCTTTTGCAAACATTGCTGAAATGAAAGCGGCTGTTTGTTTATCGCTCGCTCTTTTGGTTGACGACGAAGATAAAAAAACTCCTGCTCCAACTCACACCGTTCTCATTTAAAGGTCTCCGAAAAAACAACCGACGCGAATAGGTTGAACCAACATGTCGGCGAGACACAGCAAACCATACCAACACATCAATTTTGCTCGAATCGACGAAAAGTTGGCCAACATTTTCAAACATGTTTCAAAATGCTGACTAACTTTTTTTGCCATCAATAGTTGTTTGTTTGAGAACATCTAAACCAAACCGTGACAACATGTTGGCCAACAGGCCAACAATTGTTGGCAGCGATGTTGGCTAAAATGTTGGCACGGTTTGCGCCCGGCTTTAGCCAACATGTTGTGTGATGTAAGCTGAGGTTTCATCAGGGTCAAAATGTTGGCTGTAATGTTGACTACGTTTAGCCATCCCGACATGCAAATAAGAAGTTCGGTGTTGTTGGGTGTAATGTTGGCGCATTTGGCCAAAGCTTTAGCTAGGAGAACATCTGCTGATGTATAAGCTGACTGAATGAGCTGACTGTATTAGCTGAAGTTTGGTCAGGATCAGAAACGCAGTATTTCAGAATGTTGTCTTCGTTTGTTTGGCAACCAGAGTCAAATATGTTGGCTCTACAAATTAGCTAAAGCCCTGGCCAAATAAGGCCAAAATTTCACCGAACATACTTTATTTTGGAACGAAAATTGAAGTGTGAAAACTATTAAATATGTATTAGATAGATAAGTACGAACAATAGAATTGTGTTTAACTACCCAAAAGCTGGGAACTAAGCTGTAATCATTTCTGCCGAAATGATTCCATATTTTTTATATTTGAAGATTTTCTTATAACTTTTCAGCATTATACAGCTTTCTCCCAAAGCTTCGCAAGCCACCTCAAGCAAAGGAAAACCAACCTTTTGATTTAAGATCTCTTTCATTTTCAGGAAAATGAATCTTCGTTTCGTCATCTGCCTCCTACTGACTTGCCATTGCTACAAGAGTCATGCGTTTCCAGTTGATAAATGCCCTAGATCCTTGTGCATCTGCTCCAGTGAAATACCTCACTGCATCGTAAGGAATACCTCCGAGATGCTTCAAATAAAGAATGCCAACTTTCGGCAACTGTAAGTTTGGCCCTTTTTTCTTTTGTTTATTGTTTATTATCCATTTTTGTATTGTCCTTTGTTCATTTATTGTTCATTTTCTATGGTCTATTGTCTATGGTATATTGTTTGTTGTTTTTGCTATTGTTTATTTTTATATTTTTTATTATCTATTGTTTATTTTCTTTTGTTTATTGTTCATTGTTTATTGTCTTTGGTCTATGGTATATTGTCTGCTATTTTTTGCTATTGTTTATTGTTTTAATTGTTTATTTTTTTAATTGTTTATTGTTTTTATTGTAAATTGTCTATTGTTTATTGTCTTTTGTTCATTTTCTATGGTCTATTGTCTATGGTATATTGTTTATTGTATTCTGCTATTTTTTACTGTTTTTATTTTCTTTTGTCTTTTGTTTATTGTTCATTGTTCATTGTCCATTTTTTGTTTATTGTTCATTGTTTATGTTCTATGGTTTATTGTCTGTTGTCTATTATTAATGGTTGATTCTTTATTGTTAATTTTTGATGGTCTATTGTGAATTGTTGATTAGTTAATGGTTCATAGTAATTTGCTACTTGTTTACAATTTTTTTTGTTTATTGCTTGTTGTTTGGTGGTTATCATTTATCTTTTGTTCAGTAGCTTCATTTATCGCGGAGATTCATAACAGTGTATAGATAGTACAAATGACTGCTTTATTTGTCTACGAAATTAACTTGAAATTTTTTCGCAGAAACCTTTCCTTGGATGCTTCGACAATAAACCTGAATTTAGGCCTAACAAAATGGCTGCCACACCTTAGAAAACTGTAAGTGTATAGCTTCTCATTAATATTTTACAGAATTCGCTAATAATTTAAAAGATTAACATATCTATAATCAACTTTTTGTTGCCTTTATACTGCTAAACGTTCTTAATCCCTAACATTACTATTTAATAAAAGAATATGTAAATAAAAAATGTCATATGGGGCATTTTCGATTTCCATTAGTCGATAATTTATGGTTTCGACCATTTATACTGAGTACAGGTGCTTCGGAGTAATCATGTTTCGAATATGAGTCATACGAGCCCGAATTAGATTACGATAAAAACTTACGACAGGCTTAGTGGAATTACGGCGTTACTCCAAATTACGTCTCGCCGTAAACTGAATAACAGTTCATATACCCATGCACTAACTTTATTTGCTAAAAGTTTGAATAATCATGTTTCGAATATAAGTCATCGAAGCCCGAATAAGGTTCTCTATGGAATTATGGCGTTACTGCAAATTACGCCTCGTCGTAAATCGAATAATAGTGATAAGATTTTTACTTCCCTTGGACTAACTTTATTTATGAAAATTATTCATCCATACATAAAGACTAAGTTCTTCTGTTTGGTTACCGTAGATTTCTTAACCCTTTGCACCGAAAGCTTCAGGGATAGTTATACACATTATTATAATAAGCATTCCGTTAACAAACAGCCGGGGCTGGGATAAACAATGATAAGGAATTCGAGCGACTTTGTAAACGATGGTAAGTCGTTGTAAACCATTGTAAACTCTTGTAAACCGTAGTAAACCTCTGGTAACCGTAGTAAACCCTGACTATTTATCAAAGAATAATTCTCAAGCCATTGATAACCATTGTAAACTCTTGTAAACCTTAGTAAACCTCTGATAACTGTAGTAAACCCTGACTATTTATTAACGGATAACTTTTTATTTAATTTCTTTTTACCTTTCACAGGTACATTTCTTCAACAATTGGAGAAGGTCTACTATTAAAATTAATCGAAGCTGCTCCGAGGTTAGAAGTCCTTATGCTGAATGAAAACTGCAGTGATCAGGAAGTTCCCGCTCGTATCTTCCGTCGATCGAATATAACATACCTGGAATTTAGTGGAGAAGAGAAATGCTCGTATCAGCGAATCAAAAACAATAACATCACGTGTAACGAAGCCTGTTTTCTGATTGGCCAACTGGATGCTAGCAGTAAAAAGGATGGGATTTGTATCTGCAGATCTGTTTCAACGACAGCTAATACCCGGACCACTGTAATTGCGTGGAATACAACGACAGTGAATGGAACGATTTGGAATTCAAGTTTCGCGGGTTTAACTAACGTGACAAAGGGTACGTGGCCTAAATTTGAAAAGCCTCGTCGATATCACGATAGTTTCAGGTTCAGTATAATTCTCGGCTCCCTTAGTGCGCTAGCATTGGTACTCAACTTTGTAATACTTGCCAAAATGTGTAAATGCCAACAACAATCGGTATCAAAAATTTTTGGCATGAGTATGATGCTGTTTAATATATTCCTTGCCGAATACGGCATCGCGTTATCAGTATACCTGACGCAAGAGGACGGAACTTGGAATAGATCATTCTGTCAGGTTATCACCGCGGTGAAAATGTTTTCAATGGCGGCGGTTATATTCGCGTTGCTGTGCCTGACTTTCCAATGGTCAATTAACCCCCCGGATGAGAATTTTAACAAGCAGGACATTCGATTCAAGGCCATTGTTTACATTTTAGAAGGCTTCGTTCTCGCTGGAATGATATGCGTCCTCGCGTGGACGAAATTCGATAACTGGGGATACCTCTGCGTTATCTACCGTCCGGTCAAAGTAGCTGAAAAATAATCGTCGCCGTCGAGTACTGCTACCACTGTTTTCTATTTCTCCTAGCCTTGCGGTTCCCATATAAAACGCTTCGACGTAAAGAACCGACGCAGAGTTACATCAAAATGAAATACGTCGTTGAAAGAGAGCATCCAATATTCATCATGGCCTTTACGACGTTTCTCTGTTGGAGCGTGCCGTTCTTCGTTACCATCCCCGCAACAGGCCTTGGCAATGCATTTCTCACGCCGCTGATACAAAATTGCGCGTTGATGGCAGGTGCGGTTGTGTTGCCCTTACTATTTGTCATTCGCAATTCAAGAATTTGCTGCTCTAAGCATACCGCATGCGGAGTTAACGATCCGCGCGTTTGTCAGTGTAAAGGCCGCAGCTCTGAGATGTGTTACGCGTGTGAAGTTCAGCACAAAGACATGATATCGAATTGCGAGTTTCACAGTTTCGCCGATCGACGAAAATCTCTTTCGCTGGATGATCTAAAATATGTTCTCGGTGTTTATCAAAAACACACACACTGCAGTATGAAAATCAAGAAAAAGAAGTTAATCTCGAGAAGTTTTCCTGTCATGAATATGGATACAATTGAAGAAGCCGATTTTGAAGATATCACCGACATCGATCGTCTGTTTATCGGAAACACGAAGAACTACGAGTTCTCAATTGGATCACCAGCTAAGCATAAAGCTTTGCTTTCACGAGAAAATACGACAAGCATGCCGAATCTTTCATCGCCGAAAAAATTACCGAAACCTGGAAAGAAAAAGTTGTTGCAGGCGAAGCTTTCGCTTTCACCAAATAAATCGGCAATGCTTTCGCCAGTCAAGCGATCGCTGTCAAAAAAGCGAGCAGCGAGCCTCGATAATCGCCTGCTGGATAGAAACACCGATAGTTCTGCATCAGACAGAAGCACGACATCTTCGCCGATTAAAAGCGATAATGAGACAAACTCGCTCCTGAAGGGCGAGAAATGTTCATCCAAAAGACCGAAAAAGAAAATAAAGAATCTGTCTAAATCTAAAGAATCGGTCAAGTCTAAAGAATCAATTAAATCAAAAACAGTTCGAAAAGGTCGAAAAATCAACTCGAAGTCGAGGCTGCGAACACTGATTCATCAGGGCCAACAAGTCCAAATAGAGTCTCGCGGATTCCCTCGTTTATACCCTTAGCTGACGCGGGATCCGGTGACAGCTTACAGCGAAAGAAGAGTACTTCATCAAATAAGAACTCGCCGGCGAAAAGTAAAGTCCCGAAAAGTAAGTGCTCTCCTTCAAAGCGGTTGAAAAGTAAGGAGGAAGAGATAGAGGAGTTACTCGGTGAAGATCCAAACCGTGTCCCTAGTCGAGGGCCTACTTTCATTCTGGTTGGAGAGGAGGACGAATTTGATGAGGAAACTGGTGAACGACCTCTCCTTACGATCACGAAAGAGAAAAAATCGAAACGTGGAAGTAAAAAGCGTCGAAAGGCAGGTTCCAGCAAGGAAGGAACGCCTCTTCATGAAGTAGACGGCACCCACGGCTCCCGCAGAAGTCTCGAGTGG